>JAUMIR010000004.1:302460924-302893424 GCA_030847615.1 Gambelia wislizenii
ATTCTTTCAGGACAAAAATATTTGTTAAGATATGCACAGAGTTTTCAAACTATGAAAATAGATGCCTTATCTCTTTCATAGTGGAAGAGAAATCTAATAATAATAATAATAATAATAATAAAATTTATTTATACCCCACCCCTCTGTTAAAACAATCGGGGCGGCTATCTTTAATATGTTTTAGCACCATGTCCAGATATTTTAAAACATGTATAAATAATTATAGGATCAGTAAATGTATATCCATTTTTAATTTGGGAAATACAGTTAATAAACTAAGCGTGTACAATGCAAGTCTACTAAGAATGGATAAAGTTTGCATTACTTTCTTATTTGAGTGATACTCATGATAACTCACATGGATGAGAGCCATGCTGAGATTTTCTATCATAGACTTTTTATAAGCCATGGGAGAATTCATATGAGAAAATAAATATGTTCTTCTGGGAAAATGGGCAAAGAATTTTAAGTCCATATATGATGCATTGAAACAAACATTGAACTGCTTGGTCTCTGTCTTAACAGCGATGAAGCACAGGAATTAGTTTCAGAAAGGAATTGGATTGGAATATACACAAATTCTTTAAATAACTTTTCCCAGTGATGAAGCTCATTTTTGTTTATGGATGTAAGGTGAAGGGCAATTAAGTGAATGGATTTGAATGTGGCAATGCCACTCTTGAAACAGAGACATGGTTTCTTTAAAGGTATTAGCATAAATCCAGCACATTTGTTTATTATGTTTCAAAATCAGTCAGTGGTATCTCTGCCACAGGTAACAATTGACTTTTCAGGCTTCAAGTTAATAGCCTTGTCTCTTGCTTGTAAGGATCAATATTAGTATTAATTAATCACCATTATCAGTCCTAGGATCTGGTTCTATTTGTTGTTACATCAGCAAATATCAATATAGAAAGTAGACTCTCTGATCGTCATGGCAACTTCATCTCTTGGGTCAAAGAAAGTTTATCTTATCTGTGCATGGAGAGTGGCAAACTGTTTAGGGATCTAGTTTGAACTCTAAGAACATTGATTTAGTTTTTGTTTGTGAATAAAGGTTGAATTTCAATCACAAGGGATAGGAAAGATTTAAATATTAATGCCCTGAGGTATGTCCGAGAGGGTGTCACGCTATTACTGTCAGATTGTCTTTTTAAGATGGCACAAAGTGGGACAGAGAGAATTGTGTCATTTGGATTATTTCAAGCATGGTAATTTGTTCATTTGACAAACATATCTAGAATTAAAGTGTGTTAATTTCATTTCTTTTATAGGACAATATTATTTTATTCAAGAAGCTTATATGTTTGATAGTTGGTTTTGAAGATAAAGATTAGTATAGAGTTTACTGTCGGAAGGAATGGGGTGTTATGTTGTTGTGAACTGCCCAGTAGAATTCCCTTTTTTAAAAAATGGGTTGATGACAATTAAATCAGTTCTCCTAATGCTTATGGAGTAATGACAAGCAAGCAGAAACCAGATGCAATCTGAATAATATAGGCTAATCAATTAGATGCACCCTTGGAGATTGCTGAACTGATAAAAGTACTTCATGAGCCTATAAAAATGAAATATGAATTCCACTTTGTTGCTATTCACCTTAATAAAATATTGATGTATAGCTCAGTTGAAAATCTCTCCAGGGCACTCGTGTTCATATTTGCAGCACTTTGTTGAAATATTGACATACAGACGTACCACTTTTTGGAGACACAGAGCTCAATCTGTTGGAAGTTCTAACCATTATCTAGATCCTAGTATGAGTAGTTTTGTTTAGAAAGATGCAGAATTATTACATTCAATTATTCTCAAATATGTGCAGCCTACTGCTTATAACATTATATCACAACAGTTAGGATTTCATATTGCGGTTATAGATAGTGTAGTTATTTGTTCCATCAATAAGCTTCTCACCCATAAAATCACCCAACCTGGGACATTTGGTGGTATATACAGTAAAACCCTCATAGCGGTATGCAGAGAGCATAATGCTTATACTGTCAAATGACTCACTTCTTGGTATTGACATCTCTATTGATTACTTAGCTTTATCTAATGCATTGTAAAGGTATTGCCATCCTCACTTGGTAATAGCTGTGAATTGCTGTCACCAGTTTGATTCCTCTCTCTCTTGTAGGTGGCTTTAGTCTGTTCAGAAGTAATGTACAATGTGGAGTGTTTCAGTTCTGTCTACAAATGTTTGAACATGCAGTGAAATGTAGGTTTGCTTTGAAAAAGCAACTACCCAATAAAGTGTTTTTGAGAAAATATTTGTCAAATGCCTCACTTTATACAGCTAAGTTGTGCAAAACAGATCCCGTTCTTGTGATGAACCCTCTTCAGTCAACTGAGAATTGCTATAGTTTTTCAAGATAAGGATTATATTACTTGTCATTAGCTTTTGTTCCTGTTATTCTGTGGTGTATTAGAATATTTTGGAAGCATCTTTCCTCATCCATTCTTGAAGTTCACTGAATGTAATCACGTTAGATTAAAAAAAATATTTTTAAAAAAGACGAACATGAAATATAACTCTCTGCCTGATCCAGCTAAAGTAGCTCATGATTCTAATATAGCTTTGGGAAGAAACTTGGGCATAAGCTTAAGAAAACTGTCAGAAGAAGGGTATTCTGTAACTTTGGGAATTACTGGAAAAACTCAGATTGCATCCATGAAAGGAAATGGGGAAGGAGGCACCAATGAAGGCATGTCAGGCCAAATTATTTACAGCTAGGTAGGAACAGGGAAAGTGTGCTTATTATTGATTGCCAAGTGTAAATCAAAGGATCTTTGAGTTGTTTTCTGTCTTCTTTTGCATCATTCAGTAGACACAGTCTTTATATTTAGATTTTTATCCTGCATGTAACATGCTTTCCTATTTTAACACATTGATTATATGTATGCATGGTGAATAAGGCTAAGCATCAGATATTGAGGCAAGGGCAGGTGTACTGAAATAAGCAGTTTGGATTTCTTGTCTTGTCCTAAATTCTTCCAGCATGTGATATGGAGCTGTTGCTTAAGCGAGTAAGGGGGTCTGAACTTTGGGAAGCTTTGATTAGTGGATTAAAATTTTTGTTACAAATTTTGTTACAATTTTTGTTTGAGTTTGCCTATCTTGTCTAATAGACTTTTAAAAATTAACTTGTAATCAGATTTTTTTTATTTCTGCCTTTCAGTTTCTCTTCTTGCAACAATTGTATTAAAATCATTTGTTATGTCTTCCCACACTAGGTAAATGTTTGAGTCTTGAGTGCCAATTTGCCTTTTTAGAAATATACTACTTAGTATTTTCTATAAATCTCATGTTACCATTATTATTTAACTGCTTTCTGATTTTTTTTTTTTTTTTTTTTTTGCGGGTCAGGTGGCATTGATACATTCCTGTACACATAGGTGCACATTTTATGGCATTTGTCCGTGTAAGTAGATTCATGGTAATGAGCATGTGCATCTCCTTTTGAGGCCTGAAACATGCAGAATATGTTAACTTACAGTAGCAGTATTCTCCCAATATTACTAAAATCAACAACTTGTTTGAATGTAAGGATTGCATACAAAGGATTCCCAGTGACATAGCATTTTATCTTTGCCTATTAAAGTGATGTATCTTTTTGTATAATGTGACTTACCTATGTGATAAAAATGAGAGGATTTATGTTGCTTATTCTGTTCAATATTATCAATGAAATACTGTAATAAAACCAATTACAATTGTAATAAAGGTTTGTTACAGAGGGAGAAATATATTTGGTTGTAGATCAATTAAAACAAAACGTCTTTGTTGGACCATTATTTTTTTAAAAAAATGATTTGGCTGAATGAAAAGATTTGCCTGTATCTTTAGTTGTAATGAGTTTCCATTATTTATTTTTATATTTTAGATTTAATTTTAACTTACATTTCATCCTAATCACAAAGGCAGTTCTTGAACTGCACAAAGGTAATTTCCCATGTCAGTTGAAACCCAAAACTGCTAAGACACTTTTAAGGGCCTAGACCATGAACCCTTAAAATTGAGGCTGCCATTCCTATTGAGTCTAAAAAAGGAAGAAAGGGTTTTTGTTTTGTGTCCAGCTTTCACATTAGAACACATGAACAGCTTGCCACATTCTCCCAAAATTTTATTTCAGCAAAGCTTTAATACCAGGATTTTTTTTTAAAAAAATCAAACACTATAATCTTATCTGTGTCTTTTCAGAAGTCAGGTTGAGTTTATTGGGATTTATTACCAGTAGGTATGTGTTGGATTGCAGCTTTACGATGCAGTTATGTGCATGTTTATTTTGAAATAATCCCCTCTATATTCATTTGGATTTACTGTGAGGAAAATGTGCATAGGAGTGTTGCACTGAAATGGTTTTGAACAGTGAATGTATTTTCCTACTTTTCTAAACATTATACATTTATTTGTAGCTACATTAGACACAGTGAACCTTTATGTCAGTATTCTGGTCCAAATGTTACACTAGTGTTTACATGAGCAAAAGTTAACGGAGTACATTGCAAAAATCTTGGTGTATACATAAACACAAACTCTATACACTCATCTCTCTCTTTCTCTTTTATATGTGTGTACATATTGCATGTATGTACAGACAGGTACTTGAACATACTGTCATATATACACATATAAGTATACACACTTTTATAGCTTTTCTGCATGATGTATACTATGACAGAGTGAGAATGAGATTACCATGTGTAATACATTCAGAAAGCTCTTTTGAGTGTTACTTCAGAAATTTCAAATGTAATTGCAAGACAGTACAATTCAAACTTGAATGTTAATATAGCAGAGGTGATCTTAAAAACATGGCAAGTTTCTAAAAATAAATTGTCTATTCTTTTAACAGTGTGCATCTTGGACAAACAAATTGCATATTTTGCCATCAAGTTCTTTAAGCTTCTGAAGTCAGGCCTACAACTGGGTCAGTTGATAAGATGAGCACAACAGCAAAAACGAAGAGCACCTCTGATAAAAACTGATTGATTGATGTCTGGCTTCCTCACCATCGCAAGCAGTTGACAGTTAGTTTAGGATCAGATGATTTGGCTTTTGCGATAGATGATGGGGTCTGTTAGGGAAGTCTGAAGGACGTAAAGGTCATTTACTGTGTTGTGTCAGGGAATAGTGGGTTCTCACAAGGTGGGGCTCTGGATTACATTTTTCCTTAGCATATATCTTAACTTTTCATGGTCTCTTTTCACAGGCACTTTTCAAGTGTCAAAAATTACAATAAAAACTAATTTATATATATAAAAAATTAAACAAATTAATGATATATAAAAATAGAATAAAAAAAAATTCATACATGATATTTCGTAACAGTATTATAGGGCAAGCCACAGTTTTGGGGTACTCATGTATGGCTGGGCTGGGCTGTTAATATTTAAAAAATCAGTCCAGGTAATATTTAACTGTTAGATTTTTTACATATTTTACAAATGTCAAACACTGTAAATCTTCAGTACACATATTTACAGATAATGGATATTATGAATATGCTACTTATGGCTGCAACCTTGCAATTGTGACTTACTAAGGCTGCAATCATGACTTAATTTACTGGCAAGAAAATCTCACTGACTACATTGGGAATTATTTCTGAGTAAACAGGTTTAAAATTGTGCTTTTGCTTGATGTTGCTCTTTGAAACACATGGTAGGGTAGCAAATGGAAAAATGGAGCATACATTCTATTGTGGGTGGGTGGGGGAAGATTTTCAAGAGAGCTACAACACATTGATGCTGTTGTCACCAAATTAGAATGTACTTACCCAGGATGTGAATTTAGATTTTGGACAGCTTTATGCTTGCTGGAAATCCATTATGATGTATCTCTTTATTCTGAGTTTCAAGGGTCAAACCTCCAAAGAACAGTTGAATTTCAGCGATGCCGTTGGCTTAATATCAGTCAGAATTTTTTTCAAGGTGTTGTATTGCTGATAGTGTTGAATGTAGTTTGAAACAGCCTGTGCAGTAATTTGACTGAATCAAATACTAAGTGAGCAATATAGTTGAAATGGTGGACCTCTCATCTATGGTTTACTCTAACTCACAAAACAAAACATTTTTTTTATTGGTAAATTACAGGACACAATTATTATAATTAAGCAATTTCCTTGCATTGTTGTGAATGCCCTACTGTTACTTTCTAATGATGAGATCTGCCATCATTAGAGATGAAGTGAAGGATCTGTAAATATGTAACACAGTATAATTTAGGAAAGGATTTTATTTAGTGTGTAAGATACTTCCTCATTATTGGTAGTAGTATGACTGAGTGATTTAGCATTTTGTTTTTTATGTATTACTTTATAAATTTCATTGTATGTATACTACAGTGTTAAAAGTTGTTTGCCAGAAGCAAGTGTCACAAATTTTTGCAAACGTGACAAAGGTATGTGTGTCTTTACTTGGGAAATTATGTTGCAAGTAGAAGTGAAATATACTAAAACCATTTTTGTAAGTAGCTTCACTTCTAATTATATGCTAGTTCATAATCTCATTAAATCATTTTCTCACCCACCTCTCTATTTCAAAAAAAAAATGTTTTGGTGGATATTTTAAAAAAATATAATTATGCAATGGAGGCAAGTGACTTAATCTGTTCTGGAGTGCCACACCTCTTATTAGGTAATGAAAACCATCTAATTATACCCAGAAGAAAATCAGGACTGATTAATAAAAGAAATAAAAAAGTAATGCAGCCAAAATTATCAAGATTCAGCTATATTTATAAATGAAAAGTAACAATCAGCTGCTTAAAGGAACAAGACTGTGTAATTTTATGATTATTCCTGCAGTGTAGAAAATCTCATTTAAGTGGCAGTATTTCTTGGAGATGTACTGACTGGAGTGATTAGCCTGATATTCTTTTAGGATTCTATAACTGTTGGCTGAGAAAACATTACTGTTGAAAAAAAGAACATTTAAGCTTAAGTTAGAAAAACAGCTTTTAAACATATACTCACAGCAAGTAGACATGCAAAAAAATGTTTTTCTGGTTAGGAACTGCTGTTTTCCAGGGGTGGTTAGCAGTTTCCAGATGGTTTTTAGATGTTACCGGACAAAAAGAGAACATTGCTTTAAATGTCTTAGGCCTTACTTCATCCTCTTTGAGAATTGCAAAGCTTTACTCAAGTAAATGGCATTATACAATATTATCTTAACCTCTTGATCAAGAAATTGATTAGTTGTTGGTAGCTTGTTTCTAAACATGTTCATTCATTATTAATTGTCCACTGAATTCGTTGTCACTGTCTACCTTGTAAGTGCACTAACAGTTCAATTCTGTCCATCCCTACTAGTAAGTAAGTCCAACTGAATTAAGTAGGACTTTATTCCTGATCAAGTATGCATATATTGTGTTTTAAATGTCAGCTATGCCAAATGATTTTTCAGTTTCTGTATTTTATTGATTTGTCCACTGCAAATTGTTTTCTCTGTGGAGGTTTTTAAATAGTCTGAAAAGAGCACAAAAGCCTTTAGCAAAGTTTGAAAATGAAGGTAACTCTTACAAGACAAATATTTCAAACATATTGCTTACAGGCTTTTATCTTGTTTCCAGTTTCCAGTGGGCATAAGTATCTTTTACAGGGCATTAAAATATCTTACAGATACGTTTTATCTGTACATTTTATACATTTTAATGCTCACATTTAATTCATTAACTACATACATGTTAAACTACACAAGTTCAGCACTGAGTGATTAATTGCATTCTGATGCAGTAAATAAAAGAAAATGAGAGAAAACATTGATAAAACGAAGTTTTGCATCCAAGTGGGAAATACTGTTACTCCATTTTGCACCATTCAGTAACAATCAGGATAGGGTGATGTACTTTAACTGTTGGAGCCTTTCTTTAAGACATTGGTAATGATTAATTTTAAGTGGTGTTTAAGAACTCTGTATGAGTTCTCAGTTGAAAAGAAATCTAGACATCCGAGAACCCACTATCTAGTACTTTCAACTTTTAATCGTAAATGATTAAATAAAGATTACTTTTCAAGAAAATGTACTTTTCAGAGTTTATTGTGGAGTAAAAAGCTTGCCTATAGCAAATAACTCTTCTTTCCCTATGACAGAAGATCCACAGAAGGTTTCACTGAATATCTTTATTTTGAGATTATAAGTAGACAGATCTTGCTTTATACTGGGGTAGCTCTGTAGTTTTAACCATGTGCCCTGCCTGTTTTGTTAACCTCCTACTTGTGGTGTGGAATTTTGTATTGTAAATATTCTTTGTGTGTCTTAGATTTCAATGTCATGCTAATTCACACACCATCTTGAAAAAAAGAGATTGATGTGTCCCCATGTTGTTATCCTAAGTTCTGAACTCTGAGCTGCTTGCTGTGCCAGAAACAGTTCATCTTTCATACATATAAGATGTTTTACATTCTGAGTGATTTTAGGAATGCTGTAATTTTTTAAAATCTAGACTTCTATCCAAAAAGATGTGAATTTCCTTTAAAAAAATTGGCCTACCATCAAATGTATTGCCCTTATTATCATTTTATTAGGGATGCTGTATCCTTTAATTACTTCCAGTTTTTTCTTTTCTGAAACTGCTTTATAATATACATTGCTAATAAAAACCAATAATGGAGGTAAAAGTGTAAACTTCCAAAAAAATTAAATGTAACAATGAAAACTCTTTTTCCTGATAGAAATGAAATAAAACATGACTGTAAGTGGAGTATTTTGATTTCCAGTGAATTAACTTTAAAAAGAAGTAGACATAGATATGTGATATACTTGGCACAAGGATGGAAGATGCACGTAGAAGCCAGTGATGGTTCATGCCCTGATATACCTGATAAATGAAGACCTGAGTTTAGCAAAATATAAAACTTGTGAACTAAGTGAAAGATATTAGAAGGTACAGAGCAGTCCTCTGTTCCCATTTATCCAAAACCAGAAATACAGTCCTACTTCACCAGTGGAAGAGTATGTACTCAGCTCAGAAGGGAAGGGAAAACACACTGCAGAACAAAAACAGTAGAAAGGGTAGATATGCCTGTGTTCTTGGAAACATCACTTGTGTGCGCCAGTCAGGGAATATGTTAGTGAATACACCATCATGATAGCCACTCACAGAGGAAGTCAAGTGGATGAGGCACATCAGCCTGCTTCATCATCACCAGTGATACAATAATAATGCTACTACTGCTAGTCTTCATGACTTTCCTCTCATGCTATTTACAATTTATATTTTGGAGCATAACGCACATAAAATTAGGAGAATAATTGAAACACAATATTCGCAGGGCATGACCCCTGAAGAGGGTATGCACAAACACCCCCTCTCCCCTAGAGGAAAATACTCTGTTAAGAGTCACCCTGGAGGAGGGGTCATGACTCACAGTGGATTTGTAGACCTAAAGATAACAGGTATTTTCCTCAGAACACCACTTTCATATTAAGAATACTTGTAATGAATTTTCAAGATATAGTAGCTTCCCTGAGGGTTGACATTCTCAGAGAGTTACAGCTGGGAGCAATTAGATAATGGCTTCTGATCATAGGATAGGATTCTCTCCTACCCTGCACTAGAGATTGGCCTAGAGAGCAAAGAGGAACACAGGGAAGAAATGAGTAACAGTCAGAAGCTGGAGCTTTGATCTTTGAGGTGCTTTGGACTTCAGTTCCCAGATACCCCAGGCTAGCTCAGTCAGGGGTTCTGGGAGCTGAAGTCCAAAACATCTGGCAGATCAAAGATAGAGAACCACTGGCATAGAGGTTTGTGAGAGAATGAATGAGGTCATGCTATCTGAGTGCCTCATTTCTTGGGGTGAGACTACAGTGATACCCCATAGCAGTGATTGGAAAAGTACCTGCCTGTGGGGATGATGGCTCCCCTCTTTGTAGAAGACACTATGCTCTGCTGTTGTATGTGTGAGACATAAGAGCTATAGGAGATTTTCAGACACGGAAAAATCGTCCCTTGCCGCGCGAGCAGCCTCCCGAAACTGCTGCGCGGCAAGGGTATTTTTCGGACGACGCTGTGCCTCTTGCGAAGCCGTCCGTGTCACTTCCGTGAAGCTTGGGACGGCTCCGCGCCATATTTCAAGCACGGGCAGCCTCCGTGATTGAAATATGACGCGGAGCCGTCCCAAGCTTCACGGAAGTGACACGGACGGCTTCGCAAGAGGCACAGCGTCGTCCGAAAAATACCCTTGCCGCGCAGCAGTTTCGGGAGGCTGCTCGCGCGGCAAGGGACGATTTTTCCGTGTCTGAAAATCTCCATACAGTGTTGACAGAACACTATACTCACATAAGCATAGATTTTGTTGTTAGATAATGTCATATAAGTAATTTCTTATTTCTATACATTTAAGTAATAATGTTGACAGGCAACTTGAGCTCTGTGGCTTGATTTGATATTTCAAGGTCTCAAAAAGGATTTTCTTGAAGGGGTCCCATGCTCTATTATAGCACAGTGGAGAGAAGGTCAGTTTTTCAGACCATTATCTGATTTTTCAGGGAAATGCCTTCAAGAGAGCTATAATGTTTAAGATAGCATTTCAGACATTCACCAATGGGACAAATCTTCCAGGAAGGAAAGGGGAAAGTTAGGTATGATCCGTGGCATTTTAATAGACTTCCTATGATTAAATTATCTTAAATAAGAAGGCAGTGGCATGAATGAGGAAGTAATTACATAAATCGGAAGAGTTACTCAAAGATCCTCAAACTTATAGCATCCCTTGACGTAAGGATTCTTGGAGGAAAGGGGGTTTGGTTCACTGGGTGATTATTACTCTGTCCTAGCCTTGCTGAAGTATAAGCAGACTCATTACTTGTATTGCCCGCAACAAAGGAATTTATCTGAAGTGCATTAGGAAGGTTCTACTAACACAGACTCTCTCTTGGCATGATTATTACTATCCCCCTTGTTCTGCAAGAAGGAGGTACCAAAACTGAAAAGGAAGGGAAAGGTTATAAACTCTATGCTCCTTGGCAGAATAAAATAACATAGAATTGTTTTATAATTGGTTAATTATCTCATCAATTAATATTGTTAATTATAACACATGTACATACAGTTTGTAGAGACAAACCCACAATCACAAGCACACTGTAGAGATAAGACCATAGGATGAAAGATGCTGTGCTTGTGGATTTGTCCCTAAAATGCATCTTTTAAGCTTGATTCTACTTCTACATTGTTTTTGGTGGTTTCTATGAATTTTTCTATGGACTGATTGATACATTCTGGTTTAAGTACCTTTTATAAACACATACTGTATGTGAGCATATATGTATAACCATTTTTGATGTATAAAATTGATTATAATGTTATTCTGTATTATTTTTGTATGAACATGTGTTATAATTAATAATATTAGTTGATGAAATAGTTCATTAACTTATAAGTCAATTCTATGTTATTATATTCTACTAAGGAGCTTAGGGTTTACATACCTGTATTGTTTTGTGTAGCACAGTGAATTAGAGGTTTGTTGTGGTTCTTCCATAGTGGAAGGAAGGGAAAGGGCCAGAAGTCAATGGCATATGTTGTTTACAGATAATTTTGATCTTTTAGTGTCAGCACTTGTTATATAGTCAGCCAATTGTTAGTCCAGCAAACTTAGCCCTGGAATTTTTTTGAGTGCAAAGGATATATAGATGTATGGTAAAGCAAAAGCAAAGTGCTTTGTACGCAAGAGGCCCCATATTCAACTCCTGGCCTCTCTGGATAGATCTCAAAAAGACCCTTGTATGAGGACCTGGAGACCGATTGCCATGCAGAGTAGAACAGATGTGGGCTGCTTCACGTTTGGAAACCGGTTTTCTGCCCAGTGACTACACAGACTGCCAAAAAGTGCCAACCAGAAATGACTGAAAGTTGACCACTGATTTTGAAATTTTAGTTATGCAAAAACATAAGGGAGAGTCTCATTACCTCTTTAAAATGCTGACCACTGCTCGTAGAAATTTCCATGAGAGACACAGAGCAACTAGATAATTGGAGCAACTAGAGGAGCACAAAAACAGCAGCGGGGGGAGGAAGCCAAGCAGTCCCAGAGCTAAACTTCACCCACCCAAAGTGTAGAGAATTCTGAGCAAGGTAGACCGATGGCCTGATTCACCATAAGATAGTTTATGGTATTCATATGTATAGGGAAAGGTGATTCCAAAGCAGAGTCTAGGCTTTCAACTGAGAAGTTTTATAATAATAACAATAATAATAATAATAATATTTATTTATACCCCGCCCCTCTGTTAAAACAATCGGGGCGGCTTACAAAATTTAAAATACAATACAAATAAAATCCCTAAACACCCCCACTCCCACCCTTTTGGTGGCCGGGGATGGGGGTGGGTGGGCGGGCTGGAGCTAGGAAGTAAATATAGAGCATACAAGAAACAGGAGAAAATGACAAGCCAAAAAAAAGGGGGGGCTGAATGACAAAAGATTGATATAGCACAAATAGGATGGTAAAGAAATGTCAGACTTTAGAGATTATCACACGGGTCCCTGGAAACTATCTCTGTCCCGCTACACCCCCCCAATCCTCCTACCCAACCCACTAAAAAGGCAGCTGTCATAAAGCTGCTTTTACTGCAGTGAAGCCAAATCCCGCTCGTTCTTGTGAGAGAATGATGGTGTGGGAAATTTAAAAATAAAAACAAAACCAAACATCAAAAAATAAAACAAAGGTCCAAAACAAAAAAAATAAAAAATAAAAGCCCAAGTAACCTGGGAGGGGGAAGAGTGTCACTTACCTGGCTGTCCCAATCGAACCTGGAAGTCTCCGACACAGACCTCCTGGTGACCTCATGTTCTGTCATCATCCTGGGAGCAGAACAGGGCTCCTGTTCACTCGCCTGTCATTCCATCATGATAATGGAATGGGCTTCTTATTCATGGATTTTCCTGTGAATAAGAGGATGCAGGGAGGAAAAGAAGCAGAATTGGAGCATCCCAGGACAGGGTCAACATTGTCTAAAAGGTAAGTCTTTTAGCAATCTCCTGTCCTCCCTGTCCTAGGATATTTTCACCTTGTGATAATCTCCTTTGTCTTGCTCAGAAGAGGATACAGATCTGTCCTGGAAGAATTCATAACTAGGCCATGTTTGGAGGTACCAGAGGAGAAAAAACTGAACATTTCTGTATATGCCTTCTTTCTGCACTTTCTAGACCTGAACATTCTCAAGTGCACAGATCATTAGGCATCTAGTTTGAACTATGGCTTCTCCAGATACCTAGAGATTATAGTTTCTAATTATAATGTTGTTACTGTTGTTATCTGATATATATATATATATATATATATATATATAATGAAAAATTGTTTTCTTGATTATTTTAGTTTGTAGCCTGCCTTTTCTTGAAAGCTCAAGGTAGGTAACATTTGAAAAGCTTTTAAAAACAAAAATTAATCCCTTGAGGACTGTAATAGGAAAGGGTGATACATGTGAAGAGGAGAAACGTAAATGACACATTTATCACATGTTGCAGTTCTAACGTTACATGTGTAGAATTATGAGGGCTTAAGTTGGAGAAAGTGAAAGCTGAGGAAAAAGTCCAGTTTCTGGAATTTCTGGGCTAGACTACTTTTGGCAGAGAAGAGAGGTGTTGCAAACTTGATGGCTAGATTTAAGGTCGGTACAGAACAATGATAATAGAAGAACTTCAGGAATTATAACTACACTCAGATGTATTTAAGTGTTGCATTCTCAATGGTAATGAGTCTGCACAGGATCAACAGTTCTATCGCCTGTGGTATAAATACCTTTCTACAACAAGATGGTTTGTCATTATATTGTCGACTTGTCTGGCAATTTTGAATACTTCGGAACATGTCATTGGTGACCTCATGTTACCATGGATCATATGTATGGATTTGTGGAAAATTAATGGTACCACAGTTACTTTCAGTACTTAACTAATAAGGGAAGCACACGACCCCACATCTGCTCATATTGGATTAATTTTCATTTTCTGTGTGGAGGCAAAACCCAGCACCAGCGGGTCACATCCTTGAGCTGCCTCAAGATTCATTGCTGTCTTCGTCACTCTTTTCTGCTGCTGCAAGTCTGAACAGAAGTAAACTCGAGGGGGATGAGAAAGCCATATATTATTACCATTGGATGGCCATGGATTTTTAGAGCAAATGGATCACCTGCCTAATAGGATCAGGACGTTTCTAATACCTACCATTGTCCTCCCTGTAGCCTCTCTCTCACCAGGTACTTTTCCTGTAGTTAAGGTCACTTAAATTTTCAAAGCTTAGCTGAGGAGAAATGTACCAAAGTGACTATAAGGTATAGGCAGGAAAAGAGCTTTGCACTTCAACTGTTCTCTGAAAATCCAGCCACCTGCTTTATTTGTGACTGGGGAATCTGAAGGTTTGAACAATTGGGTCTCCTGATATTATAGCTGGATGAATAAGAAAACTTACTAGGTAATTTCTTTGAGGGCACTTTCAGGGTAGAATCAGTATACCATGAGGACCTTTCCAAACAACTAAGCAGGGCTAAAAAGGCTATACGTTACCCAGAAAGGTTTCCCCTTATGTATTACACAAGGAAGGATGAGGCATTGCACTATTGCAGTTGGATCTTGTCTAGTATTACTATATTAATAAGAATATAATCTACTGTCTTGCTGCTTGGAAGCCCCTTAACTCACGAATATAATTTAACATTTGCCATGGCCATTGAGACAACATGCAAATTATGTCAATCAGAAGTAACTGAAATATGCTCATTAACTATGGCCTTCTGGCCATTGGTTTTGAACAGCTTGTCTACCTTTAGAATAGTAAGTTGAAAGCTTTTTACATGGTTTAGCATTGCTATACTAGATGCTATTTCTGTGTTGGAATTCAAGCTGCTGAATAGAACATGAATACTAAAAAATACACATCAGTGGCATTTTAAGATCCATTCAATTGAAATATCTTTCCCTAGCGTGATTGATAAACATACTGTTTTTGGAAATGGTGTCACTGCCAAATACTGTTTTTGGAAATGGTGTCACTGCTGATTGTGTTGCAGAGGGGCGGGATAGAAATAAAATTTTATTATTTATTGTTATTATTATTATTAAATATAGGTGCAATGCTTCAGTCTGAGGAGATTTTCAGACGCCTCTTTCAGCCTCTTGCCGCGCAAGCAGCCTCCGGTGCAGTAACGAGGCTGCTGCGTGGCAAGGGGTCCATTTCGGATGCTGCCGTTTCTCTCTTGGCGTCATCCGTGACTGTTGCGGCTAGCATTGGAGGCGGCCATGCTGTTTTTTTACTCACAGACAACTTCCGTGAGTGAAAAACAGTGCGGCTGCCTCCAGTGCTAGCCGCAACAGTCACAGACGCCACCGAGAGAGAAACGGCATCATCCGAAATGGACCCCTTGCCGCGCGGCAGCCTTGTTACTGCACCGGAGGCTGCTTGCGTGGCAAGAGGCTGAAAGAGGCGTCTGAAAATCTCCTGAGAGTCAGCATGGTGTAGTGGTTTGAGTGTTGGATTATGGCTCTGGAGACCAAGTTTCAAATCCCTGCTCAGCCATGGAAACCCACTGGATGACCTTGGGCAAGTCATACTCTCTCAGCCTCAGAAGAAAGCATAGGCAACCCCCCCCCCCCATGAACATATCTTGCCGAGAAAACCCTGTGACAGGTTCACCTTAGGGTTACAGTAAGTCAGAAATGACTTGAAGGCATACAACAAGTTGCAAGCTTTTTTTTTTTTGAGACTTTAAACAGGTAAGTTGTGAAATTCATGTTATGCATTATTAACTAGGTAAGCAGGGCATGATCTGTATCAGGGTGAGGAAATATGCATTCATTTTCAGGGAAGTTGCCACAGTGCAGTGGTGAGCAGGGCCAAATACAAAATATAGGTCACTATACCAGCGTACTGAACATTAAATCTCTTACTAAGGTTTAAGTAATTAAGGAGATTTTCAGACAGGAATGAAAAAAGTATTCCTGTCTTGCAATCTCCTCTCCTGCCCCTCTCCCATCCCTGTAATGACAGAAAATGAAAACTTGTCAGACCTACCTTAACTACACCTTGTTCCCTTGGCAGGGCAGCCCAGGAGTGAATGGATCTCGAACGGAGCTCCTTTCACTTCCTGGATTGAAATTCTAGCTGCTCTCATGAGAAGGCAAGAGCATGGAAAATTCAAAAATAAAAACAAAAATACTACAGTAAAAGTAACACCAAGCACAAAAACACACTTAAATCATTACAAGTAACCCGGAGAGGGTATTAAAAAGTGTGTCATTTACCTTGATGTCCTGATGTCACCCGGACGTGTTCTGGCACAGACATCCCATTGATTCTGGCATCACACCAGCAAAACAGGGCACGATTTCAGTCGCAGGACTTTCCATTACAGAAATGGAATGGGGGATTCATTGATGGTTTAGCCTGTCAATAAAAAGAAGTGCCAGCATAATGACAGCCGAATGGGAGCATGACAACATGGGAATGACATCGTCTGAAATGCAAGCCCTTTAGCAATATCCTGGCATTGTTATCATACCATCTTTAGAGCATTTGATAATCTCCTAAACCTTAGAGGATGCTTTTCAACCTTTTAAAATGGTGAGAATCCATACTAATCATGTCATGGGGAACAAAGAATGGCCATCTGGGAAAGCCTAGAGGGCTGCATTGTGAACTTATGAGGGCAAGATTCACCTTCAGGTCTCTCCATTCTAGGTCTAGATCAGTGGCTCTTAACCTTATCTTTACCAAGGACCCCCTTTAAATATCTTTTGTTACCATGGATCTCCAAGAATTAACTCAAGATTTTTGTTGTTGTTGTTGTTTTAAAATTATGCAATTAAACCATCCATTAAACCTTCTCTCAGAGGCACTGGAGAGAAAGGGAAGACTTTTCTCCTGCTTCTTCCTGCAAGTTTATAGCTGGAGTGGATTGAACGGCAATGCTCAGGCCAAGCCAGCCAGCCAGACTTTGCCTTGGCTCCTGTCATGTGGCTGCTCCACTGTAGGAAGGAGATGGGCTGAGCAGCCTTCAAACCTTCGTGGACCTCCTGTAAGGACATTGCAGCCCCTTGGGAGTCTGCAGACCACAGGATAAGAACCACTGGTCTAGATTATTGTAAATAATTTCATTGTTTGGAATAACTCAAAATAATGTCATAGAATGCAAAGACATAGCTGTGTTAGTTTAGATTAGTATGCACGAGGATATTGTAGCACCTTTTAGAGTGAGGGAAAGAAGTTTTGTAGCATAAGCTTTGGCTGTTGACACACTACAGAAATTCCATAGAATTAAGGCATGGCAGTTTGTCAAACTTGCTATGCAGTTTGACACAGCTTTAACTGCTATGCCTCAATTCTATGGAATTCTGGGATTTGTAGTCTTGTGAGATATATAGGACTTTTTCAAATGGGGGGGTGGATACCTAGTTGTTCAAGAGAAGAATGGTGTTGTCCCACTTACAGCGCCCCATTTCAGACTACGGCAGTTTTCCGTCAATGAAAGTGGCACATTTCTCGTGCCCACTGCACGGAGGAAGCACGGGGGAAGGTCAGGACGAGGACAGCGTCATCTGAAATGGGGCACTGTAAGAACAGCATCATTCTTCTCCCAACCACCTTGGGATTCCCCCCCCCCCCATTTGAAAAAAGTCCTTAGCCTTCTCTGTCAGAAATCTCTGGTGCTACAACAAACTACAAATCCCAGAATTCCATAGGATGGAGCCCTCCAGTGATGTCAAACTGAATTATTTCTGCTATGTGTCAGCAGCCTGAGTCTAGTTCATCAGATACATGGAGTGAATATATCTCTGCCTCAAAATAATGTCATGTTCTTATGGAATTAGGCTTAATTTCATCAGTGTGGCCATTTGATTGAGTCTCCACTCCTGATGACAATCATGTTATGCTTCTGCTCATATGCACATCAAGTTACTGCTTTCCACAGTGAGGTGTGATTTGATAGCTGAGGCACAGGTTTAGCCTCCATAGAATTGAGGAATAGACTTAGAACCACACCTTCAGCCCTTTCACACTACAGTATACAGATATAGCACTGTGACTACATTTTAATGGCCATGGTTCCATGCTATAGAATTATGGGATTTTCTGTTTGGAGAGGGGCATATCGAATTTCAGCCAGAGAGCTTTAGTGGTTCACCAAACTACAACGCCCAGGATTCCATAGCATGGAACCATGGCAGTTACAGTGGAATAACAGTGTTTTAATTGTATAGTGTGAAAGGGCCCATCATTTTCCTTTCTTCTCCCACTGTCTCAGGGATGTTGGAAACTTTCATGTTCTTGTCACAGATATTTCTGCTTAATTGAAAAGCAGTATTCAAGGATATTGGTCAGCTAAAGCAGAGGTGGATCCCCCCCCCCCGAAATGTAGCCTTTTCTCCCCAATAGATACTGCACATAGTAAAGGAAGTGCATATATGCCCTGATGAAAATGCTGCCGATTTTGTTATTGCATATGGTGTCAGGTTATAATTATTCCCTGGCAGCAGCTGGCCACTGTACTCATATTTTTTGTTCTATTGTGCTGTAGCAAATTGCCTCGGGCTAGTTATCAAGATACTTTTTTCAGGGGTTCAGGAGCTACAGTGGGAAGTAAAGGTCCAGAAATCCTAGTTGCATGAACAGTTCTCTGTTTGCATAACTCTGGACAGAAAGCTTCATTTGACACAACTGTGTGTGAGCCCTGGTGGCACAGTGGTTAAATGCCAGGACTGCAAGTCAGAACATTGCAAGTTCGATCCCAAAGGCTCCAAGGTTCACTAAGCTTTCTATCCTTTCATAGGTTGGTAAAATGAGTACCCAGCTTGTGGGGGCAATTAGCTAAAACACATTGGAAACCACTTACTGCATTGTAGATGTGTAAATTGTTATCACTCAACAATTTGTAAGCCGCTCTGAGAGCCTTTGTGGCTGAAGAGCAGGGTATAAATACCTAAAATAAAAATAAATAAGTAAGTAATATCTGTAATTGAATGTTCTGTTTTTGCTTCAGAAAATAACCATGTTGCCTTCCTTCCTGCCATTATTGTGTTGATGCAACCGGTGCATAGCTCAAATTCAGGAACAGCAATATAGCCAGGCAGCCCAGTGTTTTGTGTTTATATGTAGGGTGAGTCTAGTACACTGACCTGTCAGTGTTAGGTACAACTAGGCTCCCATTCTGGTGTAAGTGCACGTGGGATGTCTGTGATCTATCCTAATGATAAAACTCATCACTGTGGGTTCAATTGGGCACATATGAAGGTGACTTTGAAATAATTTTAGTTTACATCGGCTTTTATCCTGGTTCTTTCTATCAGTTTCAGTCTCTCATCTTCTGTTACCTCTTACCATAAGCATTAATAACATGTTAATTTAAAGGAGAAAAAATGCTAATTAGTTGAACATCATGAAGTCTGAAGAGTGGGAAACACTTTTTTGTTTTTGTTGTGTTTTTAAATTTAAATATATCTCAGAATTAACAAAATGTTAAAAGAAGAATTTTTTTGGGGGGGGGGAGGAGAAACAATCTTAGAAGAATTTTAGTACAGTATTCCCAGTAGAGAACTTTCTTCACGATAGGGTACAAAAACAGATTGAACACAGAGCACCTTTTCAGAGGACTCCCTACAGTTTTACATATTTTGAGACTATCCAAGAGTCTTGTACCTTTACAACTAAGGTTGCATTCAGTGTCTGCTCTAACAAGCAGGGGCACGTCTACTCATGAGGAGTTGGCTGGCAGTGAGTGGCAATTTTAGCCAAAATCCTCCTCCTGTGGCAACTCCCACTGCCACCTGTCCATGTACTGGAAGGTGTTCCAATCTTTGGGGAGCCTATGGGGCTTTGAGGGTGAATGGGGAAAGTTGTGAAGAATAGCTTGTTGCCTGTTTTGTTGCCTGACATTGCAAATGCTCTACTTGGTCTACAGACAGAAGAAACTTTTTCATTCAGAGGTGGCAAACAATTCTGAATCCAATCCTCAAAAATTTATTATGGCAAAAGCTATTATAGACTAAGATTGAAACATGCTATAGAATGAAATGGACTCCCACACATGAAAACTTATGATAAATCTGTTAGTGAAACAGAGTGACATTATGTTGTTTTATGTATGTATTGCTGATTTCTGGGCTTTTTAAAATTTTCTTTTCACTTATTTCAGTTTGCTGCCATTTGGTTGATAATACAACTTATGAATGCCTGAATAAATGCAATAATTAGATGTTACACTTAATCAAAGTTTACATACAACATTTGCTGAAGCTGAGGTGCATTCTACAAATATATTGAACCAGTAATCATGAAAAGAAAAAGCTGACACTAAGATTCAGAGGGTTAAAAATACAGTACAGAGCAGAGAGTTGTTGTGTCTCTGAATCCCAGACATACTTTATTAGGGCAATCCAGCTGGTTTGCTATTTCTATCTCCTCATTATCAACACGCTTATGGTATGGCCTCTTCCCCCTCACTTTCTGTGCCAAGAATTTGGCAGAGACACCAAGCAAAGAGGTCAGACTTACTTGGAGGGTTGGGGAGGGAAGGGATGAAGCTGAAAGAAACGAGTGGCTGAAAAACTAAAGGAGCATTGTTTTTATTGTGGGGAGGTTACTACTGTATGGTTCCATTGGCAAACAGTAATTACAGCTCTGTGTAATTAATTACTGTGTAAGTGATACATTGGGCTTCATTCTCCTGATACTTTATGCTGGTGTTAAGCTAAGGTGACTACACTGATGTCAACAGAGTTAATATCTGTGACAAATGATGGTAGAATGTTGCTTTTGATTCCTGTTTACATGATTTGGCATTTTCATTTTATAAAGTGGATATTATTTGAGAAAGTGTTAGATTGTGTCATGCTAAAAATTAAATACAAGCAGCATGTCAGGATCCTTGCATATTGAATTTGACCATGCATGATGGAAAGGAAGCATACACAGAGAGCGTGGGGTAGAGATTCATAGGAAGGAAGTAAACAAGAAAGTTTCTCTTCATGGTCTTTATTTCAAAATACATTTATGACAAATACTTTGCATTTTTGGCACTTGGTTCTGGCAGTGATACTGATGCCTATTTCACAGTGTTATTGTTAAACAGGAAGTCCATTTTCCTATGTCTGTAGAAGAGCAGTTATGACAGACACTCAACCTTTTATTTTTAAAAATAAAGTGGAATTCAGGATTCCAGATTCTCCCATTCTCTCCCTCTCTCCCTCCCTCCCCTTCTCTGTAATTTCATATAATATAATGTTTGTGTATGTATGCAAATATATATAATATGCATTAACTTCCAGAGCTATGGATAATTCAACTCCCCTCCCCAACTCTTGGCCTTGCTGAGTGACAACTACCCACTTTGCTTTCATATAATTGTTTTCTTCCTCCTGTCAAGTTATAGGCTGATTACTATTGGGTGCTATCCAGATCCATTAAAATTAATGGGAAGTTTGCCATTGAGTCATCCATTGGCAGTTATCATTGTATAACATCCTTTAAGTATAAAAGGGCTATTATATCAAGGATTTTAAGTATTGTGTACCAAATTATCCCCCCTCCCCCAGTGATGATGGTCATGATGGCAACAGAAATTATTTATTTTTTCAGCATAATCAGTATTTGTAGGTGTTTTTTTAAAAATACGATGGAAGGTGATAGGTCCCCTGCACTAAGTAGCTTATTCCGTGCATAGGAAATGGTAGATGAGTGGAAGTGGGTGAAGTAGAGGGAAGCCATTGCAATTGTTTCTGTTACACAAACATAGGCATAGTTACAGGTTAAGTTCCAGTGGAGCATGATAACAAAGGAGTTATGCCAAAGGCTTCAAAGGTTGATTCTGAAGAGGGACTTGAAGAACCAAGAAAGCTGGCTTGATGCAGGCTTTCTGAGACGAAGTTCCAAGCACACAAGGCAACAAGGGAGAATAATAATTTATAATCAAATATGAAAAACATTCCTCTGGAATAATTTCTGTATGTCATTCCATTATAAATATGCAGCAGATATATTTTCTGGATACATTGGTTCTTTAATGTGCCAGTTTTTGGACCTGGATCCTTGGGTGCAAATCTTTCCATTTGGTTTGACAAATTTTTGGTTGGACAAAGTATGAATGACAAATGAGTTATTATCATGGCACCACCTCTGCTGATGTCATGGCAGATGTAGATGTTCAAAGATTTTGTTTGATCTGCATTTGGAAGTGGACCAACCTGATTGCTGATCAGAATGCAATAATCCTTCAAATTTGCACTTCTCTTTGCAGTAAGCCTGTGTGTGTGTGTTGAAAGCTGTTCCAAATGCATATAAAATGAGTATTTTAGGGTGAAAATCCTAAATATACACTGGACTGACTATGTGATGAATGTTGCTGTCCTTGAGCAAGCAGGGATCAACAGCATTGAGGCCATGATATTGAGAACACAGCTGCGCTGGGCAGGGCACATTTCTAGGATGGAGGACCATCGCCTCCCAAAAATAGTACTCTACGGTGAACTTGCCATGGGTCAGCGTAAGAGGGGCGCTCCAAAAAAGCGATACAAGGACTCCCTGAAACAACATCTCAGGCTCGGCCAAATTGATCACCAACAATGGTCTGCCCTGGCCTCACATTGGGAGGCATGGAGACACATTATCCACAATGCTGCAGCCTTATTTGAGAACTCACGCCAAACACGTCTTGAAGAGAAACGACAACGCAGAAAGAATCACAACCCAGAAACATCACCCAAGGAGACCTTCTGCTGTGCTTTCTGCAATCGGACTTGTTTATCTCGGATTGGCCTTTTTAGTCATCAGCGCACTTGCAGAAAGTGCAGGATGAGTCCTTCCTGAATCTTCGTTTGCAAAGAAAAGCCAGAGAGAGAGAGAGAGAGAGAGAGAGAGAGAAAGAGAGAGATTGATTTGGAAAGTAATGTTTTTTGAGAAAATACATTTAGAGAGGCATATTTTGTAGGAAAATTCATTTAAGATATGTATTTAAATATCATATTTGTCATGATCTTTAAACAAGCATGTTAGTATTGAAATGGAATGAAGCAGATGTATGAGTGAGCTAAATGGACACAGACTAGAAATTAACTAACCCATCCACCCCTACTTGCAATTCCCTGCTCCA
The DNA here is from genome assembly GCA_030847615.1 of Gambelia wislizenii. Taxonomy (NCBI): domain Eukaryota; kingdom Metazoa; phylum Chordata; class Lepidosauria; order Squamata; family Crotaphytidae; genus Gambelia; species Gambelia wislizenii. The sequence continues at coordinate 302,484,010 of JAUMIR010000004.1, forward strand.
TGATGCCTTTTGATCTCTTTTGTACCCACAACAGGTTTGATGGAGCAGATTTGGTGTTGATTCAGAGGTTAGGACAAAAACCAGTAGGTCAAATATATATATATATATATATATATATATATATGTATATGTATATATATATATATATATATATATATATAATGGGGAACTTCCTAAGAGGTTTTCAGGTAGGTGTAGATTGGCTGCTTATCAAGAATAAGGTCATAGTGGATATTCTACATTGGCAGTGGTTTGGTTTAGAACATCTATGAGGACACTTCCGCCTGTATGATTCTGTGATGGTTGAGTTTGTAGTAGACATAATCATGTCTACTATTATGATATAAAATTCCAAAATGTTATGATCCTGAGGTGCTGCTGTGAAAATGCTTGTTGTGTTGAGTCTTTTTCCCTCTGTACTGCTATGGCAACTCACCCCAAATCTCAAGGTTATTACTCTGTGCATTTACCTACTTCTGCAGTTGCTTGTAATGCTATAAAGTGGGGCAGAGAAACACAGTGCATGACTAAAAATGGCAAATTGTATGATGTACTAGGCGACAACAGGAATTCAATGTATAGCTGCTACTTTTGGCATCACCTCCATATTTATTATACAATTAAGTTCCATCCTGAGATGTCTGTACAGTTTATTGACTGTACTGAATTAGTTTTTCATGACATAAATAGTATGAATTGTGCATTAAGCAGTAAAAGCTTGGATAAATTTATTTCTTTACTTATTTTTACTTATAAAATAAAAAGAAAGGATACTTTAAAAATAGAAAAGGAAGAAAAATATTTTGTTGAAAAAATGAAACAGTGTGAGGATGGGATTTTTCTCATTGAGGTTGATGGTTGCTTCATCTGCAGAACACTATGAGCACATATAGAAGGTGGAGATAATAGACAAAAGAAAAAAAACACTACTGTCTGGAATGGGATTAGAACTGTAGACCTTTTGGATATAAAGAAATGTATGCATTTTCAACATTTTGTGCTTCAGGACAAGAAATACTGTGCCTATGGAAAGCTAGTGTTCCTATTTTTGCTCTTAACTTTAACATTACTGCTTATAGCTGTTATTTATATACCATTCACAGCAAACTCATGACACTTCTGCCCTTTCACAACAGACACCTAACAATGGAAGAGCTTCAATTAAGAAGCAGAACATCAGCCCCTGGCATCTTATTCTGTTGTTCCATCTTTTTTTGCTAGGGAGAATTCATTTGTTTCTTAATTAAGAAAAACACCAATAGCATGAAAAATCTGCTTATGGTACCTGAATGGTAATTAGGTGAAAGGTAAAAAAGAAAACACACACATACATTTCAGTAGCAACCAAAATGAACTTGAGCTGATAAAAATGAACTAAACTAGCCTTGCATAAATGGAGGCTGAGAGAAGTGTACAGTCATTATGGCTAAGACAATATGCAAACTATCTTCAAAGAAATCAAATTGCTAGAGTGTTTTCATTTGCATGTATTAACTATTAACATAATGAGGAGAAGTGACATTGGACCCGGATTGTGTGTCTGTTCGAATTGATAACTCTGCTGCATCTGCAAACAGGCACCCAAAAATCATGCTGGTAGTCAGATCAGTGTTGAACTCTGAAGTGTAGCTTGAAGCCCTGAACAAACCTGATGGAGTAATGAATGCAAGGCATCTTTCCTGACAGTGATTCCATAGCAGAGTCACTAGCTTTACATCTTAAAGATGCAGATCTCAGTTTTGAACTTAAAAAAAAAAATCATATACAGACTGGGTCTCCCTTATCCAGAATGCTTGGGATCAGAGGTATTTTAGAATTTGGAATATTTTGTATTTTGAAATACTTGCATATACATAATGAGATACCTTGGAGATGGGACCCAAGTCTAAACACAAAATCCATTTATGTTTCATATACATATCCTGAAGATAATTTTATACACAATATTTTTAATAATTTATGCATGAAACGAAGCGTGTGTACATTGAACTATCAGAAAGCAAGGGTGTCACTATCTCAGCCACCCATGTGGACAATTTTGAATTTTGGAATATTTTGGAATTCTGAATAAGGGAGACTTAACCTGCATTTTGGTTATTGGTAACTTTTCTGCATTTTATGGACAGGTTTTCACTCTCTCTTCCTCTTTCTCTTGTTGGAAAGACAGACAGCTGGAAAGTTTGACTTGGATAGTGAGGACCTGGCTTCGGATTTCATCTCAGCCAGGAATCATTCTACAGTTGTGGAAAAAACACTGTTAGCCTTAATCTCATGAAGATAATATGAAGATATATTTCTATTACAGTTCATACAAAAAACTTCAAACAATCACCTATCTATTGATTGATTTCACAAAAAATAAAAATAAAATCCTAATTATACATGAATCAAACAACAACAATAAAAAGACATCAGAAAAATAGGAAATTAAAGGTATTGTAGATATAAACATTGCCTGCTGGATCAAAACATTCTGAACAGCCAATTTAACATTTGACATAGACACTCTAGGGGGTTGTTTGGATGACAAAAAACCCACAAAGAATGTGGGCAGAATACCTTTTGTTTAGAATAGCTCCTGCTGGGATTTGCCATATTGGGAAGGAGGGGGCTAAAAACTCCAAATAGTTAATGATAACAGCATTTGCTGTTTCCCGTGATCATTTTAAAAAATTACACAAAAATGCACATAACTGCCCATCTGAACAACCAGTTCAAATAGGAGCAGATCAAAGAACTCAAATGTGATTGGTTGGACCTCAGTGGGGGCAGGCTTGCAAGGGATGAAGGGGCCAGAGCCACCATTGTTGTTTTTTGTAGGTGAACGGTCGTGGGCACAATTGTTCAAGTGGCAGAGAAAAAAAAAGTTTAAGTGGAAAAATGGTCTTCCACATCTGTCATTTAAGAACAAAGAAGGAGAGGAAATGGAGGGAGATTTTCAGCAGGCAATTTACTCGCGGCCACCATTTTTCCTTGGGGGACATGCTCCATGTGAACTGCAAACACCTAATTTTCCATGTCAGCAATCTTGCAAATGAGTCGTAGGCACAAATGAACACTGCTGCAATAGGGAGGTAAGGCACTATTATTTGCCATTAATTCTCCTGTCTAGCTGCACCCTAGGTTGAACATTCTTGGAATACTCTGAAATGAAGGCATCAGAACTTAAAATTTCCTCTTTTCTGTACTCCCGCACTGAACTTCTGTTGGTGATGGGGCAATGAGTAGGTCCTCTGTGATATAATGAAGGTCATAACCAGGTTTATATGGAAGAGGTGATTACTTCAAGACTCATGTTCCTCACCCCCCTCTGCCTCCTCCTTTTCGTTGCTTTGATTGGCTCATCCTCCTGCCTCTGAATCAGTGTGATTTAATTGGTCACTTTGGGGCTGGGTAGGAATGTTTACCCTTTTATCTTGGGTCTTTTTGCCTACCCCACACTGTGGATGTGGACTTGACAATTGGCTTAGGGTGGTGTCTTAAATAGGCAGTCACTTGGCAGGTAGAGGGGAAGATTTTGGTAGTTCGGTGATCTCCTTTAACACCTCCTCCTTTTGGAGGTGAAGGGGGGGGCTGGAATTGCCTCTTTAGTTCCTGCAAACTGAGGGCTGGGGAAAGTGACCTCCTTTGGGGCTGGCCTGAGGGATAAACCCCTCCCTCGAGGGAGGGACTTTTGGGTCATTCTTCCAGATGTGGACTGACTGGGGAGCAACCCAACTTATGGTTTCTCCCTGGGGTTCAGGTGTGTTTGCCCAAGGGAAGTTGGGGAAGGGGGACTTGGAGATAACTTCCTGCCCCAACAATTCCCACACTAGGTTGCTCCCCTATTGCAGATCTCTCAGAATGGGGTTAAATAGGTTATAGCTAATAAAAGTGGCCCTTTATATCCCAACTATATGTGTGGTCTCTTTATTTGTGTCTGGTCTCCTTACTCCTGCATCTACCATCAACTGAAAACTTCCTCTTTTCTTAACCCTAGCACTGAGTAATGTTCAGGAGGAATGAGGAGGTCTTCTGTGACATAATGAAGATCATAACCAAGTTTATGTGGAAGAGGGAATTCCTCCAAAATGCCTGTTCCCACACTCTTTAGTACTTTAGAGGCTAAAGTTAGGACTTTGAATTCAGCCTGGAAGCATCTTTGCACAGTACGGTCATTCTGCAGCCCAGACAAAAGTTTAGTTACAATGTTTATACCCACTGAAGCTTCCAAACAGAACAGCCCCATCTAGAATTCATTACAACCATTCAAGCTGGAAGTAATGAAGACATTAATTACTTGGGCTAGATTTGGACTTTCTGGAAATAAATGCACCTGGAAATCAGAGTGATCTGGTAAACGACAAGTCTGGCTGGCACTGTATCTTGTGCAGTGTTAAACCAGATCAGCAGTAACATAACTTTTCTCATAACGAGTTGTACACAATAAGGACTGTAGAAGAACTTTCGAAGTGAAAAATTCTGTTTAAATGCTAACTAATAGTATTAGTTGTTTTGATTATTTCTGTGTTAATTAATTTGCAATATTTTCTCTTTCGGTAGCATCTTCATGCATGAAAACGTTGTCAATAAAAACCTGATCAAGCTTGAGTCCAAGCCCAGCTGAATTCCAGCTCTTGGCTTGACTAATTAAATGGTTGTTTACAGTTATTTTAAAACAATAGTGCAATACAGTTACTTCCTCAAATGTGTAAGTGTTCCATTGATGTGACTGTCTGACTGTTTAAACAGTATAGCATATTTTTGTGCAGAGTTAGGAAAAATCCTTCAATATATTTTCTCTTAAACTGGAAGTCTTGCTTAAACTATGCAATCTGTTTTCTTTGGCTGTATGTAGTTGTAAAGTTAAAAGGAAGAAAAATAGTTATTTTTGGAAGGGAATGAGTGAAAGAAAGATGAGGAACAAGTAGAGATTGTTCTGGAAATGAAGGCCACATGATGAATGAGTAATGTTCAGGAGGAAATAGTGGTATGCTAGTATGTATGTCCCACTTTACCATCTATGGGCTTGTCTAAATGGTGAAAATACTCCTCATAGAATTACAGGAGAATACTTTTTGTCCAAATGGGATCCCAATCATTTTTCTGTATTCAGAAGTGGGGGTGCAAAATGCCATATACTTCATGACTTTCCCCAAAGTTTTTAAAAAACTGCAATGCAATGGAAATACGCATTCCTGCTCATTGGGACAACCAATTTCCTTTCCTTTTTTTTTTTTTTGGCACTTTCCCAATAAGAGCAGAAGTGGAAAGATGATTGGTCGGCTGTGCATAGGGGATGGAGCTTACCAGCAAGGCAGTGCCCAGAATCACCATGTTGGATTTTTGCTGTAGTGATCGTGTACTGAGGCAAGAAAACAGCCTTTTTTCTAAAAAATAAAATAAAATACTGTTTGCTGGTGGCAGCTGGAGATAATAAAAACATGAGTAATTCACTTGCACCTGCCATCTTGATTCACAGGCATGCCTGTTTGAACATCAAATGTGGATAACTTCATATACCTGTGACCTTGGAAATGTGGAGACAAATGAAAGCTGCTCCAAATTGGCATTGCTGCACACCAATCCACATTTTATTGCCTTGTATAGACAAGCGCATACCTTGGGTCTTTGACAAAATGCTGGTAACTGTTGGTTTATTGAATATTCCATGTTCAAATTCCATGTATTACAGTAAGCATACCTTCCATAAGGCAAAAAAGGATTTTCCCTTGGCTATACCTGATTGCTCTGGACATCTGTTTGTTTATATGAATCCAACGTGCATGCATTCAACAAATGTATTTCCCCTATTGTTTGTGAGGGGCCCATCAGCCTTTGTAAGTTAAAATAGTAGAACAGCTTCACTGGATACCAGTTTGTTTCTGGGCACAATTCAAAGTGCTGCTCATGACCTATAGGTCCTATGTGGCTTATGTCCAGACAATTTGAAAGACCATGTCTCCCAATATGAACCTACCAGAATTCTGAGATCTACAGGTGAAGGCTTTCTCTTGGTCTTGCCACCATCACAGGCTCACTTGGTGAGAATATGAGAGAGCCTTCTCAGTGGCTGCTCTCATTCTCTGGAATGCCCTTCACAGGAGGCTAGGCTACCCCCTCCCTGTTTTCTTTTTTGCTGGCAGGCAAAGACATTTTTCTTTAAGCAGGCTTTTAATGTATAAGCAGAATGGGGGGAGGCAGCTTTTTATTGGATATTTTATTAATCTTTTAAAACTTCTGCTCATTGTTAAAATCATTTTAAATATTTTTAGTTGTGATTTTAACTGTTTTAAATTTTATTGTAATTGTTTTTAATTCACTATTTCTGGAAGCTGCCTTGGGTTCAACTTTGGGAGAAAGGTGGGATATAAATGAAATAAATAAATAAATAGTTCATTACTTTACATAATAAAGTATGCACTTTACATAGTAAAGTAAAACTACAATAGTAACTCATATACAGTATGCCGTGAATGTACAGTACGTGCAGTTCAAAACAAATGTAACATTTCTACTATATTTTATACTGGAGAATGTGAAAGTACTTTTCATTAACAGATTAGATGTTGGTAGTGTGATGACTGTAGAGCAAAGCATAAACTGTTTTGCATTCATGTTGCACATAATAGCTGTGGATTTGAATTTTAAGATATTAGTGTTGTCTATATGGTGTACTACAATACATTGAAAAGTAGATTTCTTCTTGTTTTTCTTGGCCCAAAGGAAGACTTAAGTACATATTAGGGCATGTTCTACATGTTTTACAAGGTTTATTTATGACAAAGTAAAAATTGGTCTTGGATTCTTTTTAAAAAATTCTTTTAATTCATAAAACAAAAGTGCAATTTTGGTGGATCTTGTGGCGTTTTACACAAACTGTTGATATTTTACATAATAACTAACCACAATCCAAATACAGACTAAAGAATGTTTTAGGTTCTTTATGTGAGTTAAATTTCTTGATTTTTCAGTGCAGAATTCCTCAAGTGAAATACTGTTTAGTGAAATGTCACACAATGGGCGTTAAATTAGGTATAATGACACTAATGTGAATACATGATTGTTGTGTAGTATTCATGATAATTATAATATAGTCCAATAAGTACCTGAGACTCAGAAAATGATCTGATAGAATAGGATAAGTATTAGGGACTATGGATCCTGATTCTGATTTTACCCTAAAAGGTGGAGGGTGCTTTAGAGCCCCACCTGTGATGCCGAAATCTCTATTATTATCTGGGGGAATTATTAGCTCAAACAGAAACCTGCAAGAGAAGGATAACTTTGAAGATTTTTTCACCTATGCATACCAGTACTAACTGTAGAGAGCACTCCAGTTAAAGTGGGGAAAAAAGTATTTTATTGGAACAACACAAAGTGAACTTACATACAGATTCGGGAATATTGGATGACAGATACCGGTCTTGGAGAGAAGAGTTATGTGCGGCAAAGATACTTAGACAGGCACATAAGGGTGGCACAGGAGATTCCGATCTGGGGTGCGCTGAGAAAGAGAGTGGCAGTGTTTGTCCACTGTGGCACACTACTGTTGTTGAGGGACTAAGATTTATACCCTATTTCATATCCTGAAGGGGTACTTTGGTTATGACAAAGTGTGAATGGCTTTCTCATAGGATAGACAAAGAAAACCAAAAGTCAACTGATTGTTTTAATTGCTAGGAGAAATTGATGGGCTTGTGACAACCTCACAAGGTTGGTCAGGAGGCAGTTGTAGGAGAGATTTCCATAGCCATAGATTTGGGAATGGTCACTTAATTGTTTGATTGAATCATTGCTGAGATGCCAGGGCTGGTGGGGGGGGGGAAGGATTAGCAGATACCTCCTTAGTGGCTGTGTTTACTATGGGGCTTCTGCACAATCCTAATTTGGGCTTTCTTGCCATTATATTTCTATGACACATCCCGGGTCATTGTGACCTCCAAATGACCTTTGATTTGCTGCAGCCAGCCTGATCCCCCAAAATGTTCAATATTTTCCATTATGAAATACTGTGAGGAGGGGGTAGTAGGGCATACTAACATTGAGCAGTGACAGAGTGTCACAAGCCATCACAAGCAACTTCGAGAAATAATGAAATATGGATGTGGACAGGATCCTTGGAGAGGCAAGAGTCACCACATGTATACTAGGCCCTTGCCCTTCTTGGCTTATTAAATAGGCCAGAGGAGGACTGACTGACTGACTGGGTAAGGGAAGTGGCTAATGCCTTTTTACAAGTCAGGGTCCTCAATTTGCCTGAAGGAGGCTGTGGTAAGACTGCTTTTGACCCTTCTATACTGGATAATTATAGACCAGTCTCCAACATGCTCCAGTACTAGAACATGTGGTGACTTCACAACTCCAGGGTTCCTGGATGAGACAGATTAGACAGATTATCTAGATCCATTTTAGTGTGGTTTCTGACCTGGGTATGGGACAGAGAAAACTTTACTCACCTTGGTGGATGATCTATGTGAGGAACTAGACAGGAGGAGTATGCTCTTGTTGGTCCTACTGGGCATCTTGGTGGCTTTTGATACCATTGACCATGGTATCCTTTTGGGTTGACTTGCTTGTATGGGGCTTTGAGGTGCTATTCTACAGCGGCTTTGTTCTTTCCTGGAGGAGAGCTCTCAGAAGGTGGTGACAGGGGATTCCTGTTGGACTCCTTGGCCATTGGTCTGTGAAGACTCTCAGGGTTCTGTCTTGTCCCCTATACTATTTAACCACTGGGATATGAAACCACTGGGAGGGGTTGTCCAGAGTTTTGATGTCATGTGTCACCAGATTGCTGATGATACCCAGCTCTCTTACTCCTTTCTACCTAATTCTAAGGGAATCTGTTCCTATGCTAAACCAGTTCTTGGCAGCTGCAATGGACTGGATGAGGGTGGACAAATTGAAAGACAGATCCAGGAATAGGGATTCAGTCTGGGATTACACTCCCTCTGAAAATGTAGGTTCACAGTTTGAGAGCACTCCTGGATTCAGCCCTGAGCCTGGAAGCCCAGGTTCCAATGGTGATCAGGAATGCATTTGCACAGTTAAGGCTAGTGCACCAGCTGTGTCCATTCCTGGAGAAGTCAGATCTGGCCATGGTAACACATGCCTTGGTTAAATGGTGTTTGGAATATTGTAATGTGCTCTGTGTGGGGCTGCCTTTGAAAAGTGCTGAGAAACTTCAATTGATCCAAACAGTTGTAGCCAGATTGCTAATTGGTGCTGCCTACAGCCATATTGCTAACTGGGGCTGGCAACAGTTCCACTGGCTGCCAGTCCATTTCCAGTCACAATTCAAAGGGCTGGTATTGATCTTTAAAGCCCTATACAACTTCAGTCCAAGCTATTTGAAAGACTGCATGTCCCTATATAAGCCCATTAAAGTTCTAAGATTGTCTGGAGAGCCCTTCTCTCTGTCCTGCCAGCTTCTCAGGCTCATTTGGTGGGAACCAGGGAGAGGGCCTTCTTGGTGGCTGCTCCGAGTCTTGGAACACCCTCCCCAGTGATGCCAGGCTGGCTCCCTCCTTCTCTTAGCAACTGAAAGCATTCTTGTGCCACAAAGCTTTTAGAAATTGAATGGGGTAGACTTTTAAAGGTGTGATGTGCAGTTTTATGGGTTTGTATAATGTTCTAATGCATTTTAATGTTTAACTTTTTAATGCTTAATGTTTTAACTTTATAAATTGTTTAATTGCATTTTAATTAACTTTTATGTTTATACTTGTAATCAATGTTTTTGTATATTTTTCCAATCTGTATTGTTTTAAAAGATGTTGTTAATGTCCTTGGGTCCTATTATTGGGAGAAAGGTGGGGTATAAATGATGGGAAGTAATAGAGCCACTATATTTTGCTTTGGTCAGACCTCACCTGGAATACTGTATCCAATTCTGGGCAACACATTTCAAGAAAGATACTGACAAGATGGAATGTGTCCAAGGGAGGGCAACCAAAATGATGGGAAATTTGGAAGTCATGCCCTATAAGGAGTGGCTTAAGGAGCTGAGTATGTTTAGCCTGGAGAAGAGAAGCTTAAGAGGGGACATGGTAGCCATGTTCAAATATTTGAAGGGATGTCATATTGAGGATGGAACAAGCTTGTTTTCTTCTGCTCCAGAGACTAGGACATGGAGCAATGGACTCAAGCTATAAGAAAAGAGATTCCACTGAAGCATTAAGAAGAACTTCCTGACAGTAAGAGCTGTTCGACAGTGGAATGCACTGCCTTGATGTGTGGCAGAGTCTCCTTTGGCGGTTTTTAAACAGAGGCTGGATGGCTATCTGTTGGGAATGATTTGATTGTGTATTCCTGCGTGGCAGGGGGATGGAATGGATGGCCCTTGTGGTCTCTTCTGTCTCTATGATTCTGTGATTGTATGAATCAAATGACGATGATGATAATAATAATAATAATAATAAAATTTATTTATACCCCGCCCCTCTGCTAAAAACAATCGGGGCGGCTTCCAACAATTAAAACATTATAATAATGACTAAAAACACCACCCACCCAAAATACAGGATATTTTGAAGATCTGTGTTTTCAGTGGTGCATCAAGTCTGTTGCTAATTCAGACCGCACCAACCTCACTCTCTCACTGTATTCATAGTTCATTGCTGTGGCCAATTTGTCATGTGGCATAGCCAGCTTTTCAACAATGAGCTTCTTCATACTTAGCTGGGCTGGACATTGGAGAGCAAACATGCAGCCTGTCACTGGGGATACTAGATGCCTTACAAGCTTGGTAGAACCTGTGAGAACCTGCCCTCTGCAGACATTTAGGCTTCAAGAGCCCAGGTTCACCTCCATGCCACCATGAAGCAGTGGAGTAAAACTTTTTGGAGGGGGAAAATGGCCTCAAAGGTAAATATATGACTATCAACTTGATAATGGTCCTCCTTCTTCATGCTGTGCTATTTCTGAAAAAAAAAATCACAAATGTTAATATACAATTATTCTATATATTTCTCTTGTAACATAGAATTATTTTTCACTTTCCATCTAGTAATATTATACTGTATATTAAAATATAATTCCATATTACAAGAGAAATATATAGCATATTGAACATTTGTGGTGGTTTTTTTTTTTTTCAGAAACAGCACAGCATGAAGAATTAGGGCCATTATCAAATCGATAGTCATATATTGACCCTTGAGGTTTATAGGTATTCATTTTGCTTCTGTAAGTTTATACACAGGATATCCCACCGACTTGCAGCTGTGGTGGTTCATAGTGAAAAAAAATTAAGATACGGGAGAAGAGTAAAATGAGTTAATTAGTAGGAGTAAGTAAGTAATCATATAACAAGACAATGTATTGTGAAAAAAGAGAGTTTAGTTTAGTTCATATTCATCATTTATCTTAATATTTAGTACTTTGTATAGTATTCATACAGATTTTATTGTATGTGAGCATAGTGATATAATTTGATGGTAGGAAAATAAGATATATTAATAACATTGTTCTGTCATTATAGTGGAGGGTAGACAGTACAACAGTATTTACGTTTGGTGAAAGAAGTAATGAAACTCATGACATTTTAATACAGCTGTGCACTATACTGCAGGAAACCTTTTCCTCTGAATATGTTCTTGTATATATTGTATGGTAGACCAAAGCCCAAAGTGTCAAGATCCATTAAATGCACACTAAAGTATCAAGATGATCCACTCACAGGATCCGTCCCATCCCATCCCACAAGAAACAGTGCAGAGCAATCCTTAGGTTATGCAGTAAGAACATACATCTGTTCACCTTGAGCAAATTTGAAGAGTGCCTATTTCTGTCCTTAAATAGTGTTTTGGTGTATCCACATTGCTTGTTTTAAAGTCTTTCTTAAGATTCACTATCTACTAAATAATATTGTAAAATAATTCTAATAAATTACTAATGAAAGATATTTTTTCTCAATTGGTGTATCAGATTTACATCCCTACTTATTAGTGCTTTCACTTATTTTATTGCAGAAAGTTACATTTTTCACTATGGAATTTATTTTCTCTTGCTATTCAGTTTCATAATCAGCCTCCCCTCCCAACTCTGTTGTGAACACTCTGTCTTCTGATGAGTTTCTATTGTTCTGTTTATTGGTTTACTCAGTATAAAGACTCTTTTGCTGACACATCAGTTTAAGATAATTATTGAAATGTATTACCCTACAGGAAGAAAGTTCAAGTTTAACACCTCATTGATGTCTTTTTCAAACATATCCCAATAGGTTTCTCTCCAGTGGCTAATCTTTCTTGACTATTGCTTTTACCTCTTAATAGCACAGTGACCAGGTTCATATAAAATGATAGATGAAATGGTATGAGTATTCCTGGTCCACTGGGTAGGAGTGCATATAAAAGCAGCTTATGATGGAAAGGGTTAGGCTAGAACTTTTAATGTTTTTTTTTTATATATATATGTAAGAGACATCATTGTTAGGTGTCCATCTTGAGACATGAATATCACAAGTGTCACAGATATCATAGACTCTTGGGACTTTTCAAATGGTTGAAAAAAAAGCCCAAGGAGGTCAGGAGAAGAACAGGCTGTCACACTTATACAGTCCAATTTCAGACAGCCCCGTCCTCTTCCGGACCTCCTCCTGACCTTCGCCCATTCTGCTGCCAAAGCTTTTTACTAACGGAGGTTTTCCATCAATAAAAAGAGGCTCCAGCAGCACGGGGGAAGGTCGGGAAGAGGTCGTGAGGAGGACAGAGGAGGACAGGGCTGTCTGAAATGGGGCTGTGTAAGCGTGACAGCCTCGTTCTTCTCCCAACCTCCTTGGCTTTTTTCCCAACTGTTTGAAAAAGTCCTTGGACTGGATCAGTACATTATAGAGATGGAAATTTTGGAACCAGGGCCACATTTCTGCTGTGGAAATTTACCAGGGGCTGCACAGACTTCCTATAAAATGGAAAGCAAACCAAAACAAAATAAGACTGAGTTGGCTAGAAGTCTATTTCTGATTTTCAAGCATGCGCTTTTTAAAATGTGAACAGAGAAGGGGCCCCATGAACCCTATTTAAAAGGTAATTTTCTGTTCCTAGAGGCTTGCAGGAATGATGGTTCACCATTTTTCCTCAGAAAAAGGATGGTCTGATGGGGTAAAAATAACTTTGGAGGGCTGCATGTGGCCCCAGAGCCACACTTTGTTTATCCTTGTTATAGAATCCCAGTGAGGTATGCACTTCTCCTGTGCTACACACCTGCTTTGCTCCTTGGTTTCCTATTGTCTGTTTAGTGGCTGCAGATGACACTTTCAAAAATATGGAGCATTTCTTAGGGAGGAAAAGGGACATTTTGGGAGTGGGGGAAAAACTTTGTCCCATTTATTAGATATGTGAAGGAGAAATAATGGTAAATTTCACACTGACACTCCCATCCACTGACACTCTATGCAGTAAGTCATTTATAGTTTAATAGAGTTAACAATCAAGTAATCAGATACAGGTATGCTTTATCTCCTTCTTGTTTATGATGCAGCTATGATTATATGTTGAAAGTTCCTTTCCTTCAAGTAACCACGAGGATTCCCTCATGGGTGTGGGCAAGTTTGAGGATCTAATTATCAGGGGACAGTTAATCCTCTTGCTTTTTTTCTTTTCCTAGCATTATCTATGAAAATCACACCAAAATGTACAGAAGAAATTAATATCATTAAGCAATTTTTAAAAAAAGAATTGTGGTCTGTGAGATTATTAGCAAAAATATGCACATACTTTCTACTCTCTTTTTGTATCTTGGGTTACTTTTTATTTTTTTTAGTGTGTTTATGTGCCATTTTTTGTGTGTATTTTTCTTTTTCTTTTTGAATTTCCCATGCTTGGGTCTTTCGCAAGAATGGGCGCGATTTCAGTCCAGAAAGTGAACAGAGCTCCGTTAGAGTTCCGTCCATGCCTGGGCTGCCTTTGGATGCAAGAAAAGGTAAGTCTGATGGGGAGGGTTATTGTGCTGGGACAAGGACGGGTCTGGAGATTGTGGAACAGGAACACTTTTTGCATTCCTGTCTGATAATCTCCTAAACCAATAGGTATAATTAAATTATCTTTATTGGAAATTAATATCAACAGCATTAATGCACATACTCAGGCTTCAAGCAGTCACACAAGGCTATCAAAAACAGTAGGAAGTATTTGGATAGAGGAATAGATGGTGGGTTATACTATACCAATCCTGCAGATCTGAGATCGCGAAGTACACTGACAGTAAAGAAGTCCGGTTGATAGATTGGTGACATGAATAGATGTGAAGTCGGAAAACAGGATTTGTGCACAGTGAGCTACAGAGTCTGATGTGGAGTCAAGAGGAAGGTGAACTGTGAGCACTTGGGTAGTGTTTTGGGGTGATATTTATATGGAATAATTCCCCTGATGGGATACGATTTTGAGTGGAATGCAATGTTTCTGAGAGGTTCCCAGGGCTAGACAATGTGTGCTTCAGAAGAATTAACAATCATTAATGGCTGCTGTGTTTGGAATTGAATAGGAACAGGCAAGGTCTTTTGTTGGAAAGGGATGAGGGAAGGAAGGACCCATTTTACAAGCATCAAGGACTATGCTATTGATGAGTGGAATACTGTATGACTCACTTCCAGGTGTTAAGTTCTGACCTGAGTATTTGGTTTGGGGGAATTCCCACAGGATCCCCCCCCCCCCGGTTATACATGAATCCAACCTTGGTATTAGGGGTCCCTGGTGTACCTGGTAACCATGTGGAAGGCCACATTAAGCCAAATTATTAAATATCACCAATTATTTGATAATCCAAGATGGGGGCTATCAAGGTAGGCAACAATAGGCAAAGTTTGTAGCATTCACATAACAAGTTTTAAAATAAGGTTTTATTTGTTTTTATGATAATACCATTAAGCTGGTTGATTTTATAATTCTCTCCACTGTATTTTTAAAATTGTAAATGTGCTGCTTTATGTTTGTTTCTTAAAATTTAGGCTTGATTCTTAAATTTTCTGTTGCATTTAGCTCTCTTAGATCTTTTCTCCCTTTGACACTACCTTTGAGCCATTTCAACTGACTTTTAAGTACCTTATTATATGTTTTAATTGGCATTATCTTTCTGAACACATATGTGTATGTTGAGCCTTTAAGACTAAACCTTAAAAGAATTTTCTTGCTATATCGTAAATGTTCAAACTCAAATTCTGTACAGCAGTTGACATTATTGTTACCAATGATTTTGATCTGATAGGCATACCTAATAGTTTCTTGTATAAAGTCCCTGACAGCCTCTGGAAGAGACACAAGAAAACAAGATGGCAATGGCTAGGCTTAGGAAAAGGTCACGTGAATGAAAGATGACATCTTTAACTTGACTTAGTAATTGTATCTCTCAGTTTTTATTATGGATACTGTTCAATTTCTTGACGTGGATATTTATATTATTATTGCCAATCTTTCTTATATCTTAACCTTTTCTATTTATTTGCCATGTGTGTGTGGTGGTGGTGGTGGAGGACTGGCTACCCACATGAATTCCTTTGTAAGCTATACAGTATGGTTCAAAAACAGTGGCTTAATATATATCAGCTCACATCACAATGTGAATGTCTGTGAACAGTGCGTGTTTCTCAACTGGATGAGCTGTCTAAAGCACAGTGGAATGTGTTTTTCTATCAACAACTAATAAACATACATGTATTACCTCAGTGATACAATTTGCATTAGTTTGCATAACTCCTTTAAAGAGGGAAAGACTAACAACAATAGCCCAGCATGAATGTATGTTTTTCATAAAAGCAAAGATATCGGAGATATTCTGAGAGCTTTCTACAGATGTTTGACAGTGCAGAGAAGCAGAGTGAAAAAAAGTATTGGAAAATTAAGGGGCAGATATCACACATTCTTACTCTTAACATTTGACTCATTTTATCAGATTCAGATTCTTTTTCTTTGAGAGCAAAACTCTTGTGGAAAAGTTCTTTTTATACTCCACAGTAATGCAAATAGTGAGCTTCTAAAATTTAAACTGCTAATTTAAACTCCAGTCTTTTGCGTATTTTGTATTTCCAAGTCACTGATGAAAATATTGAATAAAATAGCACTTGCAATGAGCTGAGATTAGTCATCAAAGCATAGATTTTTAAATAAGCAACATGACCAGCTCATATTGGTTGTTAATTGCCATCCAGCTGGCTTCAACTTATGGCAATCCTATGAATAAGAGATCTCCAAGATACCCTATCAGCAGATCTGCTCAGGTACTGTAAATTCAGGGCTTTAGTTTCCTTCATTGAACCTATCTACTTGTATTCTTCTTTTCCTACTCTATCCCACTTTATCAAGATTTATCACCTTTCATGCCATGATCTTTTTCTAGGATGTATTTATTTGTCATTTTGACAGTCCATGGTATAAACAGAACTCTTCTCCAGCAGCACATTTCAGATGAGTTCCTGTCAATTTTCTTCACTGTCCAGCTTTCACCACCATTCATAGAAACAGGAAATACAATGGCATGGACAATGCTGACATTGGTATTCAATGATATATCTTTACACTTGAAGATCTTACTAAGTACCTTCATAGCTGCCCTTTCACATCCTATAGTCTCTATTTTTATTTATAGAGAGCCAAATTATAGAAGCCCCTTTGAATTATAGAAGCTATTTTGATGTCTTCATAATCTACTTCAAAGTTGTGTAAGTCAATTTTTCATCATTATATTGGTTTTCTTAATGTTCAGCTGCTTTTGTACTTTCTTTTTGACTTTCATCAATATAGATCTCAAAAGATATCATATACTTAGAAAAGTGCAGTAAGTCAAACAACATCAGTATGTTTCTAGATGTAAAAGACTCAACCTTACAATATAACAGAAACAAGGGTGCCCTGGTGGCGCAGTGGCTAAATGCCAGTACTGCAAGTCACCATGTTGCAAGTTCAATTCCAGAGGGCTCCAAGGTTCACTCAGCTTTCCATCCTTGCGTAGGCTGGTAAAATGAGTACCCGGCTTGTGGGGGCAATTAGCTAACACATATTGGAAGCTGCTTCTTGCATTGTAGATTGCTATTGCTTAAAACAATTTGTAAGCCGCTCTGATAGCCTTGTGGCTGAAGAGCGAGGTATAAATAACTAAATAAATTTTAAAAAAAGGATGTTTGCTTTTCCTTCTCTCTTCAAGCTGTCTCCAAGATACTCTTTCAGTCCCTCAGATACTCTTTCAGCCTTAAGCCTTTTAAATTGCCTATTGTTACCTCCTTGCCTATTTTCTGAGAAATTTTCATTAAAGCTAATAGCCCATGATTATCATCACTCAAATGTATGTTTTCTACATACACTTCCCAGTGCAATATTACAGTGTTGCCAAATAGTACTGGGACTGGGTCTTACCATTGGTCAGCTATCATGATTTTTTTCCCCACTGCAGTTTTAGGGCCCCCTCCTGTCAGACAAAGGACTAGCACAGACCAGGTGTTGGGGTGGTCCATTGATTTGTGCTGTTCTATAAGGCTTTGGCTGCTGGCTCAGGAACCTGTGCAAAAATGATAATACTATGACACAGATATGGTACTGGTCCTCAGCACATTGGAGAAAAAAAAATGTCAGTCTGCTACCTCAGCCTGAGAAACACTTTTACACATGTTAGTGGTCCTTTTGATTGTCCAGAAATGTTGAGCATCCAGATTGGACAAGTCAAGAAATTTGCCCCCCTGTGAATTCTTGGCCCTGACATACTCACTCTCTTTCTATCATGGGCTTTCATTTGCTCATGGATTATGTAGAGTAATTTGTAAATCCTGTAAACATGGCAGTATATGTATAAATTGCAAATTAAAAAAAAATACATTTATATTCATGGAATGAAATAAGTTTTCTGAAGAGAAATTAGGGAATTGGGTGGTTATTCTTACCTATTACAATTAAATACTATAGTTTAAAGAGGAATATGATTAAAACATAGTAAGAGTTCATTTGTGTTAATGTTAGGATTCTAACTGAACTGGTATTTAGCATAGAATGGTATTTAACAAATGGGTCCTGCATTAGGAGAAAGGCAGGATATAAATTAAATAAATAAATAAATAAATAGATTTTAAAAGGCTTTATCAAAGCAAATGATGAGTTAAATATGAATATCTTATTAAATATGAATATATTATTATTAAATGTTAAATATATTTCTGTCTAATGCAAGAGATGTTTATTGGGTCCCCTGCAGGGAAAAGAATATTAAATCAATTTAAATAAATAGATAAATCTTCAGTTCAACATGGCATTAGGTGTACAAATCCATGCAGTTCTAATCTTGTGTACTCAAAAATGAATTCCACTGAACTCAGTGGAAATTACTTGGTAGTACTGGTGTTTAGGACAGCAGCCAAAGGCATTCTTGTTTGAAATTAAGCATGCTTTAAACAATGTAACTTACTGTAAGTAAACATGCTTAGGACTGGGTTGCAATTCAGAGTCATCTATAGAACACACATTTAAGATGGTCTTGCAGTGTTTGAGGTGCTGCTTTCATTCTGTGCTAAAATAACATTAATATACTGGCTAAACATGATGCTTATTACATATGTCTTTGCCTGTTATGGATCAAATTTTTAAGGGGAGAGGAGTGAAACCAGCTTCCCTCCTCCACAGCCTGAATATGGCTGCTTTAAGCACAAATGAGCCATTATTATTATTATTATTATTATTATTATTATTATCTAATAACAATGGGGTCAAACAGTTTGATGCAGCACCATGCAGCATGGCAACATGAGGAAAATGGCAGATTTCACCAATCTGGCTATGAAGACATATTTCTTACTCCTATTTTAGAGTTAAATGAGTGAGTATGTGTTCAGTACTGTAAATACCTGCACAGTTGATCTGGCTGTTAGTAAACAAAAATCTGGCTGGTAAGTTAGTTTCACCATTCTTCTGAGAGCATCTAGAAGTAAAGATTTGTAGAGCTTGTTGTGATCTATCTTTCGCTCTCCCTCCCTCTCTAATATTACCCTTTTCCATTAGATAAGCTGAGAGCAAGTCATGAGAAGAATGTAGAGTCCAGGCACTTATCAGATCCACACCTACTTTACTTCAATGTGTCAAACACTCATGGATAATTTGACTAATTCATGATCATACACTGCAATAAAACCTTTAGAAAATATGTCTTTGTTTGTTGTACTGATGTTTTACTTGATTGTTACAGTATTTTGGTTTTTTAAAATACTTTTTCAACTTGTTTGCTACTCTGAGAATACTTCAAGTTTGAAGGATGGGATACACATACACAGTCTGTCAGTCATTCAGTTAAATATGCTACCTACTACATAGGTAATTAAATAAAACTATCCCTTGTTTTAAAGTATCAACTTACTCCAGGCCACTTAAAGAAAACATTAAAATGTTTAGTCAAATGTGGTACTTAATATAATTTGTTCTTTCTTCTCAGCTTCAGTTGAGTGTTGCATTTCCATTTCTGCTCTATCTCATCTTTGTGGATAAATATATTTAGATAAAAGGCACGTCTTATTTATGTTTCTTCTGCTGAAAATATAAATAAGCATATGAAGTGGGGGGATCCATCTAGATCCCTCTGGAAATGTATCTTTTGGTTTCCGAACATTATTTGAACTTGTTTACTGTTTTGGCTTGGAAATATCAGCAAACTCTGTACCATCGATTTAAAGCATCTTTTTTTTCTTTTTTTTTTAAAAGAGAGGGACTTTTAAAGTTTGATTGTAACAGTCATTTATTCTAGTGACTAGTTTTCCCCAAGATGTAGCAGGCTTTAATACATAAAAGCTTTTGGTAGCAGCTCCAAAGCATCCATGTTAAAATGAGAGTGTCACGAAATATGGGCGCTAGAGTTTCTTTTTATATTTTGAAAGAGGAAATGTGATTAAGATATACTAAAAGGAAATCTATACAAATGCAACAAAATTGTTAAAATATTCAAATATGCTATAGTTTAACAAGGAAGCACAGTAATGCACTGAAATCAGCAATAGAACAGCTGTGTTTTAAAGGACAGTACTTTGAATGTCACTTGACAATTTGCTTTCAATTAGAAGTAATTTACAGGAAGATGCCCACAAGCTAATCTTTACAGGATAATTAAGTTCCATTTTCTTTACTTTTAATTAAAAAGCAGAAAAGATTTAGCTGATCCATAAAAAATGTTCTGTTTAAACATTCATCAGACTTCACACTCTTTTTTTTTTTTGTATTTGTTGTAGCAGATGTTATCAGAACTGTCGTCTGTTCTGTTCTAAACCTAGACTACTTGGTAAGTGGGATGCAGAGTTGCAGCAGAGGTATAAGCATTGAACATCTGTATTTTTAAATAGTCCCTTGACTAGTATTTCTGTTGATATGATGAAAAGTAAGACGGGCTGTATGCAGAAAGGTTCATTATATAGGGATGCCATGTTTGTCTTGTATTTTATTACACACTATAATTATACTAGTGAGAGGTATTGCAGAGCTATACCACTGATGTTTGATAATGTGAAAAATAATTCAGGTGGGAACTTTTCTTAAATACTATTTTTGAAATTTAAAAGCATTATTAATGTTTTCATAGTTCGACTCTCAGCACATAGCTCTTTAAGAAAAAAGTATGTACGATTGGGTGGGTGGGTGGATTGACCACTACATCTGAGAAACAAATGCTGTTGCCTCCACAGTGGTATTTTAATGATGTTTTTCTAGTATTATGGGTACACCTTCTGAGCAATGGTTTTGAATTTGAGTGTTGGAAGTCTTTTAAGCACATGTTCATAACAATAATTACAGTTATTGAAAGTACAATCCTATACATATCTACTCAGAAATAAACTCCACTGAGTTAAGTCAAACTAACTCATGGGCAGGTGTATATATCATTGCAGCTTTATATTTCAGTAACTGCAATATAATTACATTGCAGTAATAGTTTATATACAGTAGATACAGACACTCTTTGTTGTAAATGGTAAATTGTTTATTCTTGGAAACCAGATAACTTCATAATTTTCAGTAAAATAAAGTATGTGAGATGGTTTCAATTTTAGCATTTGAACTTGATTTGAATTCATAGGGGGAAACACAGTGTTTCTAAAGTTCTTGATATGAGAGCACAATAATTTTTTTTAATGAACTTGACCTGGTCATTTCCTCCCTGAGGAGTTTATAGTTTCTTAAGAAGCGGTTACATATGGAAAGGAAAAGAGCAATTTGAATACCTGCCCTTCTAGAAATGTATTTCTCCTCCTCCCATTCATAGAAAGAATTATATTTCAGAAATACTATATTTAACTTTCCTGCCATTTTCCAATATGGCTTTAAAAAAGCCCCCCACCCCCCAAACAGTACAGTAACATAATATGAGAGTTTTAATGATACTTGTAATGGTCAGGATGCATGCAGTGTTTGGGCTCATAAAATGTTCTTTGTGTTGACCTAGTCAATTTTGTACTTTGAATGCCCTATATGGATTGGATGCAGGTTATCTGAAAGACTGTACATTCTCCCTATATAAGCCTGCCTGAGTTTTAAGCTCTTCAGAAGGACATCACAAGTAGGTCTGGTGAGAGAGCCTTCTTGGTGGCTGCTTCCAGGCTATGGAATTCTCTTCTAAGAGAGGCTTGGTTGGCCCCCTCCCTGCTCTCTCTTTGCTGGCAGGCAAAGACCATCTTAATTAAACAGGCTTTCAACTTTTAACTTGTTGGGGTAGTGCAATGGGTGTGTTGGGTTTTAATGCATAAGAGGTTTAAATGTGGTTTTAATGTTCTAAATTAATGTTTTTAAGTGGCTTGTTGTTTAATGCTTTCAAAAATGTTTGATATTACAGATTGTTCTAGCTATACTTATTGTTTTAATACATTGTTTTAATGTTTTAATGTGTAAGCCACTTTGGGTCCCTTATGGGAGAAATGTGTGATATCAATAATCAATCAGTCAGTCAATTAATTAAAGAACACCTGCATCTCATGGCATACTAAAAAACATTATGAACCTTCTTTAAAAAACAGTTCATTCTGTGGTTCAATTGTTTGGTGAAGAAGAAATTTCATGTCTTCTTCATGGGATCATGGAACTAGTTCTGGTTCTTTCATTCTTGGCCAGTAACAGAAGAGAAGCATTTCTTTTTGAGTTCAGTCAAGATTGTGTAAGGTGATGATTTGTAGAGGATCAACATGTACAGTTGAAACAAGGTAGATAGCACAGAGATTTTCTTTATACTCTTTTCTGTTTGAGAAAACATGTATGAAATGTAAATATTCATCAATGTGTATTGACACTCATGAAACATTTTACTTTAAACTGCTTTTAGCTACAAATATCTTTAATGGTAATAAAGCTGTCTCCCCTGCTCATTAAAAATGGTTGTTTAATAATACTTAATGCATTGTTTGGGGCAGAAAAAAGTGCTAGAAGTAAGCAAGCACATAAATAAATGGTAATAAATGTTAATATTGTTACATAAAAATAGTTAAAATATGACCAATCAATCATTTTACAGGTTCCTATTTCTTCAGAGTGCTTTAGGATCTGTATGCACAAAATTTAGTTTAAAAATATGAAGATCCTATCACATTCTGTGAAAGTGGTGACATTGGTAGAAGGGCCTATACTGAAGATCTCATAGCCTTGGCAGACTCATTTGGGCAGATACAGTCTTTCAGATACCTTGGATGTCAGCTGTATATAGCTTTATAGGTCATAACCAGCAGTTTGAATTTTGTCCAGTTCAGGTAATTATATATGTACTATTTAGATACTGGTTATATTTCTGGACTGAAACATCTGATATCCCCTTCCTAATCTGGGAACGTATTTCTCTGATCTCTTATAGCAGTGTTGGCAGCCTGTTAACAGGGTAGCTGAAGCATGTGATTTTCTCATGTCCATTATGTTTGGGGTTTGTTCATGTTGAACTGTTACAAGTGGAGGATGATAATGACAGCACAGCAGATGATTTTTGTGGAACACATACTTGAAGGCACAAAATTTAACATTTTTGTTGTTCATTGGAAACATTTTTGATATAACAGCACATTTATCTCAAAATAATGGAATATATGAAGCTATGTAGGTGGAAATAGTGTGTCCCTTCAGATGTTGTTGAATACCATCTTCCAGCATTCCTCATCACTGGCTATCCTGGCTAAGTCTGCTGGGAATTACAATTCCCACTTTTCCTTTGGTGAGTTTGATCCACAGGTTCCTCTATTTAAATGAGGGAGGAGATTTTTCATCTGTGCCATTTCTCCCCACACCTTTGGAACTAGTTTTCTAGGGTATAAAGGGCTGCTGGGGCATGACAGGAGAGTGTGCTATTCCATGAGTGCCTACATAGGTTTGGGTCCAACCTGGTATTTTCTTCCTCCATTGGCTTCATTCAGAGAATGTTAGATTTTGTGCAATGTAAAAATAAATGAAATTGATCCTAAATCAGTATATATTTAAATTGATTAATACTTATAATTACAATGGGTCCTTGGTATCCACACATTTGATATCCACAGATTTGAGCAACCATGGATCAAGCCTCACAGCAGGAGGAGAAGGAAAAGGAGCGGACCTTGCGCATCGCCACAGCCTCAGCTGGCCTGTCAGCCCCTGGCCTGCAGGAGCCTGCTCCTTCTCTTCCTCCTGTTGCGTGCCATGAGTCTTTGTTTCACTCGGGTAACCAGTGGCAACATTTTGCCCTCCTTTCTTCAGTTTTCTCCATGATTCACCCCCCCCCCCCGATAATCCTTACCTACTAACATTCACAGAGGTCACTGCCACTTCTGCCTCAGCCTTCACACCCCAGCCTGGGCAAAAGAGACACACACAGTTTTCAGGAGGAGGAAGAAGAAAAGGAGCAGGCCTTACCAGGATAGGGTCCAGTGGGGTAGCTGACGCAGTGGCTGGACTCAGATTATGCTCCTCTGCTTCCTCCTCCTCCTGCGAACTATGGGTGTTTTTCTCACCCAGGCTGGGGCACATAAGGCTGAGGTGGATGTTGCGGTGGTCCCCATGATTCAGTTAGCAAGCAGCGGAAAGGCTGTCGAGGGTGGGGCAGGAATTGAAGCTTTGAGGAAACTAAGGCACATATGGTCCATCCTTCAGTTCTCCCCTGCCTGCTAACAGTCACAAAGGCCACCACTGCTTCTGTCTCAGCCTTCATGCCTCAGGCTAGGTGAAAGAGACACACACAGTTTGCAGGAGGAGGAAGGAGAGAAGGAGCAGGCCTCCGCAGGTGGGTTGCTCCTCTGCTTCTTCCTCCTCTGCTTCTTCCTCCTCCTGCATGCTGCATGTTTCTCTTTTGCCCAGCCTGGGGCGCATGAAGCTGTGGTGGAAGCGGTAGCTCTGGCAAGCTGCCCAAGGAAGGAGCAACAGCTATGGGACAAGGAGGAAGTAATGACAAAGCCTGGGCCCTCTGCTGCTGCCTTCACAGAGGCATCTGCACCCGGAGCCACTGCTTGTACACAGGAGGAGGGTGCAGTGGCAGCCTTGGACAGACTCAGGCAGCTCACTAGGAAGAAGAAATTCTGGTGGAGCAGCAGTGACCTCCACCACTCAGTTAGCAAGCAAGGGTGGGGGGGTCCTGAAGCATGGAGGAACCCAAGGCATGGAGGGGAGCCCAATTAGAAGGCAAGGGCAGGGGGAGGAACAGCTAATTTGAGTATATACATTTTTTGTTATCCATGGGGGCAGGGGGGGCTGGAACTAAACTGTCATGGATACCAAGGACCCACTGCAACACTTTTTTTAATCTTATATTTTCTCAGAGGAACTCAGAAATGGGCTTCACCATTTCTGGGCTCAGTTGAAAATGCTAGTTTTGACCTTTGAAACCCTTCTTGGCTTGGGGCCAGGGAATCATCTTCTTCAACATGTATCAATCGGTACAAAGTCCCTTTTCTGGGTCTACTTTGCCATTTGAGATACATTCTGTGGTTACTAGGGAAAGAGCCTTCTCAGTGGTGCAGTTATGGTTATGGAATGCTCCTCCCAGGGAGACTTCCCAGACATCTTGACAACAGTTCAGTGTTAGCAGAGACTGTTCTTTGTACACTCTTTATCCCAGGCATTTACATCTTGGATGTCTTGGGATGTGGTAGGTGTGGGTCTGATACAAGTGTTCTGCCGTTTCTGGTGTATTTTGATATGTTTTAAATGTGTATATTTTAAATCTTTTTATTTATTTATTTATTTAAATGAAAGTTGACCAGTAAATATTACTGAAGAACAGTAAATCCCTCAATTTGTAGTATAAATCCCTCAATTGGTTGCTTGCTTGATTCTTACATGTTAGCCTAATTGTCATAACCCAAGAGGAAGTATCAGTTATACCACCACTGTTATTTTACCACCAGAGTCAGGAGAGGGCAATCTCTCACTCCTGGTATAGCTCCTCTGTGCAACTAAAATAATTCTGTGGGGTGCTGAGAAATCCTTTGGAGATGCTAATCAAGTTGAGAGGGGAAGTTTCAACACACTAGTCCTATAAACTCTTAAGAGATTTCCCAGGAAATTTTAATGTTGGTCTTTCTCAGTTTGAGTCCAACATTCTCTCCACTACACTGTGCTTTAAATGCAGTAGTAGTGGAGCAGAGTGAATGAAAGTACACAAGGGGATCTGACATCAATACTAGGAAAGATTCTAGAGCAGATCATTAAACAGACAGTCTGTACACACTTAGAAAGGAATGCCATGATTACTAAAAGTCAACATGGATTTCTCAAAAACATGTCATGCCAGACTAATCTTATCTCTTTTTTGATTGAGTTACAAACTTGATAGATGAAGGGAAAGCTGTGGATGTAGTGTATCTTGATTTAAGTAAGGCTTTTGAAAAGGTCCCACATGATATTCTCTGGGTTGGACAACGCAACTGTTAGGTGGATTTGCAATTGGTTGACTGACCGAACCCAAAAGGTAGTCACCAATGGCTCCTCTTCATCCTGGAGAGAAGTGACTAGTGGGGTGCCACAGAGTTCTGTCCCTGGCCCAGTACTATTCAACATCTTTATCAATGACTTGGATTAGGAAATAGAGGGTATGCTTATCAGGTTTGAAGATGACACCAAATTAGGTGGGGTCACTGATACCCCAGAGGACAGGATCAGAATCCAAAATGACCTGAACAGATTAGAAAGCTGGGCCAAAACTAACAAAATGAATTTCAACAGGGAGAAATGTAGGATACTACACTTGGGCAGTAAAAATGGAATGCACAGATATAGGATGGGTGACACCTGGCTTGATGGCAGTTCATGTGAAAGGGATCTAGGAGTCTTAGTGGACCACAAGCTGAACATGAGTCTGCAATGTGATGCAGCAGCTAAAAAAGCCAATGTGATTCTAGGCTGCATCAATAGGAAAACAGTGTTTAGATCAAAGGAAGTAATAATGCCACTCTATTCTGCTTTTGTCAGACCTCACCTGGAATACAGTCAGGAGTTAGAGACTGAACTCCATTATAAAATGGCCGAACAGCTGCAGAAGCATGCTGAGTCATAATGGCTGACTCCATGAACTACCAAGTCATGTTTAGTCAGGCCACTAGAGGGCAATGTTTTATATCTATCTATCGTATATATGAGAGCTCAGAAAAGAGCTCATTTCCCTCTCTTCTTGTGAATGCTGGTGAAGCCGTTTCTCCTTCAATTGTAAATATTTGTATATATATTGCAGCTGTTTGACTTTGAAGGTAAAAGTGCCTCCTGCTTATTTGGACGTCAAATGCTCTGTGTGTGAGTATTCTTGGGAACGGGTCGCTACTAAGTCTGCTAAGATATTTTTGGCTTCTGCCGGGGATTGAGTGTCCTATCATCCCTTGATAAATACTGTGTCCATTTCTGGGCACCACAATTCAGGAAGGATATTGAGAAGCTGGAATGTGTCCAGAGGAGGGCAACCAGGATGGTGGGAGGACTGGAAGCCATGCCCTATGAGGAGTGGTTTAGGAGCTGGGCCTGTTGACTCTGGAGAAGAGAAGGTTGAAAGGTGACATGATAGCCATGTTTAAAGGGATGTCATATGGAGGATGGAGCAAGCTTGTTTTCTGCTGCTCCAGAGACTAGGACATGGAGCAATGGTTCAAACTCATTATCATCTGGCTTTTCTTCGCAAACGAAGATTCAGGAAGGGGGTTCAAAAAGAGATTCCACCTAAACATTAGGAAGAACTTCTGGACAGTAAGAGCTGCTCAGAAGTGAAATAAACTGCCTCATAGTGTGATGGAGTCTCCTTCTTTGGAGGTTTTTAAAGAGAGGCTGGATGGCCATCTGTCAGGAATACTTTGATTGTTTATTCCTGCATGGCAGGGAGTTGGTCTGGATGGCCCTTGTGGTCTCTTCCATCTCTATGATTCTATGATTGTAGCACCCCTGAGAGTAACTGAGAGAAAGAATTTGGTAGCATAAGCTTTCATAGGCTTGTCTACTTCCTCAGATGCACTGAATGAAGTACCTATGAACAGACCTTTATGAACAGACCTTACTTTATGTGCAGATAGCCATAGAAATTTAAAACTTGTGGGTATTGTGATGAGGTGACAAGTTTCGTTTTAACGAGGGTTGTTGAGGCACAAAGGCCAGAGGAAGCATGATACCTAAAGCTAAGGTGAGTAAATAACCATATGAATGGAGAAGGGAGTTATTGGAATGTAGTGTGATGCTGGCTGGAAACCAGAAAGATGATGTGATAAACTGCCCAAGAGGACCCTCATGAGGCTGCGGTGTTAACTAATGTTATAATATGTCTAGTGTGTCAGGAAACCATTGTCTCTGTTTTGTTACCATGCCTTATACTCCCTCCCTCCAATAATTCATAATCTGGCAATATTGGATGTTTCACAAAGTCTAGATAGACCAGGGCAGGCCGAAAGTGGGTTCAAGTGGAGGTCACCCAAGACCTAACAAATATGTCTTGGACATTTCCAAAAATACGCTAAAGATAGGATTAACCAGAGCCCCTTAGGATCAGAGTCATCAAGGTGGAATGTGCTAATCCCCTTTTGGCACTCCTGGCAGTGAGTCATACCTGTAAACAAACAGTGACCGGAACATGCATTATGCCTGCAAACGTCTTTCCTTGCACCTTTCATCCTCCACAATAAAGAGTCTGCCACAAACAGATCAACCTTGATATCTCAGCTATTAGCAGCAATTAACAAAGTTTGAGTTTACTTTGTTTAAGTGTGGGAAACTCATCCCAGTATTGTTTTACACTCAAACATCCCTTCAGGATAGAAAATTGGGTATAAATATTAGTCCTGAATAATAGCTAAGTGTGTACACCTCTTAACATGCCATCACTCTACCAGACTGCTGTGGCACCCTCAACTTCTTGCCTAACTCTTCTTTGTTGCATGAACCTTTGCTCTTCAGGACTGGTAATTACAGCCCATATTTCTCTGGACCTATTTCTCTATCCAGATCATTCTGCCTTAACTCTTTATTAGCCTTGTGTGGTCTCTTGTGAGCATGCTCTTGTGAGCATGCTTCTGTGTTTATTTTCCAGTAAAAACAATTCAACCCACTGTTGATGGACTGGAGTTTGTGGAAATATTCTTGGCACACTACATATCATGCATATACACTGCATATTATAACACTAGTTAACTCCTCATATGGTTATGTACTCACTTTGGCTTTAGGCATCATCCTTCATCCTGTCTCAGTTCCTCAACAACCATCATTAGAACTTGTCATCTCATCACCATATCCACACGTTTTACATTTCTATGGCTATTTATACATACAATCTAGTCATAAAGTTCTGTTCCTAGTCACTTCACTCCATGCATCTGAGGAAGTAGACTTAAGTCTACTAAAGCTTATGCTACCAACTTCATTCTCTCAGTTAGTCTCAAGGGTGCTACAAGATCCACTTGCATGCTGATATTCCAGACTAACAAGACTATGTCTTTGAATTCTACCACCAGAGTGAATGAAATTAATGAAATATCTGTTGTAAACATCACCTTGTTTTTGACCTACTAATGATATTACTTCATTGTGTGGAGTGTATCTTTGCAAGATCAGGGTTTATTTCAAGGCTATGAGAATAAATTTTCCTCTTCTTAATGTATAGGTGAGCAATGCCATTTGATATAACAATCCTTAATTAAATGCAGTTCCTGTAGCAAATGAATTGCTGGTAATAACTGTGCTTAAAAATAACTTTGTATCCTAAATCTACCTTGTGCAGTTTTTCAATTTTGTGTTACAAGATGTCTCAAAGTGTGACTTGTCTGATTGGGGAAGCAGGGAAGTGGGAAGAGGGGGCTAATGGAATTCAGACAAGCAATAATTAGTAGGCCAGGAAGTAGGGCAATTTTAAAAATGATTCATGGCAAGTAGAAATGAGACATTTACATTCTAAAAATTAATTATGGGAGTTGTCTAAATTATGAGCAGAAAGCAGAAGTGCAGGGAATAGAATGTGGTTCAGAGACATTTTCACATAATGTGTTCTGTGCAAGAGATTAGTAAAGATTTTTGATGCAAATCATATGTTATAATACACTTTAAAATGAATACACCTACTTTATGGTGGCAGGATCTTTTATTTGTTTACACATACAGCCCTATGAGCTTCTGGTTTGGGGCAGTCACAGAGTAAGGGATTGGAGGCAGAACAAGTGAGAAAATGACAATTAGTAACAGAATGGTGATTCACAAGCTTAACCTGTCACATTAATCTGCTATACCCCAAGATCTACATACAGTCATTACCTTACTATTCTTTGTTATTAAGTTGCTGTTATTTTCAAGTTGACTCTGACTTATGATGACTCAGTCATAGGGTTTTATTGGCAAGATGTATTCAGAGAAGTTTTGCAATTGCCTACCTTTTAGGTTGAGAGAGGTCATCCAATGTGTTTCAGTGGCTTAACAGGAATTCAAACCCTGGTCTCACAAAGTCCTGGTCCAACTCATAAACCTCTAACCACAGTGACTCTTTTGACCTTATTATATATGTCCAACTAATCTGAATCACTCTATATCAGAGATTCTGCCATTAACTCTAAAAATGCAAGAGGAGATATTTAAAAGGGGCCTACCCACAGACCAGTTACTGTACTGCTACTGCTTTTGACTGAGAAGTGCTTTCAGAGATAAGTGATTACCCCAAAGCCAAGATTAAAAACTGTAAATTTTGCAGTTGGGAGAAGTGAGGCTCAGCAATATATACATTGAACAAAAATCAGACTGACATTGTTTGTGGTTACCTATATTGCCAGTGTGGTTGTAGTGGTTTGAGCATTGGACTACAAATCTGGTGACCAGTGTTCAAATCCCCGTTCAGCCATGAAAACACACTGGGTGACTTTGGGAAAGCCACACTCTCCCA
Source organism: Gambelia wislizenii (assembly GCA_030847615.1). Taxonomy (NCBI): domain Eukaryota; kingdom Metazoa; phylum Chordata; class Lepidosauria; order Squamata; family Crotaphytidae; genus Gambelia; species Gambelia wislizenii. The sequence goes on from JAUMIR010000004.1 coordinate 302,514,274, forward strand.
GGCTCAGAGGAAGGCAAACCCCCTCAGAAGAAATCTTTACAAGAAAACCCCATGATAGGTTCACCTTAGGGTTGCCACAAGTTGGAAACAACTTGATGGCACACCACTGCCATATAGCAATATTCTATGTAGTTTCTCTTAGGTAATTAGCAGATTACTTAGTATTTTAGTCTATAATGCACCACCCAGAGACAGCCTACGTTGATAGTTTAGATGATAATTTAGTATTTGGAAATAATTTTCAACCCTAATGCACAACCCATGCTAAAAGTGTGGTGTGGCATGGCCCATACACAAGAGGACACGGTTAGCAGACATGGAAGGTTCCTAATATCTGTAGAATTCTTCAGGGAGAAAAGTACACTAGAAGGAGAGCTCACCTCCAAACATTCTAGTGATGAATAAGCATGTTCACTGATTGTGGAAAATAACAAGTGAGAACACAGAAATATACTTTACTTGGTCATATACAGTGGGCCCTTGGTATCATCTGGGGTTTGGTTCTAGGACCACCTGTAGATAGCAGAATCTGTGGATGCTCAAGTCCCATTATATACAATGACATAGTAAAACGGTATCCCTTATATAAAATAGCAAACAGTAAGGTTTGCTTTTTTTGTATTTAAAAAAAATACTTTCAAGCTGTGGATGCCAAATTCATGGATATGGAGGGCCAACTTTACATCCAACAGGCACAAGATGCTAAATAGGATATTCATTCATATTTACAATTAGCCCCATTCATATATTATGCCAGATCAAGTTGTATCATCATTGATAAGCTGTGTAAGGCCATGTATGTGAGCTTTCTCTACATGTCTCTGGTTCTTCCCTCTGTTGTGCAGGGAGATTTGAGAAGAGTGTCTGCTTGAATATGATTAGAAACCTGTGTGCCATCAGGAACCTGGGTCTCTAGTTTCCCATCTGCATGGTGAAGAAAGATTCTGTTTGTGTTCAAGCAAGTGTGATTTTTCCTGTTGTGGACATGGGGTTTGGACCATTGCATACGACTTTCTTTCTCTTGCACACACTGATATTCCCCCTTTGGTCCTGACACCTTGTAGGTTGTTTTTCACAATTATGGTTATTTTTTTTACACATAAAGGTTTTAATGTTTCCTGTTTACAAATGTGAATATACAATATAGATTTATGGCCATGCAGTATGCACTCTCTCTCTCTGTCATATACCACTTACATGTGTTTCTTCTGCCTTTTCACTGTCTGGCTTACTGAGACTGAACTAGCTCAGGTGAGTGAACAGGTGGCTGGTAGACAGCTGCCTAATCTGCGTGCTACTTCCATTTGCTTATGGACTGGAGACAAAAAGGTAGGAACTTGAAGAGAAAATTGCAGCTTGACCAGCATCCCCCAAGTTACTACATGGTTTGTTTCTTGTGCCAGGTGGGTCCTGTGAGAATGGGAGTGGAAGGACCCATGAGTCTTCCTTCCCTAGTTTCCACCAACTTTCTCCTTTGGCTAAGCAAACCATGATGCTTGACTTCTCTAACTGAAAAGGGGATAAAACATTTAGGTGGAGGTAGCTAGCTCAGATTATTTGAATTGCACAATATTGGATACTAGTGGCTAAGGCTGAGCACCTTGTAGCCAAAGTGTGCAGATGTGCACAAGGTAAAAAGGGAAGGGTTTTTGTGTGGCCAAAACCTATACAATATGATGTTGTTGAGCATGCCACAGACTTAGTAGCATTTGTGGATTCACTGGTAATATGGCCTCCAGTTGACCATAAATGATGTTCTACTGCTCTGGCTTTTAAGTGTTGCTGTTTTGTCAAAGGGCATTAAATGCCTTAAAGCTGAAAGTGAGATTATTTGTCTGATATAACATCTAATCTAAGAAATATATACAGCTGGATTAGAAGTCATATTCATATATTCTGCAGAAAACTAAGAACAAGAGCAACACATTTGATTAATAACCGACTCTAGCTGTTCTATATTTTATACACGAAGAGCCATTAACTTGCTCTTATTGCAAAGGTGTTACTTTTAAAAGATGGGGCAGTTTATATGCTGTGAGTGAGAATGAAGATTTTAGGAGTTTCTACTATGATGAACAGACAAGCATTTATTCAAGCCAGAATAAACTGGGGATCCTTTCCATGAATCCCTTTGAAGACCCCCCCCCCCACAAAAAAAAGTAATACATTTTCTCTCCTGGCAGAATTTCTTCTCTTATTTTTATTTCCAATTTCTATTGCACTTATCAGGATACTAAGTATTTTACAATTCTTCTGTTATCTTCTGTTATCATGGGGGATAAGGCTATCAATGGCTATTAGTCATGATGGCTATGTATTACCTCCAGTATCAGAAGCAGCATGCCTCTGGATAATGGTTGCTAGGGAACATTAGCAGGAGGGTGCTGCTGTGCTCATGTCTTGCTTGTGGGCTTCCTATAGGCATCCGGGTGGCCGCTGTGGGAACAGAATGCTGGACCAGATAGGTCTTTTGTCTGATCCAGCATGGCTCTTCTTTTGTTCTTAGATTGTTATTTAGTCTAGGCATCTTTATAGCTATATTTCAGCAGTAGAAAACCCTTGAAGAAAAAGTATTTTAAACTAAAATAGGACTCCAGTTTCCTAAACCAGGTTTTATGTTTAAGAAAAAAATAGTTATACCCACAAATTGCATCAAATTATGGTGACGAATCTGTTTCTGTCATGCATTAAGAAGCTGATGGGTAGGTTAGAATTTAAAGAACAATTTGTTTTTCATAAAAATGTTACAAATTTTCTAATCTGTTCTTGAGATAAAGAGACTGTCCAAAACTAATTTGGTGGACTTCATGTTGGATGTTGTTTGGTTTTGAATTTTTTTTTCTAAACATTTGTGGGGAACGCAAACTCAGTTCTTCAGATGGAAACTTCCAGTGTTTGCTAGTTACTGAAGAGCTACTCTGTGGGGTTTATTTCTGTTATTCGTTACTGGGATATTCAAATGTGCTTATCCCTATAGGTACATTGTGACATAATGTGTCTTTTACTGATGCAGTTTAACACGTACCATTATAGATCATCCAACTCTTTGATTATTTGATTCTTCACAGTCTGTGAAAAGGCAGCAGAAAGGTATGCAGTAATGTATGAGAGAGTCCACACCCCTCAGCCTACTTCCCTTGCTTACATGTTTGGATATGAAAAGTCCTCACTCCCCTGAACAATTGGAGGTAAAGGTAGCTGGCAAGCAATATCAGTGAGTCTCATAAAAGTCTGAAGGAGCAGGACAGGGATGGCTCTATTTTATTTGACAAGACTGGATTGCTTCATGGTTGTGGGAGCGAATGAAGTGTGAGACTTTATGGGACCTGCTATGCAGAAACAAAAACATTTCCTGATGCTTTCCCATTTAAAGATCTAAAATATAATTCTTGGCATCTTCCTCTGACATCCCCACCCCATTTAAATACATTGCATTCCAACTCCTGACAAGAAATGGTTACACTGTTGGATGCAGTTTCCCTCTGTTGAGACATGCTCTTTTCTGTGTGCATACTTTTTATTTACAAAACTAATCATACAGTAGTAGTAATTAGATGGACAATCATGATATTTTTCAACGGTTCATTTTCCTTTCAAAATCCTTGGTTTAAATGCAATAATGTCTTATTTTCTTGGGACTTTATCACACTACACTGTTATAGTGCTATTATTCCACTTTAACTGCTCTGGCTGCCTCCTATGGAATTCTGGGGTTTGTAGTTTAGTGAGGCCTAAGAGCTCTATTGTTGAGAGTTCGAAATACCCCTCCCAAAACTGCAAATCCCAGCATTCCACAGGAGGCAGCCAGAGCAGTTAAAGTGGAATAATAGTGCTAAACAATGTGGTGTGATAATCTCCCTTGGTCATCCTTTTAAAGGCCCATGATGTTACTGACTCTCAAAATAGCATTGTGTGTGTGTATGTGTGTGCGTATGTGTGTACACACACACTTTTTCAAGATTTTTCATGGGGTGGGATCACTCTCTCTATCAAAGATGTCAGCAGGAATTCTTCATTATTGCTTTTTCTTCCAAGTAAATGGCACATTTTTATTGGCACCTTTAAATAAAGAAGCTAGGTTTTCTATAATTTTAAAGTGAGTGCTTATAAGTGTCACCCTAAATGCTCGGAGGTCTTAAGGTTCCTCTAAATATTGATATTAATTTGGGGAATTAATATACTCAGCTTGGCTATGCAAAAGGATGGCAACAATGCAGGACCTTTTAACCTGTATATACTAGTACTCAAGAGAAGTCATTAAGCTAGATAGTACAATTAATTGATCTTTATTCAGGAAATAATAACAACAGCATTGACACATATGCTCAAGCTTCAAGCATTCACGCAAGCGAATAAAGTAGGAAGGAGTGGGATAGAGTAGGAGGTTGTTGTCAAGTGATACTGTACTTTTCTATAGGAGTTGAGGTCACAGAGAAAAACAGCAGAATGTGGGCCCCGAAGCCAGAAAGCTACACAGTCTGATGTGGAGTTGAGAGGAAGATGAATTGTGTGCCCTGGTGTGATGTACCAGGAACACATGCTCTCATTTACTCCATAAGAAAATCTTTATTCAGCAAGGATACGTATGTCATGAACATGGCCAAAGCCAAAACTGAAGGCAGCACGTCCCCAACCCTAGGTAAAACTTCAGTGTTAGAATGGCATGCAGGGAGGTTTCTAGCGCCCAGACAACTCCAGGTGGCTGACCTTGAGTTGTCTTGGAAGACAGCGATCCCAGGCCAAAAAGGGCGGACTGGCCCATGCCCAAGAGCTGGGAGGCCCACACAAGCCCTTACCAACTTCATGTCAGGATCCTCCATGGAGTCTACCTAATACCCAGACTTCAGGGATGAGCCTGACACACCGCCCTCCCAACGAACAGCCTCCCCTCACAACTCAGCCGAGCTTATTAGGAAAGCTGGCATGGAACTTTCTTAATAAGCGCGGAGCATTGACGTGCTCAACATTAACCCATTCAGTGTGACCTAAAGGCAGATGTTTCCATTTTACCAAATACTGTAACCCCCCCTGTGCACCCAAGAGTCCAAAATCTCAGAAATCTCAAAGTGTTGATCTTGGTCCACCAGAATGGGGAGGGCGACGACTCAGGAGCTTGATGGTGATGGTCTGAAGGGCACACCGGCTTGGGCAAGCTGGAATGGAACACAGGGTGGACGTTACGGTACAGTTTGGGCGAGGATAGCTCAAAAGCCATAGGGTTAATTTCCCTGACAATAGGAAAATGTCCAATGTACTTAGGCCCCAGCTTCTTCGAAGGTTGTGGGCTCTTTAAGAATTTAGTAGATAAGACCACCAAGTCCCCTACAGCATACTGCGGGGTGGGGTCCCACCCTTTATCAGCATACTCCTTGTAACGGGCTTTTGCAAAGTCCAGAGCTGCAACTACTTTAGGCCATGCCTCCTTAATTGGGTACTCCACTGGGTTACTGGGATCGGGTCCTTGCGGGTCCCCTCTCCGAATGGCAATGGGTTGAAGTCTTGCCCTGAAACAATTTTAAAAGGAGACAAGCCTGTGCTTTGGTGAATGGCGTTGTTATACGCTACTTCAGCAAAGGGCAAAAGGTCAACCCAATCAGACTGCTGAAAATTGACATAATATCTTAAATACTGTTCCAAAAGCTGGTTCACGTGTTCACGCTGGCCGTCAGTTTGAGGATGATGCGAGCTGCTCAACCCTAACTCAGTTCCCAACAATTGGGTGAATGCTTTCCAGAATTGTGAGGTGAATTGAGTCCCTGATCTGAAATGATCTTAGCAGGCACCCGATGTAGCCTATAGTTGTGATGCACAAACAGTTTGGCTAGCTAGGCGGCCGTTGGTAGTTTCTTACAAGCCACAAAGTGCGCTTGTTTGGAAAACAAGTCAGTCACAACCCAAATAACAGTCTTTTTCTTACTTTCTGGCAATTCAACAATGAAGTCCATGCTAATGATTTCCCATGGTTTAGTAGGAGTAGGCAAAGGTAGCAGCAAGCCTTTTGGCTTTCCCCCAGTTCGTTTTGACATTGCACACGTGTGACACCCCTTCACATACTCCTCCACCTCCTTCCTCATTTTGGGCCACCAAAACTGCCGCTGAGTCAAATGTAAAGTTTTCACGTACCCAAAATGACCTGCACTCTTTACATCATGGCACTGTTTGAGGATGGCAGTTCTCATAGCTTCTGGAATATACAGGCATTCCCCTTTCCAAACTAATCCTCCCCGTAGAACTACCGTAGAGATGGTGCCAAGTCTCTTGGTGAGACAGAAACCATGGGTCCTTCGAGAGAGCTGAAGCCAATTAAACCTGCCATCCACTCTCCCCACCCCCCGAGACCAGAGGAGACGGCTCTAAGGATGAGGGGGGCAGCGCCACAGTGGGGTTCAGGGTCTTTGTGGGCGAGCCATCAGGCTCCCCCGCACAGCCTTTGGCAGGGCCCACAGAGGTGCCTGTATGGGTGTCCTGATGCTTGGCCTGACTGGGCGTGAGAACTGCCAACCCCAGATGGGAGGGGGAGAAGACTGTGTCTATCATCTCCTTTCGCTGACTGTCATGCTGAGAAAGCCTGGACAAAGTGTCAGCCAAGAAATTCTTTTTTCCCAGGAGGAACTTCAGGGTGAAGTTGAACCGGTAAAAGAAACTGGCACATCAGATTTGCTTAGGGTTTAAGCACCGTGGAGTTCTCAAAGCCTCCAAGTTCTTGTGATCTGTCCAGACCTCAAAAGGCTGGGAAGATCCTTCCAGCAGATGGTGCCAAGTCTCTAAGGCCAATTTGATCTCCCCGCCTCCTCCCACACTGGCCAATTTTGCTCAGTCTCATTAAATTTCTTGGACAAATATGCACAAGGTCTGAGCTCCCCCCCTTCATCGCTCTGTAACAACACCCCCCGATTGCCACGTCTGAGGCATCAACCTGAACCACAAAGGGCCGGGAGGGGTCCGGGTGTTTCAGGATGGGTTCAGAGGTGAAAAGCTTTTTCAGTTTATCAAACACCCTTTGGCACTGGTCAGTCCAAACAATCTTTTGGGGAGGCTTTTCTTCCTTCCCCTTCCTAGCATGCTTCTTTCCCCCCACCCCTTTAGTTTTCAACAGATCAGTCAAAGGTGAGGCCACCTCAGCAAAGTCAGGGATGAAAGACTGGTCAAAATTAGCAAACTCTAGGAAGCTCTGAAGTTGCTTCCTCATTATGGGGGCCTCCCATGCAAGGACCCCTTGTATCTTCTCTGGATCCATTTCAACCTCCCTGCTGGAGATGCAGTCCCCAAGTAGTTTAAGCGGCCCTCATGGAATTAACATTTTGACATCTTAGCATACAAATGATTTTCCTCCAATTTACTAAGCACCTTTTTCACCAGCTTCACATGGGACATGTAGTCCTCAGAATAAATCAGCACAGCATCCAAATAAACCAGTACTCCTTTGTACAAGAACTCCCTCAGTACATCATTAATCAAGTTCGGGAAAATCCCTGGGCCTCCGCTGAGCCCAAATGGCATTACGCAGAATTCAAAAGCCCCCAGTTGACAGTTAAAAGCAGTTTTCCACTCTCATCCTCTTCTCTAATTCGCACTCTGTAGTACGCCTCCCGCAAGTCCAGTTTGGTGAATATCTTTCCCTTGGCTAAATGAGCCAGGATGTCTTTCATCAAAGGGAGGGGGTACTGATTTGTCAGGCTGATAGCGTTTAAGGATCTGTAATGAATACAGATACTAAGATTTCCATCAGATTTGCACCTGAACAACACCGGAGCCCCCAAGGGGGAGGTCGTGGGTCTGATGAACCCTCGGGCCAAGTTTTTGTCTATGAACTCCCAGAGAGCGTCTATCTACGCAGGTGTCATAGAGTATATCTTAGGTTTGGGTAGCTCAGTCTCAGAAACTATTTCAAATGCACAGTCAAAAGGTCTGTGGGGGGGGTGTAGAATGTCACATTCCTTCTCTTCAAACACATACTGCCACTGTTTATATTCCACCAGTAACCCTTTCATTTCCCCTTGCACCAAAGCGATTTCACAGTTCCATGGCTTGGCCTCTAGATGGCTCCCCCCAGCAAACTCTTACTCACTCCATGTTCTTTCACACACAAGGGGGCTGTAAAAGTCTCCATCTCTTTTACCCAGTCTATGATGGGGTTATGGAACTTCAGCCAGTTTAAATCCACTACTGCCTCAGGGACTAACCCTGGGGCTATTACAAATCGGAGCTCCTCCTGATGGTTCCCCATCTTCATCTGCACTGGGCCAGTTATTCGCCTTGAGGGGCCCCCCTTCATCGTCCCTCCGTCCATTTGAGACAGCCATACTGGCTTGTCTAGTTTGATGGTGCTAACTGCAAGTTCCTTGACCAAGGAGGGGTGAATTAGTACTTGGGTACACCCGCAGTCCACCATTAGCATTACTTTCTGGGGGACCCCATTGCTTGCCACCCCTATTCTGGCTTTTATAAATAAAGGGCATTTTACCCCACTCACCACAGCACTTGGGTGCCCTTCAGGCTTAGCCTGCCCTTGAGCGCTTAGTAGGGCGGGCTGGAGCCGTTTCCCACCGGCTCTGCATCAGAGGAGGCCCCACTGTCATCCAGTTCCTCTGAGGACTCTCCTGCCATGTGGCCTGGTATCAAGGTGTGCGCTGTTGCCTTGGTCTTGGGCTTGAATGGTGTCTGGGGGGCCGGTGCCTTCCCCTCTGCCTTCTTTCCTCTCACCTCCGCCGGGGCGTCTCACGGTTGTTTCTCTGGGCATTTGGCTATGCGGTGTCCACTCCTCCCACAGTGCAGGCACAACCTTTTCTCATCCTTCGTTCCCTTTCCGAGTCCCCCGCTGTGCCACCACCTGGTTGGGCTGTCTTAACTTTCTTCCCAGTGGACCCTGTGGCCTTCCCTCCAAGCCCCTGGCATTGCTGGGCCAGCTTAATGCTCTGTCTCAGGGTCTCCACCTCCCCAGCCAGCCATACCCACCCCAAAAGGGTTGCAGGGTTCCCTTGAAGCAACGACCACTCTACGATATCTGCATTAAGGCCATCCTGAAAATACTGCACCTTGGTAGCTTTGGTCCAGTCTGGGATCTGACAGGCCAGGTGGCGAAGTCGGAGGCATATTCAGCCATGGACCTCGACCCCTGCTGTAGTCACTGGAGCTCGGAGCGTGCCCATCTCATCCTCAGGGGGGTCTTCAAATTGAGCCCGTAAGGCCATCATGAATTCGTAAAAGTTCCCCAATTCTGGAGCTCTCATGTCATAGAGCCCCACCAGCCACTGCGCCGCCTCCCCCTCCAGTTGGTTTGAGACATACTTCACCTTCTCAGCTCGGTCTGGAACTCCTCATCCCATTGGGACATAAACCCCATGACCTGGGTTAGGAAGTATGGCAGCTTCACGGCGTCCCCATCAAAGGTGGCTTTCAGGACTCGTCACTTGAGCCCCTGAGGTCTTTCCTGCTGCTCGACCGGACCAGCTCCCCCAGGGGGTGCTGGTCCAGGAGCCTGCAGGACCGGGGCCCCAGAAGGTGGCCCGGGAACCCCCCCTCCTTGGGCTGGAGCTGGCAACTGCTGGTCCTGTGGGCTTTGGCCTCCTCCCGGGCGGCTGGTTGCTGAGGCAGTCTCTGCAGGATCACCTCCATCTGCTGCTTCAGCTGCTGTACTTCCTCCTCCAGTTCTGAGTGTGGATGCCTCACCCTGGGCTCTCGATACCCCTCGGTTAGGGGTCTGTCCCACCGTCGGGACCTGCGCTCTTCCCAACCTCTCTCTTCTGGCCAGAGCCAACTGGCTCCCATAGCCATCCCAGCTCTCCACACTGGAGTCTCGGACAAGGGTAAGCTGGCCCTCCCCAGGGCTTGCCTGACTCCCAGCTCCATGAGGTCAAGGGGAAGGGTCAGCCTTCCAGCCCTCTGCCGGGCTCCTCCGTGCTGATCTTCCTCTGGCCCGCCGGCACCATCCCCCAGCAGGTCTGCTCCCTGGCCACCGCCTGCAGCCAGGTCTTTCTCCGTCTGGGTTCCAATCTCCGCGTCATCAGCCATCACGGATAGAACTCTGAGATTAAAGAAGATTTGTTGGTTTTGTGATGTACCAGAAACGCACGCTCTCATTTACTCAATTAGAAAACCTTTATTCAGCAAGGATACGTGTGTCATGAACATGGCCAAAGCCAAAACTAAAGGCAACACACCCCCAACCCCAGATAAAACCTCACCGCGTGAGAATGGCATGTAGGGAGGTTTCTGGCGCCCAGACAACTCCAGGTGGCTGACCTTGAGTTGTCATGTAAAACAGCGATCCCAGGCCAAAAAGGGCGGGCTGGCCCATGCCCAAGAGCTGAGAGGCCCACACAAGGGAAACAGGCCCAAGCCCTTACTAACTTCATGTCAGGATCCTCCATGGAGTCTACCTAATACGCAGACTTCAAGGATGAGCCTGACACCTGGCAACATAGAGTGTCATGGAGTAGATAGAAAGGGGGTCTGTGCGCATTTGAGTGGGGGTTTGAATGGGTTTTTATAGCCAATAATTCCCTTCAGGGAATGAGATTTAGAGTGAAAGACAATCCTTCTTGGAGGTTCTCAAGATCATACAATAGACACTCCAGATATGCTAACAATCCTTATTGTTTGGATACTTTGTGACTGAATGGAGGAAGCAACCCTCTTTGTTTTGGGAGAAGGTAGAGGTAAGGTACTTCTTTACAAACTTGAGGATGTCAGCTTAGGTTGATGGGATTAGCTAGATGTTCAGGCAAGAAGTTGCCCTGTGGTTACCTTTCCTAGGAATTTGGGCTGGCCCCTCCTTAATGCATACCTGACTGAGTCTCAGCGCTAGTCCTTGGGATTCCTGGTTCTTGGGAGTCCCCAATTTACTGGCCATACTCTGGGAAGGGCACAGTTGACCAAATTATGAAATATTGCCAATTATTACAGATACGGGGCAGGGGGTGTTAGGGTAGGTAACATAAAATAGCCTGGATTGACTTTATTTGGCTCTCCTGCCTATTGTTAAGACCCAGTAGAATATGGCTTCAATCCAGTGTTCAGTCCCTACCCACAGTAAGGGTTAAAATGCATAACTGAACTCTAGGTTGCAGCTTAAGTCTTGGGGAGAAAGTAATACTTAGGTCATCTTTTTATGTGACACCCCAAATTTTGTTTTAAGAGATACAAACTGTTAAGACCCAGTATGGTCTGATTTCTGTTATGACACTTTGTCTCTTTTGATTATGTGAAGACCAGCATTTCAAGATTCTCAGTGTACCAGGGTGTTCAGAACCTTTAAACCTTGCTATGGAATGGTTTCCATGCTGAACCCCTTGACACATAGGAGGAGGAGCAAAAGGGAAACCTTTATACTTGCTTTCTAGTTAAATGGTGAACTCAATTGGTTCTAAACTGTTAACTGTAGTAGCCTCTTTCCTGGAATCCCATACCTCTGAATGGTGCTAGGAATACTCACTAACAAGAACATTTACCTCTCTTTAGAGCTCAAAGGTCAGTGAGGTCATGTGCTGCCACTTTTCCTAATGTGCTTGAACTAAAAAACAAACAAACAAAAAACAAACATAGCAGATTGTTATGATAGGGCCAGAAGCCAGGATGGTAGAGCCATCAAAAAGTAAGGGCAGTCCTGGCTAATTCTTCTTAGTACTATTAAAAAGAGAATAGGTTTTTGAATGTTGTACAGAGGTATCAAAAGTGTTTATTATAGTGGGAAGATATTTTATAAAACAGCAAATATATTGCTTTGGTAAACATAACTGCAGTGTATTGTTCAGTTTAAATATATATTAAATCTAAATAAAATAGATTAGAATCATAGACTCATAGAATTGTAGAGCTGGAAGAGACCACGAGGGCCATACAGTCCAACCCCCTGCCACGCAGGAAATCATGATCAAAGCATCCCTGACAGCCTCTGTTTAAAGACCTCCAAGGAAAGAGACCCCACCACGCTCTGAGGGAGACTACATCTACTCTGTGTAGTGGCCCACCACAGGTCAGCGTAAGAGGGGCGCTCCAAAAAAGCGATACAAGGACTGCCTGACACAACGCCTCAGGCTTGGCCAAATTGATCACCAAAAATGGTCCTCCCTGGCCTCACATCGGGAGGCATGGAGACCCACTATCCACAATGCTGCAGCCTTATTTGAGAACTCACGCCGAACAAGTCTTGAAGAGAAATGACAACGCAGTAAGAATCACAACCCAGAAACATCACCCAAGGAGACCTTCTGCTGTGTTTTCTACAACTGGACTTATTTATCTTGGATTGGCCTTTTTAGTCATCAGCGCGCTTGCAGAAAGCATGGGATGAGTCCTTCCTAAATCTTTGTTTGCGAAGAAAATCCAGAGAGAGAGAGAGAGAGAGAGAGAGAGAGAGAGAGAGAGAGAGAGAGAGAGAGAGAGAGAGGCAAGTCCTGGCAGCTGAAATGTTATTTGAAAAGGTTGTCTATGGATTAAAATTGCCTCTAGCTCATTAAATATCTGCTTTATGAATCTAGAAATGGGTTTAATCCATCTATTATATGTTTATTCTATGTTTAAAATGAGCTCATTAAGGTTTTACCTATTTTTCTGAATTGTAAAAAGTTTGATATTTAGCATTACTTCCTATATGTCGTGGAAAACAAATACAGCAATCAAAACTATTTGACATACTGTAAAAATCATTGCAGGCCACACATTGAACACATATTTCCTTGTGTTTTAAATGCTAAGCAGACATTCAGGAGGTTAAGTGAGTTATATGCTATATTAGGAATTTTTTCCTGTATCTGTGTCCATATCTCTGGGTGTCTTAATGGATCTTTTTATAAATATAACGCTATAACTATATATAGTTAATTAATGATCAAGTACTATAATGAATGATAAAATATTACAAATCAATTTGTTACACTTAAACAATTTTAACCTTTTCCATTTAGTGTTGTTGTGAAAGTTAGTAAGCGGTGCTGAAATGTTACATAATCTATAAGATATGAAATTTATCTCCAAGCTCAACAGAAAGCTTGGATTTTTTATGGTTGCAAGAATTCCTTCTTTGTTCTGTCAGAATCAATTATTTCAGTTCTAATAAAAATCTGAAAAAAGGGTCATGTTGGTGATCTGTGCTCACTGTGGATAATTTGTGATACTGCTGTCTGAACTGAACCAAGAGTTCCATATTTCTTGTAAGGATGTAAAGTGCATGCTTTGTGTTAGGGGCATTGCATGGCTACATGGAGAGTAGCAGTTAGGAGTGACTTGGTAAAACTGTTATTAGGTATATCATTGTTTTAAGAACATTTAGAAGATAAAGAATGTGTTGATGTGCTTTTAAATGAAAACATATTTCCAAGTCTTGAAATAAACACATAAAATAATAACCTTATAGCCTATGAAGATTGGAAGATACAAGTTTAACACTTTCAAGAATATACTACTACTACTAATAATAATAACTACTTTTTTTATACCCCACCTTTTGCCTATTCGGCAATCATGGCGGCTCACAACAATTTGATATAAAACAAATCCATAACAACAGTGATAACTTAAAACAATTTACCCCCCTTAAAATTATATATAATAGTACATATAATTAAAATAACTGGCAAATTCACCAGTGACATAAAATAACTACCCTAAGACTTTAAAACTATAATATCAAAACATAAAGACATAACAACATAAACATAAAAACAAAAAAAGAGGGAGAAGCATCCATTAAAAATGGTCTGTTCTATTCAAGGAAGGTCTGCCGGAAGAGATCTGTTTTGATGGCTTTTTTGAAATTCTCCAAGCTGGTTGCTTGACGGATTTCCTCCAGCAGGGCATTCCATAGTCTGGGAGCAGCGATAGAAAAAGATCTCTGGGAGATTGTTGTTAATCTAGATCTCATTGGTTGCAATGAACCTCTCCCTGAAGATGTGGGGCAAATTATATGGGAAGAGGCGATCCCTTATGTAGGTTGGACCTAGGCTGTGTAGGGCTTTATAGGTCATTACCAACACCTTATACTGTGCTCGGAAACTGATAGGCAGCCAGTGAAGGGATTTCAAGATTGGAGTGATATGCTCCCTTCTCAATGTCCCGGTGACTAACCTGGCTGCCATATTTTGCACCAGTTGTAGTTTCTGAACTAGGTGTAAGGGTAGCCCCATGTAGAAAGCATTGCAGAAATCGAGTTGTGAAGTTACCAGTACATGCACTACAGTTTCTAGGTCCTTTGTCTTGAGGTAAGGGCGCAGTTGGCGTATCTGCCAAAACTGATAACAGGCGCTCTTAACTGTTGCGTTCACCTTAGCAGTCATTTGAAGCGATGAGTCTAGGAGCACCCCCAAACTGTGAACACAGTCCTTAGCAGAAAGCGTGACCCTGTCCAGGACTGGCGGTTGCAACCCAGTACCGGGTTTAGGGCCCCCCACTGTAAGCATCTCCATTTTCTCTGGATTCAGCTTAAGTCGATTTTTCCTCATCCAGTCCATTACTGCTAGAAGACAGTGACTGAGGGGAGAAATATCATCTGTCTTCATGGCTGATGATTGAGACATAGAGAAATATATTTGGGTATCATCAGCGTACTGATAACACCTCGCTCCACATCTCCGGATGATTTCTCCCAGCGGCTTCATATAGATACTAAAAAGCATCAGAGACAGGATGGCACCCTGAGGGACACTACAATTAAGCTCTATTTTTGATGAGCAGCTGTCACCAAGCATCACTCTCTGGAATCTACTGATTGGAATTCTATAGAAAAGTACCAAAATTGTCTATTATGATTATTTTTTATTGCATCTTAGTGTATAAATTTTTTATTGCATCTTAGTGTATAAATGTTACTTTATAAAGTTAAAGAAAAAGGATTGGAATGTATTCTTTCAACAATCAAGCCCCATAAGGAGGTTGAAATGGTGAAAGAGGGAGAAGATACAAACCATGGTACTGAATCAATTATGTGTACACACTCTTAGTACTCCGGAATTATGGGAAAGAAGAAATAGATTAACTAAATGATATATGCACATAGGGCATAAGAATGCCTCCAGGTTTGATAGCCTCTGCTCTTTTGGACTACTCTAATTTGTTATTCCATGGTCGTACTGCTTGCTGTATCCAAAAGTCCACATTTAGGCTTTTGGATTAGAAAAAACTATCTGAGGACCATTTGCAGATTGTAATTTTACACACACACACACAGACACACACACACACACCATAAATTTATATGAGATTGTATAGGAATAGGATTCTTGGGACTAGTTTGCATATTTCACTATGCACATACACAAAATTAAAAGGTATGCATAACATAATATGTATATGTAAGCTATATTAAGGTTATTTTATGCTGAATTTTTCAAGACTGCCTAACTAGACCAATGTGGTCTATGTTTAAGTAAAGCAAGAGGATTCATGTAAATAGCTGGCTAGTTACTGTAACAATTGCTATAATGATTTACAACTAAATATAGCTTTTTTGTATATTATGAGCATAATC
Source organism: Gambelia wislizenii (assembly GCA_030847615.1). NCBI lineage: Eukaryota > Metazoa > Chordata > Lepidosauria > Squamata > Crotaphytidae > Gambelia > Gambelia wislizenii. The sequence continues at coordinate 302,529,737 of JAUMIR010000004.1, forward strand.
CTGAAACATAGGCCAATTTTTGTTCTGTTTTCATCCAAGGTTATAAAGCAATATCACTTACTTGTCGAGGTCTAAATGCGCATAATTCTCTAGGCACAAAGGGTAGCCCCTGGAAAGTGGATTTGGTAGTAGTGCTAACACAAAGTGTGATTTTTTTTTCTTTTGGTGAGTCAGATTTTTTCTCCCAAAATTGGGAGAGGGAACTAATCTCTCATGAAACCATGAATGGTTCTTAGTGGTGGAAGAAAAAAATTAATCAAATTGTTTAAGTTGAGAATATAGTGCTGCTATGAGAAGAACTTGGTAGTTTTGAAATTTTAGCAACCATCATATTTCCAATAGGAACATCAAAAAAAAAACCCTAAGAAAATTCTCCATACTGAAATTGAACTTGTTGGGATGGGAGGGAGTCTGTTTATCTAAATTATATAGTATTGCAGATCACACACACACCAAATTTATGAATGATGGTAGTTGCAACATAGTCCCCTCATGTGCTGTCGATATGTATGTGCGAGTATGTTTTAGCTATTCACCCAGCAAGATGTCTGCTGGCAGACTGACCAGCAATCTCTTACATTGTTCACACAAATAGTATGTATAACATCATCCTCTCTCTCTCTGGCTTTTCTTCGCAAACGAAGATTCACACATCCCACACTTTCTGCAAGCGTGCTGATGACTAAAAAGGCCAATCTGAGATAAACAATCCAGTTGCAGAAAGCACAGCAGAAGGTCTCCTTGGGTGATGTTTCCAGGTTGTGATTCTTTCTGTGTTGTCATTTCTCTTCAAGACTTGTTCGGCATGAGTTCTCAAATAAGGCTGCAGCATTGTGGATAGTGCGTCTCCATGCCTCCCAATGTGAGGCCAGGGCAGACCATTCTTGGTGCCTCTGTGCCTTTTTATCTGCTACTGCAGCAGCATCAATTAGATGTCTTCTAAGCATTTTCTTCTGGTTTTCGGACTGAGTCTTGGTTTGACTTGAATTCTGGATCTTGGATTTATGTTTTAGCTTTGATTGTTGACTACTTTCATCAGATTTGATTGAACTCGGTCTCTCCATTAGTGCTCTGATACTGGAGTTCCTATCGTTTTATGGCCTCATCTGCATCTTTTAAACTCTGTGCCTCATATGGAGGCAAGATTCCAAAGAGGGATGGATACTCTTAAGTGCCTCTTGGAGACGGACATAATGTTACAGCCTGTTCCTATTGCCAGGTTTTTACCCTGCAGCCAGGAAAAATCATGCATCATGCCTGAAGGTCCTGCTTTAAGAGGAGGCTCATAAAGTCTCAGACCCTGAAGTGGGGAATAAGGCTCTCCATACCATTTGCCTCCATAACTTAGGCTCACCCCCATCAACGTTAATTGCTACAGGCTCCATCAGGTACCTTGGTTCGGGTAGCCTTGAAGCTCTCCCTTATGGAGATTTCCTCTGCATCCGCAAAACCTTCTGGCACTCCCAAGCATCACTTGTAGGTGAGACCTACATCTGACCCAACCCCAAGACCTCTACTTGGGGTGGTAGCTGTGTCTGTTTTTGACATCTTCTTGATCAAACCTGTGTTCCCTTGACACCTGGACATTATCTGGAGTCGGCGAAGGACTCGGTCTGGAGCCATTACCAGTGGGCTCATAAAAAACATAATAAATGGAAGAGGGCCAAGATGGATGCCCCTTCTCAAATGGAGGTTAAACAACCTTCTCTTCCTGTACAGGCTATGCAGATGGCTGTACAGATGGCTGTGGTAGTCATTTAAACTCATCTTGCTGACTGGCTAAATATCAAATAGCATCACATCAAAGGGAAATGACCCCGGCACTACTTGGCCCGTTGGTGCTTCACTGGTGATGTCCTCCATACTGGAAGTTCATACCGCTTCTGATGGTGAGATCATCACATCTTCCCTTCCAGCGTGAGACCATTCTCTCCCACTAGTGATTGTCAGAAGTCTATTTCTGGAAAGTCCCTTCCACCGATTTCATATCTTTCAAGAACTATGATGGCAGAGATATCAGTTACACAGAAAACTGTCAGATCTTGGCTCCAATGCAGGGATCGTTCCTCTTTGTCTTCCCCCTTGTCCTCATACATCTCTTCCAATAGTTGGACTTGTAGCCCTAGGTACTATCATGATTGTATTTGGTACCATCATTCTAGGCAGGGAAGTTGGTACTGTTGTTATCAACATTGTGGATGGGATGATACTTACCCGAGGGCCTACAGATGTGTCTTTCCCTTTGATTATTCAGAATTATCACCATCCCCAGACTGGTATTACCATAGAGAATATAGGTAGCATACTCACCATGATTTTTTCAAACTTGACAAGGTCTGATCTCATTAATACCATGATTGGTATCATAGCTTGTTTCATTCACCATCTATATAGAACTGTTCCTGTTCTCCAAGGGTTCATTGTTCCCAATCTCCTGCAGCCTGTTCAGATGCCCAGGAGAAATCTTCCAGATCCTTCTACTGTCTCTCAGTCTCTGAAGTTCCCTCTCCATCTTATGTTACACAGCAACCTCCACCCTGTGCCATCTGACCAGATCCAGGGGTGCCTACCAAGAGTTTTCCACCTCTGTCCATCTCTACAGAAGACTCTTTGGATTTGTATGGTTTTTCAAGCTCTTTGGTATCCAAGTTGGCACCTGCTGAGGTATCTCCTTCAGCTTTGGTTTCTTAATGTGACCTTGCATTATCAACAGATGACATGAGATCCTTTGGATACCAGAGGTCCATATAGCCCAGAACCTAAGATTCAGTATCCAGTATACCATCAGGTACAGAGCCATGCTTCATCCCCAGCTTCCCTTCTACTTCCACCATACCTTGTACTAGTTGCAAAGAAGTCACGGTCAACTCCCTCTTTGGTACCTTTGAGTTTGGAGAAGATCGAGTCACTGTACAAGGTTGTTGAGGATGTCTCTGAGTGGCTTACTCACTACCCCAATATGAATTCTATAACTGTGGATGCAGCACAATCTAAGGCATCTCAAAAGTTACATTCCACTCCAGTGGATAAGGAAGGGAAGAAACTGGATGTCATAAAGGCATCAATTCAGCCTTTATATTCTGTATAGCTAACTACATTCCATGCATGGTTGTGTACCAGCCATTTTTGTGGGCGTTATTTTTTCTCAACTGTCTCCCTGAAGAAGATAGATGGATTGCTACTCTGCTTCAAGCAGATGTGCACAGTCTGGCTTCCCAGCAAATAACAACTGCATGACATGTGGCAGATTGTAGAAGAAAGGCCCTTGCTGAGGAAGTATCTCTCTGTCGCTACTCATGGTTAAGGTCTTCAGGCCTTTCCCAACAAGCAAGCTTGACTATAGATCTTTCTTTTGGTGGTACATGTTTCTTTAATGCATCTACTGACTAAAAGCTTGACCACACACACAAAGTGAGGAGTACTGTGAAGAAGTTTGGATTCTAGCCACAAACTCAAGCATCTAGGTTGCGTTTCCACAAGTACTCATCTACCTCTGGAGCTTACAGCCTATATTTTGGTTGCTAGCAGAAGCAGTCCAAATCCAGTCTGTTACCTCTTACAAGGCTTCGTCAGAACAAGTATAGAACATCTCAGTTTAAGAAACAGAGTCAAGGCTCCAACAGAAGGCATCTTTGACTTCTCTCAGGATGGCTACCTGGTTCTCAACATTCACTATACTTCCACCACTACCATCACCTCAGATTCATGGGTCCTCAATATCATTACCAGAGGATATTTCATGGAATTCTGGAAGACTCCTCCTATGGATTTTCTCTGAGTTACCCCTACTTTGTCCATGCTCAAACACAATGTGAACAACTTGCTCACCAAAGGTACCATAGAGCTTGTCCCACTCTTTCAGCTGCATCTGGCGTTTGTTTCCTAATACGTCATCGTGGCCAAAAAAGGATGGTGGTCTGTGTCCCATTTTGGATCTCAGAGGTGTCAACTTCTACATCAAGCCAAGATGTTTCCATATGGTCATGTTGAATAATATCCTTCCCTTGGTACAGCAGGGTGACTGATTTGCCACTGGTATTAAAGGACACTTATTTCCACATTGTGATTTGCCCTTTTCACAGATGATAGCTGTGCTTTGCTGTGGGGAAACTGGCATTTCATTTCTGCATCCTTCCCTTTGGTCTATGCAATGCCCCATGGGTGTTCATCAAATGTATGGGAGTGGTTGCAGCCTGGCTTTGTCAACAGGGTATCATCCTGTTTGCTTATATCGACAATTGGCTACTTGTTGCTCACATTTGAGAACAGCTGCTTATCAACATTCATCTTACTCTGAAGCTCATAGATAAGGTCCAAATTATACCGTCCAAATCTGAGGGCTATAGGGAGTCACAGAAAGAAATTAATAATAATAATAATAATAATAATTTATTTCTATCCCACCCCTCTGCAATGCAATCAGGGCGGCTTACAATATAAAAACTCCTAATTTCAGTACTCTAGCCCACCCACCCCTTAAAATAATATTAAATTATAAAGGATTAAAAACATGCAATAATTAAAAATATATTAAATTAGAAAAAAATTAAAACATACAATAATTTTAAAAAAATCCAATTGCAGCTCAGAGGGAAAGGACAGCTGAGTCTTGGGCTGGGATAGTTATTCAGGAAAGGCCTGCCGGAAAAGATCCATCTTGACAGCTTTTAAAAAACTGTCTAAGGTGGTAATAAGATGGATTTCGTCCAGCAGGCCATTCCATAATCTGGGAGTGGCAGCAGAGAAGGCCCTCTGGGAGGTCACCCGACAGCCTTGTTTTTATAGTGTGCAGGGAGTGCGCAGGGAGTGCGCAGGGAGGGTCATACGGGAGGAGGCAGTCCTGGAGGTAAGTTGGACCCAAGCCATGTAGGGCTTTAAAGGTCATAACCAACACCTTGTACTGTGTCTGGAAGCTAATAGGTAGCCAGTGGAGAGCTTTTAGCACAGGTATTATGTGCTCTCTTCTGGAAACACCAGAAATCAACCTGGCTGCCATGTTCTGAACTAGTTGAAGTTTCTGAGTCAAGCACAAGTGTAGCCCCATGTAGAACACATTACAGAAATTGAGACGGGAGGTTACCAGTGCATGTACCACAGTTTCGAGGTCCCTGGTTTCCAGGAAAGGGCGCAGCTGGCCTATCAGCCGAAGTTGATAACAGGCACTCCTCACCGTTGCATTTACCTGATTAGACATCTGGAGCAATGGGTCCAGGAGCACCCCCAGACTGCGAACACAGTCCTTGGAGGAGAGTGTAGTTCCATCCAGGATTGGAAGTTGTATTCCCAGACCTGGTTTTGGGCCCATAAATTGTTTGTACCTCCGTTTTGTCTGGATTCAGTCTCAGTTTGTTTTTCCTCATCCAGTCCATTACTGCTTACAATTATCAGTATTTTGCGGAAGGAAGGAGATAATACTGAGGGTCAACAATGCAAGGAAAGTGGCTGATATTTGGGGGCTGATTCTACATCTTCAGCAAAGGAAACCATGGTTGGATCCATAACTTGAAAAGGTTGTTTTTGGACTACAACTCTGAGCTAGTATGTCCACTACAAGCTACATCTGCTGTAGGTGTAACCATGTAATCCTTGCCTTAATGTGAACAATTGGCAAGCATTTTGTTAACAAGAATTATTTTAAATATATTTAGAATATTTATACAATTAGGATCTGGCATTCGAAGTGATGATAAAACCATTAATATGAATGTTGAGTTACAATATGATGACATATTACACATCAGATGAAAAAGGAGATATTTGCAGGGCTTTCTGGAAGAATGTTTCTATTTTGGTGCCTGAAGTATCTTTAGTGGTTGGGATCCTCTCCAAAAGGACAGCCCTAACACACTCTTGCTTGAATATCAGCACAAACCAGATAATCTTAGAAGTACTAAACAATTTGTTCTCCCTATTTCATTATTCATAGTACTGCAGTAGCTATGCAGTACTATACAATGCTTGGGCTTCCTTCCTCCTGAAAGTTCCATGTGAAGATCTAGATTTTATCTCGTAACATCTACATTAAGCTTTCAGAAATTGGTGCTTTTCAATGTGTCTCCAAGTTCAAGTTAATTTGAACACATAGCCTTAGTATTAATTAGCATGTGTTTGTTTGCTATTTATTATTTTAGTTCTCCTTCCAATTTCAGGTACTTATCTTTGTTATCTTCCTGTAGGCTGAGGGGAGAAAAGGAAAGTCAAACCAATATTTTGAAAATTAAGATGGAAATTTAGTCTTTTATGGAAAAGCTGGACTGATTTTTCAGATCATCTGAAGTGTAAAAATGTTGCATTAGGATTCGTTTAAATACTTTTAATAAAATATTCTTCTCCTGTGTTTTCTTATTTGTCTTTCTTGATTGATAGTCTTTCATTTTGGTGTTTAGAGTGCATTTTTATCTATGTTGTATCTGTTTAACCACAATAAAGTAGGGGTGTTAGGAGCAGTCTCAATTTCTGCTCCTCTTTCTGTATTACCCTGGAATCAAATATACCAATGCCTGCTCCATATCTGCTGTAATTGCATTTGTGTTTAACTTACCTGCAACACAGAGACCTGCTAAGCAGTTCTACACATATGTACTCCCACACATACAAACACTAATATATTCAATACTACTTATTCCCAGTTATATGTCTGTGTGATTTCATCTTAAGCAGGCATTCTGAAATATTTCAACCTGTGGCTTCCATATGGCTACTATTGGTCACTGATTCTGAAAAGATGTTTTTAATCTAATAAAATGTAAAGTATGGTAATAGGAATGTACCTGTTGATTCTGTGAGAGTTTCTGTGGTGTGTGATGCTATCAACTTGGATTGGTTCTCCAGATTGGGCTTTGGGGGCCCATCTACACAGTAAAAAAAAAAAATGTACAGCATTTGGAAGATCGATCATCTGTACACATGGCCATTCAGATGCATACGTGTCATTCGGAAGAGGGGCTAGCGAATCCCCCGTAAACTATGTGGATTCGGTGTTCGGGCGGATTAGCGAATCTCAACCTAAAATCTGTACAGCTGTTCATCTGTACCCCCCCCCCGTTCGCACACATACAAACAGGCAGTGTAATCTGATTGGCTGGCCAAGCACAGGGGGCTGGGCTAGCAAAGAGGGGAATTGGGAGCAGCTGCCATGTTGGATTCCCAGCTAAGCGAGAGTCCGGTAAGTCCATGATTTTTACATTTCTTCCTTTTTAATTTATATTGTAAATATGGAAAACTGACTGCCTGCATACTAGGCACCTTTTTAAATAAATAAAAAAAAGTGGCAGGAGATTTAAAACCACCGCTTGATTCGCTTGCTCCAGCCAGCTGGGCAAGGGGGGCATACGGAGTTTGCGGGGGGGGGGGTAAAATTGCCTTTTCAGATTTTTTACCCCCAAAATGGATTTTTTTAAATCATGTAGAGATGGAGCCTGGATTCACCATGAATGAATGTTTCTAGAAGGTAGTTCTGTGGAACTTTGCGAAACCTATGTTCTTTGGCTTGTGTGGTCTCACTGGGTTCTGTTCTGTTTCTCATTTTTAAAATACAGTTGGACCCCAGTATCTGCAAGGGTTTAGTTCCTGAACTTACCATGGGTACCAGAAACTGTGGATAACAGTGAACTCTGTTAAAATAAAGGACTTCTGATAAAAAACATACCATAGAGTTGTGATTGGAGGACTTAGGCATATTTTGTGTCCTGTGGATAACTGAAACCATGGATATTGGTTCCATGGATATAGATGACTGACTGTATATACATGGAACTGCTATAATAGATTGTCTGGAGTTTGGGTTCTAGTCTCTCCCTTTCTAGTTTGTGTGTGTATATGTGCCTTCAAATCACCTATCAGCTTATGGCAACCCCATATATACTCCTAAGAAAACTGTAAATGCCCTAGACCAGTGCTTGATGTCAGTAATATATTAAATGTGGGCTAATAAAATGAAATCAAATCTGGTCAAGGTAGAACTTATTCTAATCTGATCAGTATGGAGCAGTGGTTGCTGGTAGATTCTGTGTCATTGGGGTGTTGAATGTATTCCACATTTTTGTATGAACTTTAAAGGAACTATTCTAGTTACTAAACCTATTTTGGGACAGGGCTGAGGACAGCTGCTTTAAAGTCTGGGCTAAAAGCTATAGTAGATTCACCGCCCCACTGACATGATAAGCACCAGCCTCCTGGTGGTTTCAGCTACAGCAATCCATGCTTCAGTCCTGCATTCTTTGCAGAGATGCTTTTGAAGGCTACTAGAAACTTGAGCCAGGCTGCAAGGATACAGCATGTGATATAGGGTTCACATTACCCCTCCCCTTATACCAGCAGCATTGGCTCCCTCTTTGTTTACATGGACAATTCTGTGTGTTGTTTTGGTTCAGATAGTCCAAACATTTTGAGACAACCTACCTTTAAAAAGAAATATTCTACAGATGTTATTTTGTGTCCTCCTAGGTATGCAAACCTCTCCATTGACGCCCCCTTGTCGTGGGAGAGAGGCTTGCGTACCCTAATGATGTTTTGAGCTATGCTGGCGGTGGCATAATAGCCACTGGTAGGGTCTCCCATGCCAGACAGGTCAAAACCGAAGGGTCTGACAAAGAGCGTCAAAGGGCAGGATGGGCTCTCTAGCCTTGTGGCAACCGTCCTAGGAGAAGGAAAACTCCAATCCCAAACCCAGGCAGATGGTGCTCGTCAACCCTGTAAGGTCAACCATCTAAGAGAAGGAAACTCTAATCAAACCTACGGCCCGAGGACCTCACTGCCACGTCCATGCTTGCAAGGCCACGGCAGATGAATCTCTGGTTTAAAGGGTGAGGCCAGTTCTGTGCACGCTGCGCTCCATCAGAAAAATCCATTGCACAGGCTCGAAGGACAAATCCATTTCCGAAAAAGCCCTGTAGCGACTGGCGAGGGACGAAACCGGCAGGTGTAAAGATGCACTGGAAGCCGCAGCCCCAACCCTGCATGCAGGCGGTTCAGGACATTGGTCACTCAAGCCTGACCCGGGAGATGACAGTCTTGCTCGGCAGCATTCTGAACGACCAAGCAGCCTTTTTTAAGGAGAGCACTGCTTGCTCCATATGGAGAGGGGCCTAGAAAAGGTGGCCTAAAGAAAGCTCATCCCCAACTACCTGGTTGGCTAGCCGCGGCCAACGGGAATCTTCTGATGCGGTCAAACCAAGGCAAAGAAACAAAGGCACACACCGGCCTCCAAAGGTGTAAATAAACTGACACTTGCATGCTGGAACATCAGAACCATGCAAGACTCTGAAGATAGTGGACGGCCTGAGCGTCGTTCTGCCCTAATAGCCCTTGAACTATCACGGCTTAATATTGACATCGCTGCTCTTAGTGAAGTTCGCTTCCATGAGGAAGGCAGCCTTAAAGAACATGGCGCCGGCTACACACTTTACTGGTCTGGCAAACCCAAAACCGAAAAACATCTGTCAGGAGTAGGCTTTATGATTAAAAACTCCATTGCCTCCAAACTCGAAACCTTGCCAACAGGACACTCTGATCGCATTATTTCCTTACGCCTCCCACATGTTGTTCTCTTTAGTATATATGCCCCAACTATGCAAGCCGACCCTGTAGAGAAAGACAAATTCTACACAGACCTACGCCAACTCATACAAAAAGTCCCTGTAGAAGATAAAATTATTATCCTTGGTGACTTCAACGCCAGAGTAGGAAAGAACTCCGAAGCCTGGAAAGGTGTCTTAGGCAAGCATGGTGTTGGAAATTGCAATGATAACGGACGCCTCCTGCTAGAGTTCTGTGCAGAACAACAGCTGACTATTACAAACACAATCTTTCAGCAGAAAGATAGCTTGAAGACAACCTGGATGCATCCCCGATCCAAACATTGGCACCTCATTGACTACGTTCTAGTCCGTCAGAGAGACATTCGTGATGTCCGTCATACACGAGTGATGCCCAGTGCAGAATGCCAAACAGATCATCGCCTTGTCAGATGTAAACTAAATCTTCATCTTAAGTTCAAACCTAAGAGGGGTGGCATCTTAAAGAAGAGACTCCAAGTCAACAATCTTCAACAAGCTACCATGAGAGACAACTTCCAGGCAAATCTACAAACGAAACTTGAAGACCATCCTACAGATCCTTCTCCTACAGTGCTTTGGCAACATATCAAAAACAGTATCCTCCAGTCTGCAGAAGAATCCCTTGGCTTCTCCCACAAGAAAAATCAAGACTGGTTTGATGAAAACAACCAAGAGATCCAGGAGCTGTTGGCAAGGAAGAGAGCTGCTCACCAGGCATACCTCGCCCAGCCAACCTGTCATGTAAGAAAAGCAGCTTTCCGCCTCACATGTAGCAAACTACAACAAAAACTCCGAGACATGCAGAACAAGTGGTGGATCAATATAGCAGAAAAGACACAATGCTGTGCAGATCTGGGTGATCATAGAGGATTTTATGAAGCTCTTAAAGCAGTGTTTGGACCTACTTATCAGGTCCAAAGCTCCTTATACAGTACAGATGGTCAAACATTAATTACTGATAAAGCCTCCATCCTAAATCGTTGGGCTGAACATTTTCAAAGTCTCTTTAGCGCCAACCGAGTAGTCCAAGCCTCAGCTATCCAATATATGATACAAAAACCAATGAAAAATGAATTAGACATAGCTCCCACTTTGGAAGAGACCCTGAAGGCCACACAGCAGATGAAAAACGGCAAGGCAGCTGGGATTGATGGAATCCCACCTGAAGTTTGGAAACACGGAGGTCATGCACTCCACGAAAAATTCCACGAATTCCTTGTGAATTGCTGGGAAAAAGGGGAACTGCCATCAGACCTCCGAGATGCAGTCATCATCACCTTGTATAAGAAAAAAGGAGCAAAATCTGATTGCTCAAACTATCGAGGCATAACACTGCTCTCTATTGCTGGAAAAATCCTTGCAAGGATACTCCTGAACAGGTTAGTTCCTGCTATTGCAGAAGAACTTCTCCCTGAAAGCCAATGTGGCTTCAGAGCCAATAGGAGTACTACAGATATGGTATTTGCCCTTAGGCAACTGCAAGAAAAATGTAGGGAGCAGAACAAGGGTCTCTATGTAACATTTGTCGACCTCACCAAAGCCTTTGACACTGTAAGTAGAAAAGGTCTGTGGCAGATCCTGGAAAGACTAGGATGTCCCCCCAAATTCCTTAAAATGATTATCTTGCTACACGAGGGCCAGCGTGGTCAAGTCAGATATGGCGATGCTCTTTCAGAGCCCTTTCTAATAACTAATGGAGTGAAGCAAGGTTGTGTTCTTGCACCAACTTTATTTACAATCTTCTTTAGCACGATGCTCCAAAGGGCTATGGCAGAGCTTGAAGAAGACGACGGCATCTATATACGCTACCGTACTGATGGTAGCTTGTTTAACTTAAGCCGTCTGAGGGCTCACACTAAGACTCTAAACTATCTAGTCCGTGAGCTGCTCTTCGCCGATGATGCTGCCCTTGTTGCCCACACAGAAGCAGCTCTGCAGCGCCTAACATCCTGCTTTGCAACAGCTGCAGAGCTGTTTGGGCTAGAAGTCAACCTGAAGAAAACAGAAGTTCTTTACCAGCCTGCACCACAGGACGAACACCACCATCCCCACATTGCCGTCGGCAAATCAGTGCTCAAGTCCGTTCAGCAGTTCACCTACCTGGGAAGCATCATCTCCTCAGATGCCAAGATTGACAAAGAGATCGATCACAGATTAGCAAAGGCATATAGTGCATTTGGAAGACTTCACAAAAGAGTCTGGAGCAATAAACACCTGAGGCAAAGCACAAAAATCAGTGTGTATAGAGCCATCGTACTGTCTATCCTCCTTTATGGATCTGAAACATGGGTCACCTATCGCCACCACCTACGACTCCTCGAGCGCTTTCATCAGCACTGTCTACGCACAATCCTAAATATACACTGGACTGACTATGTGACGAATGTTGCTGTCCTTGAGCAAGCAGGGATCACCAGCATTGAGGCCATGATATTGAGAACACAGCTGCGCTGGGCAGGGCACGTTTCTAGGATGGAGAACCATCGCCTCCCAAAAATACTACTTTACGGTGAACTCACCACGGGTCAGCGTAAGAGGGGCGCTCCAAAAAAGCGATACAAAGACTCCCTGAAACAACATCTCAGGCTTGGCCAAATTGATCACCAACAGTGGTCCGCCCTGGCCTCACATCGGGAGGCATGGAGACGCACTATCCACAATGCTGCAGCCTTATTTGAGAACTCACAACGAGCAAGTCTTGAAGAGAAACGACAACGCAGAAAGAGTCACAACCCAAAAGCATCACCCAAGGAGACCTTCTGCTGTGCTTTTTGCAACCGGACTTGTTTATCTCGGATTGGCCTTTTTAGTCATCAGCGCGCTTGCAGAAAGCGCGGGATGAGTCCTTCCTGAATCTTCGTTTGCGAAGAAAAGCCAGAGAGAGAGGTATGCAAAGAGAACCTTTTTAAATGAAAGACTGAAACTGGCTTTGTAAATCCTGTCCTAGAAAATATAGGACAGCACTGTAAATTAAGAATTCATGAGGTATTCTGAAGTTCCCTGTATGTTTGTCTGAGTTGCCCCTTCATTTCATCAACTTCCCTTTTTTCTCATGATGCTGGTCTTAAGAACCTGAGGTTGAATCATCTGGGGAAACTAGGGCAGTGCTGCAGTGGCTACTTTCACCTGAAATACCGGAAGTCATGTTTCAGTCTCCTTATAAAGCCAGGTGAGTGGATTTATGCACATGTATCAGCCTCACAGGATATGGTGTAGCTAAAATACCATTCTGAACAGCTTGAAGCTAAAATATTATATGATTATCAAAAATATTATACAGTTGGACCCCCATATCCATGGAACCAATATCCATGGTTTCACTTATTTGTGGGACACAAAATGGGGGACACATGCCATAGAGTCAAACTGGAAAATGTCTAGAGAGACGTTCTCTCTAAGCATCTTCTAGGTACTCCAGTGAGACTCTATGGTATGTTTTTACCAGAGCTCTTTTACTTTAATAGCGCTCACTGTTATCCGCAGTTTCTGGGTGTATAAATTTCAATCTGTCAAAAAGGGCATATTGCTATGTAATCTTTGATTACTCTAAAAAGAATGTTGGAATAGCCCAGAATTATATATTTTAAAAACCTATATAATATCTTCCATAATAATGACTACAGTACTATGGAATCAGTGTTCATAGGCAGTAGTAAAATGCACAGTTCAAGAATTTTATGTGGTGATTATCAGATACTATTGTACTTTTAACTCTCCCGTATATATTTGTGTCATCTGTGGTCTATCTAGATCAGCTGGAACTATTTTGAATACTCCTTCATGCTTATTCCCTATCCGTTGTTACAGTTGTGGTTTGTTACAGGGTTGCTCCCATTGGAGCAAAATCTCCTGGGTAGGACTAGAGTTTTCCTTCCTAACCACTGAAACTGTTGCAGCCTTATAGGAATTTGGCAGCTCACATTTATTTAATTTAATTTGATATTTAATTGTGTGTGGCATAAAGACTTGGTCTGTAGAGATCAGAAAAAGTGAGGTTGCTTGTTTATTATTTTTTTGCATTGTCCTATGCACAAGTTTGAATTTATTTTATGCTCTGAATTAGGAAGACAGGCAGAAAGCCTCAGTTTGCATGTCTGCATCAGATATATTTACTGATAAGTCCTGGTAAGGCCTATATTACTTTTTGAAAGCCAGGAAAAATTGTAAGAAGTCCTCCTCTTCGGTTGCTTGTTGTGCATTGTTTCATCATGAAGTACCAGAAGAATGCTTGTTTCATTCGTGCTTGTTATTTCTTTTTGGCATAAAGTACGAGGATTGTGTGATGCTTTTATGGTGTCTGAAAGATATATTCTCATTGTAAACACTTTTAAAAAAGAAACACCTATATGAACACCAGCTCCCCTTCTGTGTTCAGTTTCAAAGGGATTGGATGGACATAAATCCCTAAACCTTTCTGAAGTTGCTGTCTTCTTTCTGGCTAGTATTGAAACAAATGCCTGATGCATGTGGTAATCCTTCAACCAGGATCCCAGTTTTTAAAAATTCCTTATAAGTTTCAATAACTCTTCTCAAAGTCCTTCTATCATCCCTTATAGTCTCTTTCCTCCACTCTACAGTGGACCCTCTTGGCTAGTCAACAGCTCTGAAACTCTATATGCCTTCACTGCTGTTTTGTATCTCCCAGTAGTAATGATGTGGAGCTGTCCTCACCTTGGCTACCATAAAAAAAAAAAGAAGAAGCAACCCCTTTGTATTCCTTCCTACCTTTACTGGCCAGTGCTGTTCATGCAATGTAAACAAAGATATCTGATTGACTGTATAGTGCATCATCTAAGAAGAATTAAAGCTATTTCAGGCTTTCAGATGATTTCTTTATATCTAATTATATCTCAAATTGCAGTGTTTAGCATGGTAAAGGTGATGCATCTTACAATTCTTTTCATTTCAGCCAGTTAGATTATTTATCTTAACACAAATGATTGATCTTTCTTCAGGCTTTAACAGTCCCATTTTCTGATGAGATGATGATAGAATGACAATGATATCCATATGTATATAGAGGCTGAGTATCCTTTGTCTGAAATGCATGGGGCTTGAAGTGTTTTGGGTTTTGGATTTTAGAGTATTTGCACATACAGAAGGAGATATCTTGGAAATAGGACTCAAGTCTAAACAAAAAATTCATTGATCTTTCATATACACCATATACACATAGCTTGAAGGTAATATTATACACAAATTTTTAAATAATTTTATGCATAAAACAAATTTTGTGTACATTGAACCATCAAAAAGCAAAGCTGTCACTATCTCAGCCAGCCATGTGGACAGTTTTGGATTTTGGAGGTTTTCAGATTTTAGATTTCCAGATGATGGATATTCAACCTGTATATGTATATTTGTGCCTGGAAAATGTATAAGTTCTGTCATAGACATACATGTGATTTAGAGTGTATTTGTTGTATGAAGAAGCCAGGGTTCGCAAAGAAGCAAAATGTGGGGGTGCAGGTCTTTTTTCTTACATCACCTGATCTTGTGTTATCTGTCTTTATGTTGCATGAGAAATCTTTTGACTTAGAAAATGCAAAGCACATACCTCTATGGAGATTTGGGGGTGGGGTGGGTGGTGAGGAGAGTGTTAATTTATTTACCTGGTGAGATCAAAACGATCTTGATTAGCATCCTAAAATCCCACATTTATTGCTAGCAGAAACTGGAAGGACATCTGAGGACACACTCTGGCAACATACTAGTCCTTTACACATTTTCCCACCACAGTCTGGATCCTGATGATGAGAATAAATCCTGTTTTTGGTATTTCTTTTGCTAGGACATCAAGCAAACATTCACACACTTTAAAGGATATATTTCCAGATTCCTCCCCCAAATAATTTCTCAGCAATTAAGTATTTACCTAGTGACATTATAACAATTTCTTATGCTGTTTATAATGATAATAATTTGTAAATACTGATGTTCATTTTAATTTAACGATGGAATTTTACCTTATGTAAGAGAAAATAATAAAGTGTTACATTTAACAACCAGTGTGTTGCTAATGATTTGTTAAGGGGAAAAAATAAACATAATATCACTTTCAATAGTTGCATGACAACTTTGCAGACATTCTTTTTATACTTTTGATTTTTCCAGTGTGTCTCATCTCTTGTATCCCTTATAGCATATTCTAGTGTCTAGTTTGTTCTACTATATTATTTGCATCCGGCCATTTCCTATGTATGGTCCTTGATGTGGTACCAAAATGTTATTATAATGCATGCTGACACTTTGTAATATTATGGTCTATAGAGTTCTACACTCATTTTTTTTTAATGGCAATGTCACTTCTATAAAAATGTCTATCCTCGAAATCTAATTATTTTCAGAAGATTTTCTATTACTGTATGGTATAGTCATATTATATTGCCTGTGGCAAGCAAAGCTGTAAGCCATTTTTTATGTTCCTTCTGTATTGCTAACAATGGCTGACCATTATTGTTACTACCATAATATATTATTAGAATATTTTACACTTTAATTTTAACTCTCTTCTATCCTATTAAAAGCAGTCTTTAAAAATGTCAATATTTTAATAGTTCTTTAGGCTGATATTGGTTTTCTTACATATCTGTAATGTCTGTGGGTCATTTCCTAATTCAATGCCTGCATATTTCCATCTAGGAATTCTTTTTCATTTGCAGAATTTCATTATCTTATTTTCGTTTTGAAAACTGCTGTGAAGTACCAAAATACTGTGACATGATCCAGATCCTCAAATGCAGTATGCACATAAGGCTGTTCTCTGAATTCCCCAGTGGAATTAAAATGGAAGCTACCTCATCCCAAATCAGCACTCAGAAAGTTACTTTCTAAAAGCAATTCATTCCTGTTACTCATTATAGTGTCTAATTACTCATTATGATGGTGCATCGCTCATTACTTTTTGTTACTGTGGGTGGGGCCCTAGGTTTACTATGATAATGGCATAAGCATTCCTGTCAGAATGGCTGCTAAAATGCCTAAAATAAGCCCTTAAAATTAATGTTAAAAGTAACTAGAACTGTTAGTTGTTACACCAATAAATTAACATTGTTCCCACTGTTCACCTTCATTAGGATATAATGTTATTATGAGCTTGTCTTTCTCTTCAAAGTAACTCCCTAAAGATAATAGTATTACTTGTATGTGCGCCTTCCATGCTCTGTAGCAGATCAGACTATTTGTTCACCTAACCTAGTACAGTCAGTTCTTACTAGTAGCAGCTCTCCAGGGTTTCAGGGGTCTTTTAGATATTCTAATTAATTTAGGACAGTGATTGGAATCATATGTCTCTTCAGATGTTGTTGGACTGCAGATTCCAACAACCTTTGCCAATGTAGCCAGTAGTGAGAAGTGATAGAACCTGCACTCCAAAAACTTCTGGAGGGCTGCATGATTCCCACCTCTAGTTTTGGACATTGGGTATTGTATCTGGAACCTTTTTCATGGAAAGTCTATGTTTACACACACCGTTTACTTAAAGTGGCTTATCGGAAGTTTAAAAGCACAATATGAAAGCAAATGACATCTTTTCCTATGACTTTTTTGCATTTGAAACTAGAGGTCATATATTGTCACCATAACTAGCAACCTTCAGTATCCTTGTTCTTCATGATTTCATCTAACCTCTTTCTAAAGGTTAACAAAGTGAACATCACTTATGGTATTTCATAGTCTTAAGTTTGTTTTATGAAGAAATACTTGATTTTGTCTGCCTTAAATCTTCTGGGGGCCAGCTTGATGGGAGAATTAATTCTGGAAAATACTGCTTTACCTCCCTTTTGGTACTGTGCCCATTTGTGCCCATAATGCATTCGCAAAATCGGTGACAGGAAAAATACCTGAGTTTGTAGTCCACATGGAGCATGTTCCCAGAGAATAGGTGGTGGCCGCGAGTGAATGTTTTTCCAAGATCCCACTTTTTAAAATAAAATAAAACCCTCTTCTTCCTCCTTTTCTTTATCATATGTTTCTGGATCTCACGGAGGTGAAGTAGGAAGGTAAGGGAGCAGTGAAGGCAGCAGGCAGAAGGTTGCCCAGGGCAAAGGCTGGGGAAGTGGGGCCAGTACTGACTAGGGTTAGAGTTAGTGGGTGAGCTGCAGCAGATCCTCCTTGACCCCTGTCCTGCTTGGGAATGAGGAGTCGGGGTGGTGGGATGAGAGGGACCAGCCCCCCCTCTCCCACTGCCACTGCCTATAAAGAGGAGAGTGGTTCCCCAAAAGCCTTTCCCTTGCACCAGTTGTGTGGGCGGCTGCCTCACTTGCCTTGGTGGGACAGAGTCCCCCGAGCACTGGCTGCAACAGAGACATCACCGGGGTCTGGGGGTGTGTGGCGGCGGCTGCAGTGCTGCTGGATGTGGAGAGAGATGAGGTGGGCAGGTGAGGCAAGGAGGGGTGGTTGGGTGCAAAAATCCCCCCAAAAAAGAAAGAAAGAAAGAGAAGGGGGCAAGGTACTCAAAAGGGAAGGAGGGGGGAGCGAAGGCAAAGAGCAACAATGGCATCTGCATTGCAAGCCTCCCCTTTTGAGCCCACACCCTCCGAGGTCTGCCCAATCAGGTTAAAGCTCAACTGTGTGCCCCTTTTCAAATTGGTTGTACAGATGAACTATCATGCACATTTTCTCACACTTTTAAAAAAAGATCACGATTAACAACGAAAGCTGTTATCACAGACTATGTGGTGTTTTCAGCCCCCCTCTTTCCGAATATCATGAATGTGGGCCATCTTCCATGAGGACCAATAACATTCTTAGCAAATTCTTTGAGGATTTTTTTCATCATGCAGATGAGCCTCTACTGTTCAGCTTCATTGGAAGATCTTGGCATTGTAGAATAGGGGAAAAAATTCCCTTCCATGTTCTCTACATTATTCATAATTTTATATGTCTCTATCAAATCCTCTCTTACTCGGTTTTTTTTTTTTTTTTTGGGTGGTGGTTACATCAAGTAGCCCCAAACGTTGTAAGTGCTTCTCATGGGAGTTACTTTGGGCACTTGCATGACTTTTTTTGTGGTGGACTTTCTTCAGCTTTCCGATATCTTTTTTTTTGGTGATATGATTACAGAATTACCACAGTTTTTGAGTTTTGGTTGGTTGAGTACAGATGAGCAATAGATCTGAATAAAGGTTTTATGATAATTTTCTTTCTTAACAACCATATTATGGAATTCACTTTCTCCACAGCAGCCTTAAATTCATTAATTTTATGTTTTCATTGAACTATCTACCACATAGTCAAGATGCTTTCCTGGTCAGTCACCGTACTAGCCCAGATTCCATGAGTATTTGCATGATGTTAGAATTTTTACTCAAACGTATATTCCTTTGCTCTTGCTTACAGTGAACCGTATTTGTTGCTTTAATGTTTAATGTTGTTTCCTTGGTTTGTAGAGATATTTATTGAGCTCTTTTCAAACCAATCCTAGATACGTTGGTCTGAAAAGATTCACATTGGACATCAGGAAAGCAGAACAGATTGCAGAACTGGCGTTGCAAGCCATCAAGCACTACTACTACATGCTTTCTATTAAGATGCACAGATATTTAGGAGCAGCAATGTTGGGTGTGTTCCACCTTGGGATGTGATTACAAAAATGAGTGTGTACAAATACACAGTCATTAAAATGGTAAAAAGACAGAGAGGGTGGAAAGGTAATAATCTTTCTGAGCTCAGTTTTTTTTAACCAAAAACATATAGAGAGAATAACATAAATAAATCAGAATGAAAGAGACAAATCAACATGAAAGCATTGGAAAAAAGTTTAAAGAGAACAACAAAAAGATTGCAAAGCTTCTGGAATTGACTATTGAGAACAGATGAGATATTCACTGAACTGTGCAATTTGATAAATTAGCTATTAAAGGGAGTACAATGCATTGTCTGTAAATATATGAGGAATGTAAACAAGCAGGATAGGAAAAGTTACTTGATGCAATACAAAGCAAAACAGGAAAAACATTATGGAGAAATTTAAAAACAAAATTTTAAGATGCCTGGTAGATTAAGTATTGAAGAATAATACACAAAGTGATTTAAAAATACGTCTTCGGTTCTTTAGTCCTTTCTGTAATAAACAGTGTGCCCTGGATAATATGTTTCTAACAACACAGACATCACTGGCTTTAGAGTGCATTATTTCCTACTTTCTAATACTTTGACCTGTGTGCCCACATTTGTAACTACAGATGTCTGGAGGGGCAACTGTTCCTGGAGGTGCCTCAATAGAGGCAAGAAGTGAGGGATTTCTGCTGGCATCTAAAAAGGGTGATTAAAGCTGGGAAAATGCCTGGGTAATTTGCACCACCATTCTCATAATAGTCAGGGTTACCACATCTGCCTTTTTTCAAGATATATCCCTCTCCCCCCAGCCCCGCAAATGTAGTTGTTATAGCCTTGTCAGACCTTGCAATGGTTCTAGCAGAAGTGGCCAGTGAGGGGCTGCACCTCCTCCCCCCCAATCCATCTCTGCCCAGTGTTTTCAGAATGATACTGTGTTCTGATACAGGCAGCTTTGAGGAAAATGATACTGTACTGGCTACTGTACATTGCAGCTTTAGAAAGATTTTTGGTGGGCAGAAAAAGGCATTACTGTTTTTCCAGGTAAGATCCATCCTCTCCCAAGTTGTTGATATTTTGTTCTTGTTCCTTAAAAGTGTTGTCCTTCTTACAAGTACCCGATTTCTTTTCAGAAAAAAATACTTGCTTTTCGATGGGGGAGAAGTTAAAGGAAATCACCTCTTTGTTCTGTCTTTTTTCACCTTTTTAATTCCTGTTAATGCTTTTCATAGGTCCCAACTATCACAATGAAGGCCATCATGATTAGTAGCCATAGATTGCTTCATTGCCCATGTATTTGAAAGACATCCAAGGTGATGTTCAACACCACATTTTGTGACAGCAAATTATGTGATGTATAAAATACTTCATTTTGACTGTCCAGACTCCCTCTCCATTCAGTTTTACTGGGGGACTCCTGGAGTCTGGAATTATGAAAGATAAAAATGTCACCTTATCCAGTTTCTCCATACCTTATACAATTTTATATATATTTGTCATGTCCCTCCTTAGCTGAACTAAACAGCTCCAAACATTGTAGTCTGTCCTCAAAAGGAGTTGTGATAGTTCCTTGTCATTTTGATCGCACTTCTTTGCACTGTATCTAGCTGTACAGTATCCTTTTTGAGATGTGGTAACTAGCATTGTTTGCAATATTCCAAGTGTGCTTGTACCATAGATTTGTATTAAGTCATTACAATATTGGCAATTTTATTTTCAGTATTTTTCAACTATTCCTGTGATTTTGCCTTTTTTTTTTTTACAGCTGTTATATGGTTGATAGATGTTTTTATCAAGCTATTTGCCACAATGCCAAGATCTATCTTCTATTCATGACAATAAATAGATCATTTGTGTATACGTGAAGTTAGGAATCCTTAGACTCTCCAATGAGTAGCACTTTATATTTACATTTGCTTACAATAAAGCATATTTATTGTTATATTTTTCATGCACTCATTTTGAAGAGATATTTTTGGAGCTCATTGTAATCCCTTTTTGTTTTACCACTGGTGATAATTTGGTGTCCTTGAAACACTTGGCCAACTTGCTGCTAACCTCAAATTCCATATCATTTGTGAACAAGTTAACAAGCACTGTTACTATTACAATATTATAAGATTAGTATTATGTTATATATGTAATTTGTAAATAATACAGTCCAATTCTTTATTTTGTAAACACAGTGTGACCTTTTTACTTATTTTCCAATGCCTGAGTTATCATTTGTTGTGATCTAAAAAGCAAAACAAACAACTCACTTTATTTTTACTGTGATTTTTCTGTGTGCCTTCAAGGGGTCAGTCATACTAGCTGATGCAAATTGAGAGCATTTGAGAAAAGAGCCCTTGGTTAATTGGAGGTTTTATGATCTGAATTGTTCATCTTAGGATAAATTGCCATGTAAACAATAACATGATCAGTAACTCTAGGTTAATGATTGTAGGGGTGTGAGTGTAGAGTTCAGAATTCATTGGAAATGGATGATTAGAAAAAGGTGTGTAGATAAAACACTTAGAATTCTTCTCTATACAGGCTTAGTATAGCAGACTTGAAGTTGCTGTAAAACACTTTTTAAACAAAACCTTTAGGTCTAGCTTGTTATGTTTAAAGTCTTTAAGTGGTCCTGTATGTAGAAGACATTTTCAACTTTTCTGGTAATCATATTCTGTGAGGCAAAAACAATTAAGTGCATTGCTAAATTATGATCAGAAGCATTTAAATTTTTCCTTGTGCAGAGAAAGAGAGATAGAGAGAAGAAATTGAAAATGTTCTTATTGATAAGCCCCAATTGGGTGTGTGAGTGTGGTGTTGTTTAAATCAATTTTTAAAAAGTACAGGTTGAATATCCCTTTTCTAAAATGTTTGGGACCAGAAGTGTTTTGGATATGGATTTTGGAATATTTGCATATACATAATGAAATATCTTAGAGATGGGCCCAGAGTCTAAAAACGAAATTCATTTATGTTTTGTATACACCTTATACACATAGCCTGAAGATAATTTTATACAGTATTTTAAATAATTTTGTGCATGAAGCAGATTGTGTACTTTGAACCATCAGAACGCAAAGGTATCCCTATCGCAGCCACCAGTGTGGACAATTTTGGATTTTGGAGTGCTTTCAGATTTCAGAATTCTGGATAAGGGATACTCAACCTGTATTAGAAAGTTCCAGATCATCTTTGAGAACTTACTTCACCATTACTGATGATTCTTCTCCTTACATGAAGCTTACTTTAGTAACATATTGTATAGTGGGTTCCAGCTCTCTTGAAAATTTGAGGGTTTTACAGAAATGTACAGGACTGCAGTAAACAGAGTTTAATTGCACCATAAAATAATAACAAATTGACTAAGCATCAAACACTAATGATCAAAATGATTTACAACTTTGTTGCAGCAAAAGAGTTAAGTTGTTCAGAGCTCTTCTCCTAACCCAGAGCTTCCCAAACTCTCTATCCTCAAGGTTTCCTTGAGAAAGCTGAGAATGACTGAGGCCTGCCAGTCACAAAATGGTTGTGCAGGGGCAGAGCCAAAGACAAAATTGAAGCAGAGTGATTAGTGGCTACTAGTATATAATTGTAGCATTGATATCTAATCCTTCTTTAGAATTGGCTACCATTTTTTCCCATGGTGATTTTATTGTAGCATGTAGTTCACCTTTCCTCACATTTTTGCCATTAAGTACAGCCATATGCCTTTGCCTTTGCCAATCTGTGATCAATCTCTTTATCAATCTTGGCATCTGAAGAGATGATGCTTCCCAGGTAGGTGAACTGCTGAACGGACTTGAGCACAGATTTGCCGACGGCAGTGTGGGGATGGTGGTGTTCGTCCTGTGGTGCAGGCTGGGAAGACTTCACAAAATAGTCTGGAGCAATAAACACCTGAGGCAAAGCACAAAAATCAGTGTGTATAGAGCCATCGTACTGTCTGTCCTCCTTTATGGATCTTAAACATGGGTCACCTATCGCCACCACCTACAACTCCTCGAGTGCTTTCATCAGCGCTGTTTACGCACAATCCTAAATATACACTGGACTGACTATGTGACGAATGTTGCTGTCCTTGAGCAAGCAGGGATCACCAGCATTGAGGCCATGATATTGAGAACACAGCTGCACTGGGCAGGGCACATTTCTAGGATGGAGGACCATCGCCTCCCAAAAATACTACTCTACGGTGAACTCGCCATGGGTCAGCGTAAGAGGGGTGCTCCAAAAAAGCGATACAAAGACTCCCTGAAACAACATCTCAGGCTTGGCCAAATTGATCACCAACAGTGGTCCGCCCTGGCCTCACATCGGGAGGCATGGAGACGCACTATCCACAATGCTGCAGCCTTATTTGAGAACTCACGACGAACAAGTCTTGAAGAGAAACGACAACGCAGAAAGAATCAAAACCCAAAAACATCACCCAAGGAGACCTTCTGCTGTGCTTTTTGCAACCGGATCTCGGATTGGCCTTTTTAGTCATCAGCGCGCTTGCAGAAAGCGCGGGATGAGTCCTTCCTGAATCTTCGTTTGCGAAGAAAAGCCAGAGAGACAGACATACATCTGGAGGATCATTACTCAGGCCAAATCCACACTACACAAATAATCCAGTTCAAAAATGGATTATTTGGCATGAGTCCTTCATATGGAATCCTGGTATTTGTAATCTTAAAAGGTCTTTAGCCTTCTCTGCCAAAAAGTGCTGGTGCCTCACCAAACTATAAATCCCAGGATTCCATAGGAAACAGCCATGGCAGCTAATCCAGTTTCAAACTGGTTTATATGTGTAGTGTGGATTTGGCCTCTAGACTTTATCAGACCACCCCATGTTACTGTTCTTTTGCTGGCAAAAGAATCCCCCTACCACACGTACCTTGAGCAGCATCATTGAGGCTTCCTCAGCAGTAATGGAGGACAAACAGAGCTCTGTTTGCTTCAGTGGTTGAGATCTTGCTGAGAATATGCTAGCATGGGAAATTTAAAAAAAAATAAAGTAAAATAAAGACACAAAAAGTTCACACAAGCACAAAAACACACTTAAAAAGTCCCAAGTAGACATGATCTCACTTGGAAGTGTTTGCCCATTGATGCTGTATTCACTTGAGTACAATGGTGCAAGGTTTCAAATGCTGGCAATGCCGGCAACAAAGTGCCACTGCCAATTTATTGATGGCTTGGGCCGTTCAATAAAATAGGATGGCTTTTTAACAAGATATGATCATGAAAGGGCAACGCCATCTGGTATGTGCGCCCTTATGATGCCATATTTCCTGTGTCTGATAGAGTCCCCAGTCTCCTGTTTTAAGCAGAATATCTGAATTTGCCAGTCCAGTAGATGGTTTTAAAAAATTTGGCCGAAATCCTGTTGGTTAGTTCTGAATAATTTAATTAATTATTGAATGGTGAGTCAACACATAAGTAAATCCCATTGATCCCAAGTGTCTATTCAGTAGGATTCAGGCTATTTTGTTTTTATCCTGCTTTCACATGCTTCCCAATATATTCTTACCTATCTCTTGTCATTACTCCTTCTCTCTGTTTTTACATAACATAAGACCTGTCACTCTCATATTTTCAGCTTCTTTTAGCCCTCTTTCCTACTAGAGGTACTGACTTGGCTATAACACACTGGAGATTATCACATGCTGAAAACACCCCAGGACAGGGATGACAGGAAATCACTAAAAGGCTTACCTTTTAGATGATGTCATCCTTGTCCTGTGATGTTTTCCTTGTGCTTCTGTTCCTCCTCCACTTCCTCTTATTCATGGCTTAAGACATGAATAAGAAGCCTGTTCTGTTATAATAACGGAATGACAGGCGAATGAACAGAGGACCCATTGTGCTGGCGCGATGCCAGCAGCACGTGATGTCACCAGGAAGTCCATGCCAAAGACTTCCGGGTATGATCAGGACAGCCAGGTAAGTGTCACCCCCCCCCCCAGTCCCCTGGTTGCTTTTTAAGTGTAGAGTGTGTTTTTGTGCTTGCTGTCACTTTTTTTTGTATTTGTATTTTTATTTTTAAAACACCTGCGCTATTGTTCGCTCGCAAGAACATGCAGGATTGGGATTCAGGGACATGAAAGAGACTTTGCAACAGCTCCATTCATCCCCTGACTGCTGAGGGGAGGGGGATCACTCCAGATGTGTGACATGGTAAGTGTCTGAACATTTATTTTTTGGTATCGTTACAGGGATGGGAGTGTGGTGGTGGTGATGGATAGCGGGACAATCCCAGTTTCGAGGGTACTGTGTGATAATTTCCACTGAGGTGAACCAGAAAATAGGGTGCTTACCCTGTACACAGTTAGAGTAACATTATTCTGAAATATCTTTAGATAAGTTAGATATACTAATATTGTATGTCTATAAATAATGTTTCAGTACAATCTAGAGTTGCAGTCTCCGTAGTGGTTCTGTATGTGTCTGTGTGTGTAAATGTGTGTGTAATGGGCACACTCTAAAATGACCTGGCCTCATGAAGAAGAAAAGAAGGTACTGAATATGTAAACATGGGATGCAAAATTTCAGGAAGCAATCAGTATTCATTTTTTTCTTATCTTATAATATTCTTAATGCAAGGCTCCACTTTCATCATAACAAATTTGCCGACCATTATACACACTGGGCTGACATCATTAGGAGCTTCAAAGATCTTACATGCATGCTATTTTTATTTCTTGGAACAAGCAGGAATGAGAGGCAACCAGGCGATACCAGTAGTTACAGTAGCCATAGCATAACAATTTTCTGAAGAGGCCTTTGGTTGATACATGTGTCATTTTTTTATTCCCCCTGACCAAATGTCAGTTTACAGTGGAAGGCTCTTTATTTTTTTCAGGATGTACTGCATGTGTCCATAATAGGGAGACTATGTGATTATTAATACATAATAAAGACAGGGTCCTTTTAACTCTGTGTAACTGCCCACTAACTATCGAATTGGATCCTCTCCTTTACTTTGGGTTTTCAAATGTATTCATATTTTTATTCTTGCCTCCAGTGCTCTAGTATTTTGTTTCTACTTTGAGATGCCCTCTTTTCTTTCTCCCTTTGGCATTTCTTCCTTTTATGCCACTCCTTCTTCCTAACACCATTAACCTTCCACAACCTTTTAAATTATTGCTTCCTTCTGTTCCAAGGAAACTGGAATTTGTCTGTATTCTGCTGTCACTTTTCCTGCCTTGTCTTTTACATCTTCCACTGAAGACAGTGGTGGTGGCAAGCACTAGGTCCCCTTCTTTTTGGAACCCTGAAAATTCATTCTGAATGTACCTTTGTTCCTGTCCCCTTCCTTCTGTCTAGCACAGGGATTCTGAATGTTTGGTTCACCAAAGGTTTTGGACTTTAGCTCCCAGAATCGTTCATCATAGGCAATGAAGGCAAGTTGTTCTGGAGTGAAAAACAGACAGATGACAAAAGCTTGAAAACCTCTACTCTAGCATAGTTTTCTCTTCTGTTCTCTGTCCAAGCCATATGTTACTATACAGCAAGGCTGCTATGATTATTAATAGAATTGATAAAGATTTGTAATGCATCTTCCAGATTTGTATCCTATGCCCTGCTTCTTTTAACTACATTAGTTTGCTGCAAGGGAAACTAGTTTGGCTTGGCCTAACTTCAATGGTTAAAACCTCCTCAAAAACAAAAAGGAGTTTCATTGACACCTCAGTATTATTCAAAAGAGACAAGTGGAAGAATATTATTGAAAGTAAAGTTCTGAACTACTTCAACATCTAAAGGCTTTTGAAAACTTTATACACAAGCTCAGTTAATTCTATCATGCACCGAAGTGCCAAAAGACTGAGCAAGGATGAATGTTAATCCACTTTTATAAAATCAAAGGTTTCATATTTTTTTTTACTGTAAAGAAATAATTTGAATAAAGTTTGACCCTTTCTTCAATAGTCTTTGGGTCAAATTGAACCCACCATTAAAATTCTCTAATATCTTCCTTGTATTAGCATTTCAAAACTCAATTTAAATATTCACAGAGCTCTTTTTAATAAACTTAACAAAATTCAGGTAATTTCCTTCAACTTTCTTGATTGAAGGAAGGCAGTAGGTAGAGATATAAAAAAGATGTACAGCTACGAGCAAAACCTGAAATCAATTATATATAAAAATAACATAACACATGGAATGAAATTAATCAAAAGGAAAAAATTTTCTACTATATGATTCTCTGGTCTGCTACCTGCAGGCAAGGAACGTAAATGAAAAAAAAATCAACATTCTTCTTTCAGATAAGGAAAAAATTAATAAAACTGTTTCCTTCCTACAGATCCCCTGATGCAAGTTATGTTAAAAGTGAGCAGCTGCAAGAACTTGCTCATTTAAAATAGCTCCCATTTTCCTTGGCCAGAGAAAAACAGCTCTTGCCTTGCTGTTAAGCTCAATTACATCAGGTTTGTATTGATCTGCAATGTCCAAAAAGTCCACTTATAGCCTCCCACCCTTTGTTAAAGTTTCGTTAAGGAGCTTGTAAAGGGTTCCTTCAGTTGAGACACAGAAAAATCTTTTGGGGGGAGAGGCCTTTGAGGAGGGGTAAGGAAGTGTCTGAAGCCCCAAATTTTGAGTTCTATCCTATTTATTGAGACTTTGAGAAGGTGCTTTTGTTGAAACCATCCAATGGGGTCCTTAATTTATCCCAGTCTGGAGAGCAGAAGCTTCTCTTTTAGACTTTGGATACTGTCACATGTCCTCACTACAGGCAGTAGCTGTGTGTGGGAAAAGATGGGGAAACTGTGAAGGCCATCATTGTAGATGGTCAAAATTAACAATCATGGTAGATGGTCAAAATTAACATTCAAAACTGGGGCTGAATTTCAAGGTTCTGGACACAAGCATAGAATAAGAGTCAGAATTATAAAATTCACATTTCAGCCTGACATTTTTACCAGATGACTGCTTGCTTCAGACAGAATAAAGGTTTCAACTTCCAGCATTAATTCTAGAATATTTCAGAATGGACCGGGCTTGCTGTTTTTTTAAAAAAAAAAATCAAAGGAGAGATAGATATTGTATAAGATGACATTTGAGCAGACCTGAAAGTTTTTAGGACTTGGAATTTGATTTATCAGTTTGTCTCAAGAGACTAAGATGAAATTTTCTTGACCCCATGCTTTCTGCTCTAAGCTTCAGGGAGCTTTTTCAGAGGTATAATTTTCTAGGAATATTGGTAATTCTGATAATGGGATCTCAAAATGACTGACAGGAAATCTCAAAGTAGAGGCAAAATGTTTCTCTGAAGACATTATTTTACTTTGATTTAAATACCTTTTAATGATGCTTAACTTGTGTTTCTAACTTGCGTTTTTAAATCAAAGTTAGTTGCTCTGACAACTTGTCAATGCATAGTAAATTTAATTTCACCATTTGTGATTTGCTCTATTCTTTCTTTCTTTTTTTGGAACATCATATTAATGGTTTTAGTACAAGTCTATTTTCATGTATCATTGTTCCATTGTCTGGTACTGGCACAAGATACTGATGTAGTAGACTAGTTATGGATATGTGCAGCCTTTCCAAAATGTATTGTAATAAATAGATTGGTAGATAAGTTGTGAAAATGAGATTTTTACATTGTAGGAAAACTTCCAGTTAAGGTTGAACAGTGCAAGAAAGAGAAAAGAAGGTGGATGCAGTTAGCTCAGAACCAAGAGCGGTAGTCCATTATATCTGGTTTCCTTCTTATCAGAGTGTCATGTGTTGCTTAATTCCAGTCTTGCCTCTCTGTTTTTCTGAAATGTTTTTCTGTGTGTAGCCAGCTCTCTCTGATTATCTTTGTCTGTGTTTAGAGAATAAGATCATGACTGGCATAATTGTCTAAATTTTGCACTGTATTCAAAATGTGAAGTCAAAGGCTTTCACAGCCGGCATCCATAGATTTTCCTTGGGTTTTTTTCCGGGCTGTGTTTTTCCAGAACATGACCTCACAGGCCGGAAAAAACCCAAGGAAAATCTATGTATTCAAAATATTTTTCAGTGATACTCTCTTTACATATTCTATCTGTCTGTGTATCTGTCTATTCTAAAATAAAACCAGTGATACTGAAAAATATGTAACTTTGAATAAAAACTGATATAAATAAAGAGTACTGTAAAATGGTAGTTCTTAAGTATGCATTTGGGCAAAAAAACTTATGGTTCCTACTCCAGTTAATAGTTTCATGTAGAGTATCTATGAATTATTTTATTTATATCCCATTTATATTTATTTATATTATTTATATTTATTTATATTTTATTTCTCCTAGTACAGGACTCAAGCCAGTGTATACACTTTTAAAAAATATAATTATAAACTCTCAATAAAAAAATAAAATTATAAACTCAAAAAAAAGTTAAAATACAATCATGTTTGATTTTAAAACACAAATTATAAACACAAGTTAAATGGCATTGAAAGGTATTTAAAACAAGCTAAAACAAAAACTCTCGACACCTTCTCCCCATTAAAAACTCTATCTGCCATCACCAATTTGCGTTAATAATAAAAACATTTTCAACTGCTGGCAGAAAAAGAGTGAGAAGAGTGAGAATGGAAGGGAGCAGCCACAGAGCAAGCTTTCACTTGAGTCCTCACCAACCATACCTGACTTGAATCCTCCCAACCCTCAGTGGGACTGAGAGAAAGACTTCCCTTGCAGGGCTTAAAGCACACATTGGTTTATATGATATGGTATTTAAAATAGACTGGACCCAAGCCATGTAGGGCTTTGAAGGTCAAAAGTAGCACTTTGAATTTTGCTCAGAAATGGACTGGTAGCCAATGGAGCTGTTTCAACAGGGGAGTCATATGATTCTTGTACCCAGCCCCAGTCAGCAGCCTGCTACAGCATTTTGGACCTGCTGAAGTTTACGGACATTTTCCAATGGCAGGCCCACATCAAGCACATCACCATTATCAAAATGGTATGTAATCAAGGCATGTGTCACCATAGCCAGATCTGACTTCTCGAGGAATGGGTGCTGTTGGTATGCTAGTTTTAAATTTGTAAATGAACTCCTGGACACAGCCGGAACAAGGGCATCCAGACTAGGCTTTGCTTAGCTGTCTGGGAACCCTGCTGAGGTCTAGACGGTGGCTGGTGGGTGAGACAACATGACATAAATGTGGTGGTTTGGGATACTCCATTACAGAAGCTCTGGAAGCTCTGTATATGTTGCTTTAAGATCTTTCATGGAAGAAAGGAGGGATGGAGAGGAGTGATATCTAGTTAAAGAAGGTGGGGGAAAGGAAAGGTAAGAAATAACTAGTCGATTCTCACAATGGAGGGATGTAAATGGTGGGCTCTCCTGAAGATTTGTATTGGTTCTTGTTCTTATTGCTTCTTTATAAGCTGTTGACTTGTACTTGGTCAGTGTGCTGTAGTAGTTAGAATATTGGACTAGGATTTGAGCAGTTAGGTTCAAACTAGTCTGAACCATGAAAATCATTGGGGGGCTTTGGGTGAGTCATTTTCATTCATGAACATGGATAGGAAGACTGCACACTGTACATCATGGAACTCATTGGAGTAAAAGCCAAATTTTAACTCCAACAAATGAGACCTGATTTATAAAATTATACAGTGCCTTGCAGAAGTATTCACCCATCCCCCATTGACATTCCTACATTTTGTTGTATTACAACATGGAATTGAAATAAATTTAATTGGCATTTTAAACTCTTGATGTACACAAGATAATCAGCACTGTGAAAGTGCCTAATAGTTTTATTGTGGCACAAAAGTTAAGTAAACAAAAACAAGCTGGAACTTAGTTGCATAAATTATTTGCCCTTTACTGTGATGTGCCTGAATATGCTCTGGTGCAATCCACTGCCTTCAGATGTCACCTCCTGTGTCCTGCTGTATATCAGTTGCTCAGCAGCACAAGTGGAATAGTGTTAGACTCATATTCTTCATGTTCTGCATGTGGGCTTCCCATAGGCATCTGGTTGGCCACTGTGTGAACAAAATGGCTTGTCTAGATACTCCTTTTGTCTCATCCAGCAAGGCCTTACTTAAATTTTTATGTTGCTGCATCAAAGACATCATCAACAATGACAGTCTATATTTCTTTTTATTTTTGTTTACTCATGTGATATATCATGCCTATATATGCAATAATATGTCTGTAAGGCATATCTGTCATTCTGGTTTATCATAAGACTGGAGAATGGTGTGCTTAACAATAACAATGACACATACATTGATTCCATAATAAGCTGGACTTCTAGTCTCCCATCTGGGTACTTGGAAAGAAAGTATTGTCAAGCATTCAATATGAATATTTGAATGTCCCATTTTAGCTACTGCTCCTTGTTCTTTGAAAGTCTCCTTTTTCTCTGCAAGCCCACTTTCCTCCTGAAGTCCAAAAGCCTTACCTTATGGAGAGTGAATAAAGTAACTGACAGCAGATGGTTCCTATCAGCAAAGGAGAGGTCTTTGTAGAGCCTGTCTTACCTCAGTAGGACTCCTCATTTGCATATTACTATTACTTTCACAATGTAAGGCTTTTGGGGCTTGGGAAAGGGAGAAAATTGGCAGAAGAATATAGAAGCAGAGAAAGTGGGATGCAAGACTCAGTTCAAGGAGATTTTCAAAAGGGGCCAAATGCCCCATTCTTGCTCTGGAAGCCCCAAACCTATTCCTGCTGTGGAATAAAGGTAAAATGTTCAAACACTTACCTTAATCACACGGCAGGAACATCCTCCCTCTCCCCTCAGCTTCACTGTTGTAAAAGCAGCTGCCATAAAACTGCTTTTACAGCAATGAAGCCAAATCCCGCTTGTTCTCGCGAGAGAATGGGCGGAAGGGAAATTCAACCCCCCCACCTGTCAAAAAAAAAAAGCAAAAAAAATAAATAATAATAAATACAAGTAACCCGGGGAGGGGGGGAAGGGTTCAACTTACCTGGGTGTCCTGTTCCTGCTTGGAAGTGTCCAGAATGGACCTCCCTCCCACAGATGTCATTGCGGAAGAGGTACGGGACACCTTTCAGACCACCCTGATTCCATAACAGAAACGGAATGGGTGGTCCAAAAACAATGTTTCCCCATGATGAAAATCTGGAATAGGGATGGGGGAGACATGGAAAAGGGTCAACATCTTCTGAAAAGAAGACTTTTTTCTGACCCTTTTCCGTGTTTCCCATGGATTTAATTGTGGGTCTGAAAAACTCCCAAATAAAGCCCAATGAGGACAGGCTACATTTGACTTGAATTGAGGCTAACTTGTCTAGGAGGGAGGGGGATTCTTCATTTCCAGATTCAACCTTTCAACCTTCCAGATGTTATTTTTCATGTTTGTTTTATTCCTGCCATTATTACTAAGAATTGTACTACATGAATTACTTTGCAAGCACCCATAAGGCTTTGGATTGAAGGCAGTATCTCTTTTTTAAAGCAGGATATGGAAAGAATTAAGATAGTTTTGTAAGCAGTTTCACTTTTTCAGATTGTTTAAGTGAGGACTCTAGTGCTGCCAGCCAGTCCACAAACATACATACAGCTCTTTCTCTCATGTTTGGTGGATGAGAAGCTATTTGACTATGGTGTAATGCTAAAAGTATATAGGGTCTTGGTATATGACTTCCTTTCCAGGTAGAAAAGACTATTAGTTATACACCATGATTCATGCAAAGAAGTAGGATATATGGGACAACTGTCCCAGCAGCCTGCATTGAGTGTGGATCAGGAGGAATGCTTCAAGGATCAGACAGCTTCCCTGAACAGGAGAATTCACTGATTCTGTGCTGAAAGTTCTGCTCCTATTTTGATGGGTATGTGAGTGGAATTCTTTGTGTGCAAATATGCACACAGTCTCTCCCCATGCATTAAGCTCTCTGGATTGAGTCACTGATAACCTGCTCAGGTGTATTTTCTAATATTTGCTTTTTAAAATTGTAATAGTTTCCTTGGGTGAACTTTTTTTTATGTGTATGTGTGTGTTAGCTGCCTTGACAGGGTACTTAAACACAGGAGCAAATGAATTTTCATCTAAAAATCCATAAAGTTTGTGGTGATTGATTAATCGTGCTGCACTAAAATAAAAATACTAATATCATTGTAACCAGAGAATTAATCAATGGGTATGTGTAGATACATTTTTAATTGTCTGAAAGTGTTAGGTTGGTGGATCACTGTTGTGAAAATTATTCAGCAAGCAGTGAATCAAGGTTTGCATTTCTGGTTCATCATCTTAATATAGTGATTATGGAAACAGTCTGCTTATCCACTCCATTCTTAATTTATATATGTTAAATTGGCAAATATGTACTTCATGGATAATTAAAAATAAACTTTAGAAAATAGGTATATTATGTGTTTTTAAGTTTAAACTTTTGTATTAAGTTTTAACACTCCCACAACATTTCTAACCAGTAGAATTTTACTCACTTCCTTCCTTTTTAAAGTTTTAATCTATCTTGCATTTCACAACCAGCATAGTGATATGCCAGCTGGTCAGTGCCTGACAGCAAATGACTATTATCTGGTTCAGAATTCACCTTAGCATTTCAAATCCTTTAGAGGGCTCATTTCAGTCAAATTTGCTGGATCTGAATGTAGAGTTAATGTTATCTACTTATTTTGGTTCAGAGAAATTTTTCCAGTTTTACAATAAAAACACATTGTTTACAATAAAAAGAGAACAATGACAATAATATCAATAGCAATAGAATTTATATTTCTATACCACTTAGTGCAAAGCACTCCCTAATTGTTTTACAATGTGTTAGCTAATTGCCCCCAACAAGTTGGGTACTCATTTTTACCAACCTATGGAAGGATGGAAGGATGAGTCAATCTTGGATCTAAGGATTGAACTTACAGCATTGTGGGTGCAGTACTGGCACTTAACCACTGCGCCACCAGGGCTCCATAATGAAAAATAAATATATATGTGTGTGTGATTTGTAATAAAATCTGGAATGAACAAGTGAGTGGAATGACAAATGAGTTCTGAAAAAGTGATAAGCAGTTCTCGTTCTCAAATTTAGTCTTCTGTATGGGATAATGATACTGACCTATTGTATATGGTTATTGTAAGGAGTTATACTAAGATGATGTGTACCAAAATTCTTGAATCTTAAAGGATAATTTAAAATTAGTCTTACCAGTTGTGTTAGTGTTAGTGTAACTATTATTAGTACCATTATTCTTAAAGTAGACTAATATTCCTGGCACTATAGAAAGTTTCAGAACCCATGTTTTAGGTGAAACAAATACTCAATAATACCTGTTTTCTACCAATTCCTGCATTAATAAGAGAAATAAAGGATGTGGCTATCTATTTCTATTTATAACTTTGTCCCGACTATGAGGCACTAAATCATTGAAAACTGATTTACATTTTTTTGTTTTACAAGATTAGTAATAGTTGAAAACTGGGGGAAAAACTGGAGCATCTCTTTGATTGAAACATGGTATAAAAATGGGAACTAGTGCTTATGTGACATCTGCTGTACCAGGTGATAGAAGTGACCAGCCAGAACTAAGCTTCTTTTCAACATGCTTTCCATTTATTAATCTAATCAATGACAATGGGGAGTTTACACCTGTTCAACAGTCACATCTGGACCTATGGAGAGATGCTTCAGTTGAATCATAAATTTATTGCTTTTTTCTCAGTCTGTGAACATGTGAATTAAAGGTTTCATATAAACATTGGAAATCTTATTCTGAGGAAAATAATACACAATCCATGGTGAGATTTTTGTTTGTTAGTTAAAAAACTGGTTCCATTATATCACTCTGCCATATTAATAACTCAATCATTTTTTTTAAAAAAATAACAATGTTTCTCTGGAGTAAGTGTAAAGTAATGGTGTGTTGTGACCCCTTTCATCTTTGTTTTGTCAAGAAATAAGTATAACCTTGTCAGAAAGGACTACACTTGTCAGTTTTTACTTATGCTGATTGCCATCTGTGTTCAGGAAGAATGGTGTGACTAAATTCTAGCTTGAGAAAAATATTATTTCACTAGACTTTATGAAGGTGCTCTTCACCATCTTCAACAAGATGCATCTTCAGTAAGAAACTGGAGAATCCTCCAAGAATCCTATAGTCGAGTTTAATCAATTATGGGTTCCCATATACCCTTTGTTGTGCAATTGTTTGTATGAACCATTTCAAAGAAATATTATTGGTGTCTGAAAATTTTAGGCTGAAGTCCTATAACATGAGAGTCAGACTTACTGGTTTCAGTGAAACTTCTTAATAGATACATATGGCATAAGTAGGATGTGAGAAACTCAGCCTTCCCTAGTTAATAAGAAATGCCTCTTCTTTGGATAACAATCAACTTGTATGCACAGACACACAAATGAGAACCTTTAGCTGCGCTTGTATATGTTATTCCTTGTACATTATTTTGGTACAATATTATTGGTTTTTTTAAAGGCCCCCTTGAGGATGCTGTTGAGGATGAAGAGGAAGAGTGTCTGTCTGAGGAAAATGACATTATCTCCAAAGAAGACTTTCCTCTGGAGGGAAACTTTTCTGCAGAATTTGAGTCTGGAAATCTGAGCTGTGAAGAAGTGGAGTACTTTTGTAATAAAGGTAATCAGTATTATGCAGTCCTTAGGTCAGGTTTCATTTATGTTGCATCATATTCCTTGCAAATGTTTTGCACAAAAAATGCCTTTTTGGGTATTCCCAACTTTAGCTGAACAATCTGTTAAAGAACTGGTTTATCTTACTAATAGAATCTATATTCTGTAAGTACTTAAAAGTGACCCCAATACCATGTTTTCAGCTTTTAAGGTTGTGAAATACCACTCTGCTTTGTTCAATACTGAAATTGGTTTAAGAAGCTGCTTCTTTTTACAGCACACCCTACAACCGATATGCTTTTTTTGTCTGGTTCAGGCTCACAGGTATTTAGTTCTCATTTTAACCATCAATAATTGTGTTTAATTATATAAAAGGCTTTTCATTATTTCATGTTTCACTAGCAGAAAATGGGTGTCACCAGTCTCTTATTCTACATTAACCATTCTACTCCACATAATCCCCCCATTCTACTTTCCTTTTCCCATGCACCTGTGGAACAAAAATGCAGCATATCATCCACACTTCAATAAATGTGCCATGTACTTCATACCTTTAATGCATAGCAATCTCTGAGGCTAATGTACTATATTGCCAGGTTTCTTAGAGGTGGGGGAAGGAAAAAAAGAGAAGCATTCTTTTCGTCTAGAATGTTTCAGTATGTCCAGAATCAGGTTGAGTTTGGCACATCATCACTTTATTAGGAAGGCAAAATAAGTGTAATGCAGGCTTCTTTTTGTCTCTTTTTTCCAGGGGGGAGGCAGAAGAGTCAGTAGTCTTTTGAAACCAGTAATAGAAACAGAAGAATAGCAAAATATGTGTGATGTCTTCACAATGCTCAGTCAAACATCTAAAGATTTGAGAATTTATGGGGGGAAAGTTTCAACCCATGATACAACTTCATGGGTAAAAGTAGCCTAAATTAAGTCATGCTGGAGTAGGAATGTGCTTTGTGTTCGCACATTCACTTCATGTTTTCTCTTCCTCTTGTGTTCCATGCTTAACACAAGATTTCCTGCCCTGACAGACATTTGAACTGGGAAACTAGATCGAGCATTCTTAGCAGATAAGAATATCAAAGCATAGTTTGTCGAACTGGGAATGTGATGTCTGAATCAGGCTATTGATTTTAATGGCAGTGTTAAACATATACTTAATTCACTACCATTTTAATCAATAGGACTTGAGCAGCTTAGGTTTTCTGTATTGTGACAATTATTTGTGAATTTTACAATGATAAATGAATCTTCGTCATTTCATACCTTTTTGAAATCAGTACCAAAATACATTCAAGCTCTGGAAGTAAAAACAATGCAGTACATTTTACGTTTGCAGTCAAAAGGGCTTGGTTATAGAAGCAGAAGAGTCATAAATTGTAAAACATTCCTTCATATTATTAATATGGGTTTCAGTATGTACTGTTGCTTTGAAAGAAAAAGCCATATATACAAATAAGATGGCTGTTTTCTGAGGAAAAAAAAAAAGAATTAAGCCATGAGTATAGAGACATATAATATGCCCCATTCCAATCACAGTACTTTGTGTTTCCAAATTCTGCCTTACCTCCAAGGCTAGTGAGTTGTCCAGTCAAACAGAGATCAAAATACTCCAGTTAACCAGAAGAGCAAAGGATTTCTGGAAGGAAAGGAAACAAGATAAAATTCCAACAACAAAAGTGGGGTTGTTCAAACTACTCTCAATAGCAAGAATGGAACAACCAACTTGTTGGATTAAGAGTCCATCTGTAACAAATTTTAGAGAAACTTGGAAAGAATTAATCACTTTCTGGTATATGGAATAGAGGGGAAAGACAGTTATATGGTTCATGGACTAAAAGTAGAAAAAATATTAAATTACAGTTGTCCCTTCACATTCCCTGGGGGTTGGTTCCAGGACCCCCCATGAATACCCAAATCCATGAATACTCAAGTCCCATTATATGCAATGGCATAGCAAAATGGTGTCCCTGATATAAGATTGCAAAATCAAAGTTTGCTTTTTGGATTATTATTTTTTAAAGAATATTTTCAAGCCATGAATACTTAGAACCGTGAATGCCAAATCCATGAATGTAGAGGGACAACTGTACAATTATGATTGGTCTACAGTTAATAATATATTATTTTGTGGAGTTACAAAATATCTAATTTGGAAATCTGTAATAATGTAATAACAAAGTCCAACATAGCTGGAGAAGGAAGTTGTTTGCTATTTCTTTCCTTTTTTTTTTGCGTTTTTGTTTGTTTGTTTTTCTTTGTGATCCTGTTCTGTCTATTGTATATTTTAGTGCATATGCTCTTTCTTTGATGAAAATAAAGTAATTTAAACAAATAAAAGCATAATAAGTGTCCTTAAGATAAGGGATCATGAATGGGAAGCCTGATTTTATACCTTCAGGTATGAGCTTCTGCTTGTTCATGCTGATATCTCTGATTCTGTTGTTTTCAAATTGATACTTGAGAATCTAGAGCTAAGCAGTGTGATTAGGATATGTTCCTGGATTTTGGCATGGCTAGTGAGTGAAATTTTGGTGCAGCAGAAGCGTGCTGGGCCCATAACCAATGTTAGGGGATGATAGGACATTCAATCCCTGGCAGAAGAAAAAAACTGTCTCAGCAGACTAGGTAGCAATCCTTTCCCAAGAATACTCACACACCGAGTGTTTGGCATCCAGAAAATAGGAGGTGCTTTAATCTTCAGCAGTTTCAGTATGTACAGACAAAGTGCTATGCCAGGCATCAGAGGATCATAGGAAGAGAATGAACACTGATCTGGCTCTCTTATATACAACTCAGCACAGCATCGGCTTACCCAAGCACATGATTACATTGCATCACATTTTCAGACTACATCATCATCCATCATCATCATCATCATCATTTATTTTTATTCCCCCCCCCCTCTGTTAAAACAATTGGGGCGGCTTACAAAAATTAAAATACCAATACAATTTAAAATCCCCAAACACCACCCACCCCACCCTCCCCCATAAAAAGATATGGCTTTGTACTCTAGTAACCCTTCTTCTGATGCAATCCTTCTCATGCAGCTGTAGCATGATTAGCATGACTGGCAGTTCATAGAGTCATGGAGTCAGTCATCATGACTCAGCATGATTTCTGCAGTTGTTTGGCCATTTTAAAACTTAGGGTTCAGTAACCAATTCCTGACAGGTAGTTGGCATCAGCTGACTCCTTGTGAACCCCGCATATACTTGGCCAAAGATGTGGTTGTCCTCTTCCTCAGAGTTCTCCTTAGCTACCTGTGGGCTAGGGATGAAAAGAATTTTTTTAAAAAATCAAACAATGGCTGAAAAATAAGTTTTTTGAATGTTGAGTAATTGTGACAAGAAGAATCCTAGACTGATGAGAATATTCACAGTTTGGGACTTATGCTGCACAAAATTTACCTGTGGTGGTTTTGCATAGGAAACATCATTTTTTGTGTGGAAAATAATATTTCACTGCAGAAATATTAATTCATGTACAGATAATGCTGTTTTCTATCTTGTTTGTGTGTGTGCAAATCAACCATATTTCAATTTTACAGAAAATAAATCTCCAATTGCACTATGTTCTGCACAGAAAACAGTCGTTTATGCACTAGAATTAATATTTCTGTTTTGAAATTGTTTTCCATGCAGAAAAGGCTGTTTTCTGCACAGAAAAGGCTGTTTTCTGCACAAAACAATCACATATGATTTTTTTTTTCCATAGAATAAGTCCTTAATTGTGAATAGCCTTCAAAAAGTGTGTGTTGTTTGAAGACTTTTTCACAACGGGAAGAAT
Organism: Gambelia wislizenii; assembly: GCA_030847615.1. Lineage (NCBI taxonomy): Eukaryota > Metazoa > Chordata > Lepidosauria > Squamata > Crotaphytidae > Gambelia > Gambelia wislizenii. Next base: position 302,569,177 of record JAUMIR010000004.1, read on the forward strand.
ATTACTGAAATTATTCATTGCTACCTTTGAGAAGAAACTTTCTGAAGAATTACATCCCTATTCTGGGCTGATGAGCAATGTGACATAGTAGTGTCAAATGACAATTTTTGTTCCAGGAGAGAGTTGTGCTTGCATTAGAAAACTTTTCTGGTTTGCACTTGTTGAGTAAGTAATTCTTGTAGCATCAATTCTCCATTGATTAAACTGGAAAAGTTGCAATCTACCATGAGGGATTTTATTAGAGGAAACATAATGAAGATTGTCCCAAAAAGAGAGGTGCTCCAACAAAGTGATACAAGGATTCCCTGAAACAACATCTCAGGCTTGGCCAAATTGATCACCAACAATGGTCCACCCTGGCTTCACATCAGGAGGCATGGAGATGCACTATCCACAAAGCTGCACCTTTATTTAAGAACTCACGCCGAACAAGTCTTGAAGAGAAACGGCAACACAGAAAGAATCACAACCCGGAAACATCACCCAAGGAAACCCTCTGCTGTGCTTTCTACAACTGGACTTGTTTATCTTGGATTGGCCTTTTCAGTCATCAGCGTGCTTGCAGAAAGCGCGGGATGAGTCCTTCCTGGATCTTCATTTGCGAAGAAAAGCCAGAGAGACACCAATGGGCTAAAAATAGCAGTTTTGTCTATATCCAGTAGCAGTTAAATAATTGGCTGGCTAATTCGAATCAATATGTAAAATTCAGCTTCCTCTGTCTGCTTTTTGGCTCTCACTGCTCACTCAGAAGTATAATACTGTAGTTACAGTAGAAGTCATGACTGACAATGGCAACTTAGGAGCCCTGGTGGCGCAGTGGTTAAATGCCAGTACTGCAAGCCACCATGTCGCAAGTTCGATTCCAGCCGGCTCCAAGGTTCACTCAGCCTTCCATCCTTTTGTAGGTCGATAAATTGAGTACCCAGCTTGTGGGGGACAATTAGCTAACACACATTGGAAACTGCTTAATGCAGTGTAGATGTGTAAATAGCTATTGCTTAAAACAATTTGTAAGCCGCTCTGATAGCCTTGTAGTTGAAGAGCAGGGTATAAAAAACAAAAAACAAAAAAACAAAACTCTATTCTCCCACAAGTTTCCCATGCCTGCCTACTTACTGCCTGCCAATAATGTACATACCAATTGTCTCTGTGTCTTATCCATTGTAAAGTTTGTTCTTTCTTCTACTCATGTCTCTGTCACTCATTGGTTCCCAAGGTTCCTGTTTTTCAGCCCATTTTCCAGCTTTCCTTAACTATCCTATGTTTCCCTAGAATTTCTGCTTCACTTTGTCTCAGAGCACATACACTCTTCCTGTTCTTCAGTACCTGAATTTTCATAAAGCATCTTCTGATGCAAATTTTCCCCTGCCAGTATCTTTAAGCATCATTTTCCATCTGTACTTATGCCAGGTTCTTCTTTCTCATTTCTTTGCCTACTATTCATCTTTCCTTCAACCCCTTTGCCTCTGGGCTTTTGTCTCATAGATTTCTTGTTTCCACACCTCTTCTCAGTCCCCAGTCTTAATGTTGTATTTTTTAAAATTTATTTAGTTATTTATACCCCACTCTTCAGCCACAAGGCTATCAGAGCGGCTTACAAATTGTTTTAAGCAGTAGCTATTTACACATCTAACTGCATTAAACAGTTTCCAATGTGTGTTAGCTAATTGCCCCCACAAGCCGGGTACTCATTTTTTAATCTGAGCTAAATTGACAACCTTCTTTTTCTTCACAGTGTCTGGACTACAAACTATGTTGTTCTCCCGGTAGCTGAAATTTTGCAACATCAAATAAGCCAAGCACTGTCAAAGGCTTCACTACCGTGAACTCAAAACAGTACAAATTATACAATTCATTTTTTCAGACACATCAATCTAGGATTTATTTTATTTGTATCCTCCTTTTCTCCAAGTATAGAAGTCTGAAACAAGACAATGCAATGTAAAGATGCCATTTCTGTATATCAACTTAATGCCAAATGAAACTTGCCTTTATGATTTTTATTGAGAAGGGGGTAATAGTTTTCATCCAGTAGTTTTCATCGAGTAGCCTCATCTCTCATTACCAAAACAGTAGCTTTTGCAACCATTCATTAGTTTGCCATGCTGCTTGTGAAAGCTGCAGTGGTGAAAACAAATGAGAAATATATCACATGAAGCATGCAAATGATGTCTTTTAGTCCTGTGTCTGGCTCCTGGTTCTGCAAAGTTAGAATAATCAGAAACTTCAAAATATGAGCTGAAACAGCACCATAACTACACAAAAATTAAACTGTTGGTTGCTCTCAGGACATTTTTGTTTATGAAGACAACTTTTGCTTTTCTAAAGACCAAAATAACAACAGCAGCAGCAGTAGCAGCAACAACAACAAAAACATCCTTTTTTAAAAAGGGCTACATACGCTTTGACTACTTGACACACCATGTGGCAGGTGATATGTACAGTAATATTTATAAAAGAAGCTGTAAAACTATCCTTCACTGCCACAGCTACAAAATGAAATTGGAAAGGATATTTCTAAGCATGAAAGTATACATAAACCCACTAATCTCTTTCCAATGAAGGCAGTGTGACAGAAAAGGCCTACTTTGAAGTATTTAGAGAACCTATCTGGATAGAGTAGGAGAATGGATTTTTAAAAAAATACTTTAGGAAGCTTTATGAAATGGGTAAGGGGCTCCAGAAATCTATGAAAAGGACCTTGGAAATTCACTTTAAGTTGCATGAGGTTGTTCTTTTCTTTTACAACCTCCTTTGTACTGTTTATGATTTTTGATGTCCAATCATGTTCCATGCTCCATAGCATATCAAAGGAGAATAAGCTATCTGGGTAACTTTAATTTTATAAGTACAAAGCAGAAAGCACAGACTAGCACAAGGGCTATGTCATAATTAGTTGACAAAATACAAGTGATTGAATCAGAAATCTGAAGGTCTGAGGATTGAATTTAGGGAAGTACCATTGTCTGTGCATGGTTGGACAGAAGTCTTGGACTTTAGACACAAGAGAGATTACAGTCACTGCAGTCTCTCTCTCTGTCTGGCTTTTCTTTGCAAATGAAGATGCAGGAAGGACTCATCCCACGCTTTCTGCAAGTGCGCTGATGACTAAAAAGGTCAATCCGAGATAAATTATATATTAATAAAGTATATGGACAATCCAAGATACACTATATATTAATAAAATTGGCCTCTTGCTCTTGAGTGATTGAAAATAAGTCCATATAGTTTGCTGCAATTCAGTAAAAGGCTGGTCTGTAATCTGCCCTCCCCCCTACAGACACACACACACACACACACAGAGAGAGAGAGAGAGAGAGAGAGAGAGAGAGTCACTTTTCCATTTCATTTGTAGGCAGTAGGAGTGGTGGGGTTCATTTTAGAGATCTTTCAGGATTGCCTATCAAAACTTGCCTTTTTCTTTCTTTACTTGTAATTATCTCTTCATAATAAATAATAAGCATATTATTTTTTATTATGTATCATTCAATCTGCTGTTTTGGAATGTTACTATTAAACTTGAGATTTTTCTATTACTCCAGTGTGGCTCAAAATTCATGGAAGAAAAAGCAATGAGGCTTTATGTAAGACAACACAGTGTATGAATTTATGGTTTTTTATGGATATAACATTGCATAAGAGACAAGGAGACAACTAGCATGGTGCAGTGGTTTGAGCATTGGACTATGACTCTGGAAATCAGGTTTTAAATCCCTGCTCAGCCATGGGAGCCCCATGGATGACCTTGGGTAAGTCATATTCTCTCAGCTTCAGAAGAGGGTAAAGACAAACCCCCTCTGAACAAATCTTGCCAAGAAAACCCCATAATAGGTATGCTTTATGGCTGACCTAAGTTGGAAGTGACTTGAAGGCACACAACAATAACAGCAAGACACAAGGAACAGGTCATAGAGCATACATTTCTTCCCCACAAGACTTCTTTTTCTCCACTTGGACATGAATGTCCCCAAGCAGTGAAGGAATTGGTTTTCTATGGCAAATCTTTGGAATGGGTTTGAGCTATGTTTTTTTTCTTGAAGAACTCCTCCTCCAATGTTTTGGAATCCAGATGTTGCCATCCTAAGTGCTGGGAATGGGGTAGAGGGAATGTTTAAAATGGCCACCTGGAAAACTGGCAATATAATGCTTCATTTGTGATTATAAGCCAACCATACTTGATGCAAATATAATTTCATATTCTATAACATTGCTTTGGATTTATAAGGACAGTTAAGATACTACAAGAAGAGGAGGAATTTGTTTTTGCAATGTTTCTTTATCATGGTCTCAATCAAAACGGGGCTAGAAACCAGTATTGTAGAGTATGAAATTACTGTATTTAGACTACTGTAAAGCTTAATAAAACTGATCTAGCTCTTTTTATATATGTATCTAGTCACTCAGTAATCAACACACATTTGAGTAATTATCATTTAATACATACGTGAGGAAACATCTTCATATGGGAAATACTGTTTCACATTACAAAATAAACAAGCAGTAGATAGCAGTTAGTGATAGTAGGCACAGCACCTGAATACCTGTAGCCCCACTCATACCTGCAGCATCAAGAGCATAGTCAACACTGTTTACAGTTTAACGGTAGCCACAGAAGATTACACAGTAGAGTGTGGCAGTAAGACATCAATACTTTAGGTGTGGATATTGGCATCTTACCAGAGGAGCTGGAAATATGTGAAAGATACCTGAACCATCTTGGTCTTTGGCCAGGTGAATTATTGAGATAAAACTATTGAGCTGTATCTATGGTTTGGTAAAAACAACAACAATCACATTGATACCACCTTAGCCAAAAGTTTGCTGCATCAAATTTGAAGAACAAATGCCATTGTTACAGGGAGGGGGGAAATGTACAGAGAGGAACAGGTGCCAGCTTGGTGATTGTCCAAATTATGTTAGCATTGTATGTGGATTTGTTTGTCCAGTTATCTAGATGTGAAGAATAACATCCATTTTACTGCTGAATGCCTACAGGTTGCATATACTGAAAAAGACCAGGAAGGTCTGAAGACTGCTGATAAGCAACTTTTACAAATTCTTGAGTCAGGAGATGTATTCCAGTAAATGAACGTCTATGATGCAGTGCCAAGGCCACATTGCTGTAAATATAAATGATCTATGTTTGTTCATAAAACCAGTAAGAATAAATAATTGGCACCATCCCATCTTTCCCCAATACACTTCTGCTATTTTTTAATGGTGTGTACGTAAACACCACTACATACAGGTGATACCACTGTAATCAGACAGGAACACAGAGCATGCCAATGCAAAGACTTGAGTTAATTGACATATTCTCCCAAAATTAAATAAATAACCTGGGTTGTTAACATTTTGCCTATTTGTAGTATTAGGGAAATTCATACTGTTGAAAATGAAAGTGAGCAGTATTGAATTTGTCCAAGAAGAATTCCATCAGCCCTCACAAGATTTTCCTAAAGTGAACCCATTCTAGCTGCCTAATGAAAAAAAAAAAGGCAGATGATTGTACCACAAAACAGAATGGCTATCATGAAGATAGAAAAACTTTCTTAAAATCATAAGAGCATAATGTAGTCAAGCTTGCTGACAGATTTCAAAACCTGTCAATCTTCTGAATTAAATTGTTTAATTTGAATAATAAAGAGTTGTCATAAATGAGTGATATTGCCACATTTCTGAACAAAGTCATGGATATTTGACTGTTGTCATCCTGTCCCTGTGGGAGTGGCAGCATGTTGGTTCCAAACCATGGGAGAAAAGTCTTCAAAGTCAACCATGCTCAAGTAATGTACCACAGCTTTCCTACAATACCACAGAGCTTACCCCGGCTACCTAACCTTTTCCCAGGCTCACCTTGAACCAAATTAAATGGTATATTGGTTCTAATATTCACTATAGCTACGCTGATCATTTTTTCTCTTAACCTGGGTTATCTCATCTGTCATTTCAGATACTAGAGAGGAGGAAACTCTGGCTACTTTTGGTAGTAGGTGATATTGGTAACAAAGTAGCACTTAATTTGTACATAAGTATAAAGTGGATTTGTATAAGAAAAGGGGCTTGGCTCTAATGAACCAGTTCTTTCTGTAATAAGTGCAGCTAGGAGACAACTAGCATTACATCTGCATTGGTTCTTTGTTTTCTGCCTCTCTTTTCTCTTTCATGCTATGTTTGTGTAGAGTTGTCGTTGGCAGCATCTCTGATGCTAGCTGAATACTTGGCAGCCTAGAAAATTATTTCCACAGTGTCCCTCCTACCTTCTGTTGACTGATTTTATGTGAGCATGTGTAAATATTTTCTGCAGCTTTTGTGTCTTGCTCTGATATTTAATATGTTTGCTGTTTTTCTTTCATTATCCCTGTGTGTATATTTTAAGATCAGCAGGAAGGTCTTGTTACTTTTAAAAAAATCATTTCAATCAGTAGTAACTTTCTCCTGCCAAGCAGTGTCTTTAATGACATATTTTCTGCTCTTCTAATGCTAGAGCAATTGGGAGCAGGATCAGCATAAGGCAGCTATACCATAATCACTTGGAGTTCAATAGGGAGGTCTTTGCAGACAACTTTGTTCTTTTTTCTTAACAGGATTAAGAAGCTCAGCCCTTTAAATTTCTTGCATATAACAGTGACATTTCCAGGGTGTGCTTAGACCAAAGAGTTCAAAGTGAAAGAATAAACACACACACACACACACATATACACACGGAGAGAAAAGCCAATATGACTTTGTTTTTTACCTTGCTGGAGGAGCTGTTTGCGCAAATCGTCTATAAGCTTATTGACCTGAATCTTTGACTCCTTGTTTTCTCTGGATTTGGCTGGAGTGTAGACACTGATAGAGCACTGATAGAGGTGATTGAACAGCCCCCAGCTTTGCTTGGCATCAGGCCCCTCAACCTCCCCCCCCCCAGGATTGACATTATCTCTCTCTGACAATACTTCATGTTTCCTCAAGCTTGCACTTCCTTAATTTTATTATTTATTTTTAATTCTTCCTAGAGCCTTTATGTAGGATTTTTCAAGGAAACGAAGGGCACACTAATTCTTTTTGGTAAACAGAGATAGTGTATAATATATGATGATGTATGTTCTCTTCCTAATGGAAGGAGGAAGAGGCTTCTGTTTGTAATGAAAAGAGTATATTTTAAAGATCTTCAAAGGATCAACATTACCAAACCCCTAATTGTTTTGCACATCTATGAAAGTTGAGGATTAGTTTGCAAAATGCATTTAGGATATATTTAATCTATTGCACAAATGCTTATTCAATTCAAAGAAATTATCTGTGTCCAAGTAAATGTACTACAAGCACAGCCAGAACATAGGTTCTTTTGCTGTTTTTTCTGCAGCTCACATTCTGAAAGAGGCAAGTTGCCAAAACTGGGAGCTGATTATGGGCTGGTGTGTGTGTGAGTGTGTTTCAGGGGAGTTAATATCTGAGGAATGTTCTCACTATGTTCCTGAATCTTCTTTCTTATGAGCAACTACTTTGAGTCATGGTGCAATGATTCAATCTCTTTTAGAGCAGCTCTTGGATTCAATCAGAATTTGCTTTGGATTTCGCCTTTGCCTGAAAAAAAAAATAGATGCAAGTAAAATGAAAATACAAATGCACAGAGTTTTATTTGGGAAAGGAGAGGTCAGAAAGGAATTCATTCTTCAGGTCAGTTATAAAGGGCAAGAGAGGTTTGCCTTCTCAAGTGGTTAGAGTATGTTTATAGAATTGCTTTCAGATTGCTTTATCTGATGTATGCTTGATTCCTAGCTGTGTTGCAATGCCTTATTTGTATAGAATGATAAATATGGAAGAAGGTGTGTGTGTGATCCAATCATTTAGGAGAGTTGTTGCTAGTTTTACAGTTCTATGCAGACTAAGAAGGAATCAACCACTGGGAAGTCCTATATCTTCTTTGATCTGCACCCCCCCACACACAATACAGCACTGTTCTTGGTATATCCTTATGATCTCCAGTGCTCTGAAGCATACAGTACTAGCTACTATCACATTTGTAATAATTGCCCTAATAGATTCTAGGCAATTGTAATCTTTCTCTTTTAACACTCATGATCTCATCCCAGATAGAATAATCATTAGGGCCTATCATAATGGCAATGCTTCTTTTGACTTCAGTTGAACCAAGCATAGGCATTGATAAACATGATGATGCAATGCCTTCAATGGTTTTATCCTTTTTCTAGCTACTTCTGCAAATAAGCATTTAGTGCTCTTAGTGCTGTATGAGTCTAGAATTTCAGATGGAGTTACAGAACAATTATTTAAATGTTGGGGATGGTTTATTCTTGTGTATGAACTACACATGGCAGGGGGAGTGAAGAAAGGTATTTTTTAAAATAAGCCTCCATATTTAATCAACAGTAGAATGATCCTCTACAAGAAAAAAAATAACTGAGCACTTTCAGAAAAACTCTTCCATCAGCATATTGTGAATGAACATATCAGAATCATCTGCTGTAGCTGGACTCAAATTGAAGTCTGGGGCTTGTTCCAACAGTGTTGGAACAGGTCTTCTCTTGGTATCTACCTTATTTGTCTGAGTTTCATTTCTAGGGATTGGTTTGTATTTGCCCTGGTCAGATGCTTTTGCGTGACCTTCTTATAATGAATAGATTCTGTTTACCTCCTGAGATGCCCTTCCCCAGTACTTCTGGGTCTCCTTCACTGTGTGACAGAACAGCAAACTTTTCCTTTAGCCTTATGCAATGGCACCTTTTGTAAGCTACAACTAATGTGTTAATGTTCCCCTTTCCAAGACATTTTACATGCTGAATATGAGCTGATAATTTAATTTGATAAGTAACATCATCCATCAGGAATATGAAACATACCAGTTTGCATACATGCAATAGTAATTTTTGTACCAGGCATTTTTGTTCCTGATTTAATTCAAGAATCAATTATATCTTATGTGCTTTTGTTTTCAGTGACCTAGATGCTGGTGGGAAATCCTAGAACATTCTTTAATGACAAATTATCAGTCCCAATACAAAGGACTTAACACAGCATAATGACAATGTGGCTTTATCAGACAAAATAATGTCATTCCATATCTATGGTTTGGGGTAAATGCTCTTTATGACAGAATTACCGCACTTGGGAGGATAAAAATGCAATCATTTTTGACCAGAGATATATATTAATAGTTACTAATTTATTTAGATCTGTAGTTCACCTCATCTCTTTAGGGCAACACTTTCAAAACAATGTTTAATCCAATATAATTTAATTACTCAGGTAGTGCAGATGTTGCAGGAACACTGAGAAAGGGCAGATATCATACCAGATTATATAGGCCATGATCCAAAGAAGCTATATAAAGGTGAGAGGACCAACAAAAAAATTTATTTCAGGTTTTTGAAACAGCAGTTCCCGTTGCCAAAAAATAAAAAAAGTTCCCGTTGAAATGGTGCTTAGAAATACTGATTTAGGCACATATATTATATTTTTTCTTGCCCATAAATTATACACATACATGCACACACACATGCACAGAAATGTTTTTCTTGTGTCCTCCTTCTGGTGCCATTTAGCAGTCTTTGAAAATTTCAGCCTGTGTAGTATTGTCTTTGGGCTTTTAGTAAAAAGCAAAGTCTGATTGGAAAGCAAAGCTTGAAAATATAAAACTGGAAGCTTTCTGGAAACAGTAAACCCATACAGAAGCATGATCTCATGTTCAATTACACTCTTTTTCAAATTTTGGTGTGTGATTTTTTTAAATGTTTGCATGTGGCAGCACAAAAATGGGTGCTGTGTGTTCCACAGAATATGGCTGATCCTTTTTTCTTTTTGTTTTGACAGTTAAGAGAGCTGTGTGGTTCAAGTATGAAAGCAATGCACTTCTTGTCAAAATTACTTTTTAAAATGTCACTTTGCAATAAGTACCTATTATTAAGTGATAGTCAGTAGTCAGGAGAAAAGAGCATGAAAACATGAGGTATAAATGATGCTAAATGACTGAGGTGGAAAACCTGTGATTTCCTCTCCTCCCCTTTTGTGCTATTATTGTCAATACAAGGCTGAGTTTTGATCAGGAAGGAAATTACATAGGAGGCTGTGTGTGTACAGTACATGTTTAAAAATTAAATTAGAAAATACCAGAATTCTTCTTTTACTAAAATACAAGTCCATAATATAGTAATTATGATCTTGGACAGATAGTTGGTTGAATGGGATGGTTTCCAGATGAGGCATTTTCTCTAGTATAGCTTATTTTTCAGACAGTCAACTGTTGTTTAATTGTGTTTTCTTCTGGTTGTGCTTGGCTTTTTAAAAGCAAAAGAAATAATTTTTTGTTTTTAAAAAATGAGACAGCAGAGTAATTTCCACAGAATGTGGGGAAAACATGGTAGAAATATGTTGTCCACTGACAACATGGCTAGATTTGGAGAAGCAGCTGAAGAAGGGTGTAACTGGAGGCCCTTAGAAAAGTTTTGTGTGCCCTTTTTAAATTGTTCTCTTTTATAGGAGAGTACTAGTGGTAACAGCAACAACAGGTGAAATAATGAGATTGGTTATCTGTCTTCCCATCTGTTCCAAAACAAGTCTTCTCCTGGCTCCATCCTTATTATAAGCCTCTTTGCTTTCCTTCCACCAGAAGGCTAAGACCTTTTTATTTAGACAAGCTTTTAACTGATTGTGGTAGAAGGGTCTTTTAATGGGATGTGTTGTACTTTTATCTTTACAGGTTTTCAAAATAGTAATATAGAACATGGTGAGATATCATCTAAGACAGGCCATCTCAGATGAGGTAGGCCACCTTAAAATCTTGTGTGAGGTCCTCTTCTCATGAAATCTCTTGGCTCCTGCAAGATCTCAAATCTCTCAGAAACCCATGCAAATCTCATGATGGCAGGCCAGCCATCATGATAACAATTTTTCTTTTCTGATCAGCCCAGCCAGCTGGAGAGGAGGAAGTTTGGTGCCATGCAAGCCAAAATGTCAGCTGATAGAGCCCCTCATTGGATATGTGAGGGGCTAGTTTGTTACCTACCTGATGATCAGGGATTGGGAGCTGTGGTGGGAGTGTGGTATTTGCACACCTGGAAACCCTAATCATGGCATAACAAAAGTACAAAAACCTACAAAAACTCTACTCTGCTCCTACTACTGAATGTCAAAACAAAGCATCACACACAAGATTTGTAAGGACACAAATCTGACATTAAAAATGGCTGTACCCCAAAACCAGTTGCAGAACATTTCGACCTTCAACCTTCCTGGACACACAGTAAGGTTGTGGTACTTGAACAAGGAAATTACAAAAGAAGACTTGAAAGAGAAATTGTTGAATTGAAGTCAGACCCCCCATATCCGGCAGGGGTCTGTTATCCAGAAACCATCGATAACAGAGAACCGTATTAAAATAAAGGACTTCTGGTAAAAACATACCATAGATTTGCATTGGAGGACCTAGAAGATACCTACAGAGGATGCCTCTCTAGGCATTTTTCAGCCCAACTCTATGGTATGTGTCCCTATTTTGTGTCCCACAGAAAACTGAAACTGCAGATATTGGTTCCATGTATAAGGGGGTCTGACTGTATATTCATAAATTCTATTCCATTAGCAGAGGTATGAACAAAGCAAATGGCTTCAGCACATACCACATATATTAATACAAGAGTCTTTGCTACTGCACATATAACAAAAGGAAACTTCTTAGAGAGAGTTTTTAACCCTGGGAAACAGACTTTTGTTAAGCAGATTTATTCCTTTCACACATCAACACTAACTGACCAAGGTAAAAATCTGAAAGACTTGTAACACATTACGCAGCCCTTTACAAATTTGGGACAAGGGTCATGAGTTGCATCCTTTGGGATCTTATTACATTCCATCTCACTCCCACAATTGTGTAAATATGTGTTTTATATGAGCATGTATTATGACTCTATACTGCATCCAAAGAAGGGGATTTATATCCACAAAAGCTCATGCAAAAATAAAAATCAGTTTATCTGAAAGGTGCTGCTACATTTCTTTTTCTCCCCCCCCCCTTCCTCCTTTTAAAGACTTGTAAAAGTTTAAGCATATTGGACTATTGAATATTCATGTAGGAATGACATTTTAGATTTTAACAGGTTGTTTTCAGTGTTTATAGTATTCCTTGTAGAAGAGCAAGTCTATGAATCAGTCTTTTTATTCAGATAGACTTCTGGCTTTTAAGCCAGTCTGTTCTTAATGGAACTTTTGTGTTTAAGTCATTTTATGTTTTAATTATATGTATTTCATCTGAATTTTATTTCTGTTAGCCTCCTTGAGAGCCAAGTCAGTTTTTGGTGGAATGGAGGGAAATAAATTTAATAAATAGTAATAGTTTCTACAATTATTATTTTCTTGTCCATGTCACTTTTGCATGAGTGTTACAACCTGGAATGTATCAAATAGGTAATTTTTAGAAATCCACATGAAAATTCACATTTTATAAATATTGAGATATTTATTTATTGAGCCCTAAAGTGATGTAGTGGTTTGAGCATTGGACTATGACTCTTGGGCAAGTCACACTCTTTCAGCCTCAGACAGAGGCAAAGGCAAACCCTATCGGAATAAATTTTGCCAAGAAAACCCTGTGATAGACTTGCCTTTGGGTCGCCATAAGTAAGAAATGACTTGAAAGTGCACAATAACAATTTATTTATTATTTTATTTATTTAAATTATCTTACTTTTCTCCCAGTAGGGCACCCATACTGGCTCATAGTGTCCTTTAAAACAGAATGTGACTTAAGCAATGTACAGTACATAAATTTTAAATATTAGATAAACTATCCTATAAAACAGCATAATCTTTATTTACAGTTGTCCCTCCATATTCACAGATTTGATATCCACAGGTTTAAGTATTCACAGCTTGAAAATATTCTTTAAAAAATAATAATCGAAAAAGCAAACCTTGATTTTGCCATCTTATATAAGGGACACCATCTTGCTATGCCATTGCATATAATAGGACTTGAGTATTCACGGATTTTGATATCCACGGGGGGGGGGGGGTGAGTCCTGGAACCAAACCCCAGCAAATATGAAGGGACAACTGTATACTCTTATCTTTCCCCATAAACTGGAATTGAAGTTGGTTTACAAATGAATGCAAGTACAATATAGCTAAAACATGTAAAAGATCAATATTAAATTAGAATTAAAATATTCATAATATTAAAAAATACAGCTAGTAATAATAAAAAGCAGTAAAATGGCATAATTACAAAAATTCAGCATCCTCTTAAAATCACCTTCTTTAAAAAAAACCTTCAGTTCTAAAACCCTGTTGGAATAATAAAAAAGTCTTTGCTTGCTGATGGAAGGACAGCAAGGAACTCCGTTCTGGCTTCCTAATGACAAATAAGTTTATGTTTTGGAAAGTTTTTTTTAAACTATAGCTCCCATAATTTCTGAGCCACTATGGCCAGGATGGTTGAGAGTCTCCGTGATGTCTCTGTGCTGTGATTCACTGCAGAGTTTGTTCATTATTACAATGCTCATTGTGCCCATAGTCAATACAGTGCATTGATTGAACAGGATATAGCCTTGTTTGGGGGTTCTCCATCAAGTTCAATTGAAGTGTTTTAAGTTACACAGTCTCTTTTACTCATGTAATGTTTTGCTATTAATTGGAGTGGGATGTGTTCTGAGGGATATCAGTGTATTTACTAAACCTGCATTTTTCCTTAGCATATGTCTGCTGCTGCTGTTATTTTAAGCCCTTATACTGGTAGAGTTCTGCTGCTATGTCATGAATCATAACTCTGGTTGAAACTGACGGGATCAGAGAAATATAATATGCTAGCTGGACCTGGCGTACCATACGCCATTAAAAAACTCCCCCCAAAACTCCCTCAGAACAACCCTGTAAGGTAGACCAGTGATTTAAATTCCTCCTCCCTCTTCTCAGTGTTCCACACTTTTCCTGGAATTGTTGAGGGTGACTTGCTCTTACCCTGCCGCAGCCACCACCAGTTGACTGCCTGTTTCTGTCCCAGTGGCAGCAGTGGCATCCTGCAGTCACCATCAGTTGACTGCCTGGATCCCATTGCAGCCCATGACTGATGAGTGGCTGAGGGAGGGAGAGAAGGAAGGAGTCCTAGTGTGGCAGTGATGCAGATTGAGTGGATTGTGATGTAGAGAGGGAATTTGTATGTGGATGGTGATTGGTTGGGTGTGGGTTAGTGAGAGAGAGCCTTTTTGGTGGTTGCTCCCACTGGAACAACCTTCCTCGGGAGGCTAGGCTGGCCCCCTCCTTGCTTTCCTTTCACCAGCAGGCAAAGACGTTTTTATTCCAGCAGGCTTTTATACATCATGTAGCTGTGGGCACAGAGCCTTTTATTGGAATGTGGTTTTATTGTTTTTATTCTTTTAACTTTTATATGTTTTATATATAATTTTAAATTGTAACCATTTTAATTGTTTTTAACTTTTAACTTAGATATTTTTAATTGTATTTTATGTGTTGTGAGCTGCCTTGGGTCCCATTCTGGCAGAAAGGCAGCATATAAATCAAATAAATAAATGAGGATGTGATGGATTTCAGCTCTTCTATCTACTCTTTCTTGAGTGTGCTGACTTGTTGACTTCTGTGACCATACCCATCTGTTTATCTTGTACCAACTCTTCAGGCAGATATTGCAATTATTACAAAAGAATTCTGAAAGATCCAGGAAAAAGAAGTAGGAGCATACCAAATGGAATGTGAAAAGGCAGTAACATGGTAGTAATTTCTGGATTAGCTGATTAATATAGGTTGATTCTGATTCTGACAAAAAAATATAATTACGACAAATTATGTTGATGGGAGATCACCTGTTCTTTTTAAAGTCAACACAGTGGGTTGGTTCGTATCAATTTAGTTAACCTTACAATACAATGACATCAATGTGAAAAATTAGTTGAACCTAAATCAAATTTATTTATTTATTTTATTTATTTAGTTATTTATACCCCGCTCTTCAGCCACAAGGCTATCAGAGCGGCTTACAAATTGTTTTTTAAGCAATAGCTATTTACACATCTACACTGCATTAAACAGTTTCCAATGTGTGTTAACTAACAATAATCTCATTGATTTCAATAAGAACTTAAGAAAAACCAGTATCAAAACCAACTCCCTGTTTGATCATTCAGTTTGCTTAATTGTATTGTTTGAAATGGAGTTTGTGCTACCATCTGAGCAGTCACTGAGTCTGTTTTCAAATCAGTATTATTTTTTGTGTACTGACTTAAGGCAGCTTACAAATGTATAGAAATTAACAGAGATAAGATTGTATATTGTTTTCAACCCATAATGTTTTCTCTGTATGTAAAAGTTATCCTCGCTTCCGCCCCCCACCCCCGCATACCAAAGAGCCAGGATGATTGCTCAGTTGAAATTTAACTCTGAATAGCAGGTGCCAAAGGCACACAGTAGAGTTCTGGTTGCTCGTGTTAAGGTATCATAGAGGTATCTGGCTACAGCTGCTGTTAAATAAAAAAGAATACTAAATGAGATGGACCTTTGGTATTGTTTAGCAGGGCTGTTCTCTTATTTTTTGTGTGGTTTACTGCAGAGTGAACACACAGTGGAAATAGAATAACTACTAGTAGCAGTGCAAAAGAGGAGTACTGTCACGACACTCAAACATGACATGTATAATTTATTTCTGATGTATTATCTCATTGAGGCCAAGATCCAAAATATAGCTTGCAGAGCAAAAAGCCCCATGAGTGTACTTGTGCTGAATCTCAGGCTCATCATGGGATGAAGTTGGGGGAGGACAGGGGCAGTCAGCAGTGTCCAGGATATCAGTGGCGTCCAGAGAGCTGGCTGGGTGTTTTGAGTGTGTTTTGGTCTAACCTTTAAAGGCATTGTCCAAGGTGCTGAAAGTATTTAGAGGATAGAATTCATCCCCTTGGATAGCACCTCTAAACTTTGGACTAAAACTTAGAATGAATTTACTGCCTACTGATGTGAAAGATATAGACCTGCCATTATATACAAGGTGATACCAGAATTCTCCTTGTGTAAACATCAAAAAGATGTAAGCGTGCATGTAGTCAGGGATGTGTGAGTCTAGTGCCACTACTGAATCTTGGCCAGAATTTCCATTGGGGTGTTTTTTTCCCTCTGTCTAATGAGACTTGTAATTTAGTTTCAGATCTGTATTTCCAGGAAGAGTAAATTTGAACTCCATTCCAAACTTTCCACATTTCCCCCTCTATGTTCTAGGCAGCTTTCTGTTTGTAACTGGAAGTCCTTTACTGAAAGCTATCTTGTCTGATGATAAAACCATGAGTGTATGAAGCTCACACATTTTTCATCTCTTTTATGACCTTATCTTTCACAAGCGGCTCCTGTGAAGGTATCCTAACTATAGAAAGCACCTGGAAAACATATATGATATCTTTGCTGTGATAAGCAGTTGTGAACAAGAAACTAGACCTGTCAGTTCTGAACTGTTCATTGTTGAAAAAAAATACTTTGTAGATGTAGCTGATTGCAAAATACATTATAGGGGGGACTAACAGCTGCTGTGATACTCAGTCAGGGAAGCTCAATAGTTATTACTGCATGTTGTGTTTTTTTTAAATAGTCTGATATTGATAGGAAGTACATGGATTTAATACTGCAGTGTGGAGAATGCCTGTTTGACACTGGAACTTCAGTTCTGAACACGTTTGATTTTGATGGAGCTTCCAACTTTGTTTCTTGTGGATAGCAAAGTAACACCCTGATTCAGACAATATGACACTTCAATTAAAGGTGGGGGAAGAACTACTGCCAATGTGACAGCAGCAACCTTTGCTATACATGAAGGGCAAGGCTAGATCCTGTTATGCTGTCTGTTAGTCACAATCCCGGCTAACAGGGAGCATAATTTATCTAGTGCTTTGTTTCTAAAACAATGTGCCATAGTTCAAACCTGGCTCCATGTTCTGCCTTCTGGGCTAGATGTGTTGACAATAGGACTAAATATTTGGGTATAGGATGTGGTTGTTCAGTGATGAGGAAAAAAAAACACTCTGCATATGCTGGCTTTGTGTGTATGTGCCTTCAAGTCACCTGTTGACTTATGGCAACCTCATGAATTTCATAGGGTTTTGTTAGGCAAGGAATACTTAGTGGTGGTTTTTGCCAGTCCCTTCCTCTAAAATATAGCCTAAAGTACTTGGTCTTCACTGGTGGCCTCCCATCCATATACTAACCAGAGTTGAACCTGCTTAGCTTCCAAGATCAGATGACATCTGGGTCTTTAGGCATGATATGCCAGCTACTGCCTCATTATTACCTTTGTTCAAATCTAGTCCTCCAGATGTTTCAGACTTCAACTCCCAGAAGCCTCAGCCACATTGACTAATGATCAGGGATTCTGGGAGCTAAAGTTCAAAGTACCTGGAAGACTAGAGTTTGGGAAACACTGCCTTAACTGTTCCAGAACTCAAAATTGGTGATGATGTATTGTCATTTCAATAACTATTTAGCTATGCATATGTGTTAGTAGAATTTTCAAAGCAAATGTTTAATGTTACTGTCTCATGACCTTATATATCTGTATCTATAATGCATGTGTGTGTGTGTGGGGGGAAGATGAAGCACATTCTGTCATGACATTTCTCCTTGTTTCCTTGATTAATTCATAGGTGATGAAGAGGGTAGCCAAGAGACAGCAGATTCTGATGGAGATGCACGGTTGGAGAAATCTGGACCACTTACACTTGAGACAGAAGAGTGGGATGGACCAGGTAGGAAACAGATGAAAATAACAGATGAAAAAGCAGGCATTGTGAGACTGAACCCAATCTCTGTGTGTATGTGCCTTCAGGTCACCTGTTAACTTATGGCAACCTCATGAATTTCATAGGGTTTTCTTAGGCAAGCAATACTCAGAGGTAGTTTCACTGGTTTCTTCCTCTGAAATATAGCCTACAGCACCTGGTATTTGTTGGTGGTCTCCCATCCAAATACTAACCAGGTCTGACCCTGCTTAGCTTCCAAGATCACACAGGATCTGGCGCCTTTAGGGTATTTAGGCCCTGAATGCACTCTACCTGCTTCTAAACCAACAGACAGTGTGACATCATAAAACTAGTAAATGTAGTGCTTCTCTTTCCTGAGGGTAAACCCCACTGAATTGTAGCACTTCTTTCTGAGTAGACAGGCAAAAGAATACATTCCTAATATCATTTTTTTTAATTGTTGCAAAGATAGGGAGAAGGATTTGTAGAGGTAAGCAAAAAGGAAAGGGTGAACTACTTTTGTCTGTGGAATGTATGAAACAAAATGTTCATATAATTGCTAGTGGGTTAGAAGTTTGTTATTCCATAGAATTCTATTTTGCAACATGCAAGAGAGATGATTTTAGAGCCAAGCCTGAATGCTGGATACCTATCTCTGTTTCTTCATCTTGTTTGTAAAGATGGGTGAGAATTCCTCCAGATGTTGGGGAAAGTGTCTATAATATAACATTAAAATGTTGTCTGTTTTGGACCCAATACAAGTAACATGTGAAACAGGCCTCTGAGAGGGCATGCTCATAATAGCAGCACCACCAATGGCAACAGCATCACGACCAACATTGTTTTGTATTGCATTTATTAGAGTATAGAGTGGCTATAGCTTCCACCTAGCTATCCATGAGAAGGCTTTGTTTGAGAGCACCTCAAGCTACAATCTTTTCAGTATGTGTATGTATGAGTGTGTGCGTGAGTGTGTGTGTGTGTGTGTGAGAGAGAGAGGTGGTGACAGTGGATCCTTCTTAAACAAGGCATTTCTGCCATTCTGCTGAAAGTAGATTGGTTCACCATGAACAAGATCTGTACTGTTTAGTTAACTTTTAGTTTACACACCCTCTGTTCATTCCACAATAGCATGTGGAACATAGCAATAGCTTGTTTAGATGTGGAGGTGAGAATGTATAGGGTGTCTTACTCCCAATCTCTGAATGATGTCACACAACAATTTCATGTAGATGTCTAACTACATGGAACAATGTATGGACCCTTTGCTGGGTGGCAAAACTGAGCCTGCAAATAGAATATCATCCCCCCACCCCGAGCAGAGCCATCTTAACTTTACAGTATGTTATGTAGTGGTTTCTTCAGTCTCAAAATCCACATATTGGTCTGGAAGAATACCATGATCAATGGTACGCAGAGTAGCTGAAAGAAAAGTCAATACCTTTGTACTCCATAAACAACTCCCACTCTCTTTTAGTAAAAATTGGCCACAAGATTATTAAAGCAGTGCCAGACTGTACTAAATTCTGCCCTGAAGCCAAACTGAAATGGATCTAGATCAGTGATGAGAAAAACATGCCCATCGGTTGCATGCATCCCAAGGCTGTATCTTCAGCTGCCAGCCCTGCCCAACCCATGCATGAGATTTCAGTGGTAAACCATGAAAATCCTTTTAAAACAAACAGGAAGAGCTTGTTCTAAAGGCCATCAAACTGAGAAAACTTCCATTAAAATAAGTGCTTCCTGCTTCTTTTGAAGGGTGTCTTCCAGTTTGCTGCTTAAATATGGCAGTGTGTTTTGTGGCAGTCATGTTTATGTGTGTGGCTTCTGATGGATCCTGAAGAGGAGAGGCTGACCACCCAAATGTTGTTGTTGTTGTAGTAGTAGTAACAACAACAACAACAGCAACTACTATTACTACTAAATTATCCACCCAAATATATTATTATTATTATTATTATTATTATTATTATTATTACATCCCGAGGTATCTCAAATAACTTGGAACTGATGTCCACATGGTAAATTGTGCTAATTGCTATGGCTGAAGGGGTACAAATTAACTTTGAGGACTCAGGTTAAGCAAATAAATCACTTCACACCCTGAATCAGTTATCACTGTTGTCAGAGTGAACAAACTCTGTAACCTAGGTGCATCTCTCTGCTAAAATGGCAGATACATTTTGTGCTTATGGAGCATACATTTGATTTGCAGGGCATTTTTGTCATTTGAGGGGGGGGGGACTGTTGCATTTTTCTGAAGGTTCCTCATGGGATTGAACTGTTGTGGTAAATAGCTGTGGTTTTCTTTTCTTCCAATATTTTTGAACACTAGGTGATATATTCACTACCTGAATTATCCCTCAAGTGACACTCAAGTGTTGTTTTGGTGGCATTCTGGGGGGAGAAAGAAAGTCCTCTAGGGGCCTGTCTAAACAGTGAAAATAATATCAATGGGATGTGAATGGAAGGTGATCCGTTCATACAGACATCCACACAAATACATGTCATTTGGAAGGGGGGCAGCCAAATCCACCACAAAGTCCATGTGCATAGCGTCCAGAGCTTCATCCACATTTTCTAAAAAGCTCAGTACAAAATGTGAATATGCAATTGTTTGTACAGTCGCATTTGCACGGATAAGAACAGGCAGCACAATCTGATTGACTGGACAAGCATGGGGGACAGGGCTAGCAAACAGGGAAAGCAGCTGTTGCCACCATGTTGGATTTTCAGCTAAGTGAGGGTCTGGTAAGTTGATCAAACAGTGATCTTATACTCTCTCTTTTTTCTTTTTCTTTAAATACAAAATATTGCATAAGCACACCATGGGAAACTTTTTTTTTAAATGGTGGCTGCAGATTTAAAATGATGAGTAAATCACTCATGGCCGCCATCTTGGCTA
The DNA here is from genome assembly GCA_030847615.1 of Gambelia wislizenii. Taxonomy (NCBI): domain Eukaryota; kingdom Metazoa; phylum Chordata; class Lepidosauria; order Squamata; family Crotaphytidae; genus Gambelia; species Gambelia wislizenii. The sequence goes on from JAUMIR010000004.1 coordinate 302,589,811, forward strand.
GGGAGTCATGCAAACTTTAGGGGGCTCTTTTGACAGTGAAGACAGGTCACTTTGTTTTGAATGTCTGCTTTTACGAAAGTGTTTATATTTTTCCCACTCGTATAAACGGGACCTAGATGGAGCATGGCAGCAGTAGCAAAAATAGTACTTTAACATTTTTTGCTGAAGAGGTGTTCCTACATGCTACTGTGATAAGCACTTGCTGCCCTACCAAGTGAACTTTCAGCCACTTGTTTCTGCATGAAGAATTCTGTAATCCCTGGATAACACTTGAGGGTGTGACTGTATCTTTCAGAATTCAGATACAGAGCTTGAGACAGTTACGTTTTTTACTATGGTTGCAGAATCCCCTAGGCAGTATGGCCGCTGGGGGTTTCTGGGAGTTGTAGGACAAGGCTGGAATCCTATACCAATGTGCTGTACTAGTACAGGCAATAGTGGCAGAAGGAAGAAGGCTACAGTTGCATCAGCTGTGAGGTAAGACAGACATTGGATAAATTGGCTGCTTGGAGCCAGCAAATTTTGTCTGCCTTTTCTAGCCACCGCTGTTTGACCCAAAGAAATTACAGCTGCTAGCATAGTGCACAAATAAGATTCTAGCCCTAGAAATTAACATCTAAAGCTTTCCCAAATAAGAACCAGCCCCTGGCTTTAAACTCTGTTTATTGTTGCTTTAAAAACAGAAAGTGCTTCCTTAAATTATTTTTGGGCCAGAAACTAAACACCTATTATCTAGTTTCAACCTCTGAGCTTATATTTAGCAGCAAGCTGAGTTTAACAAATGGATATGGCAGCCAATGATGCTTTCAAGGACTTTTCTTATCAGTTTTCATTTGATATAAATCATTTAACACACCCTGGTCATTGACTTCAGAGTTAAGAGAGAAACCTGTGGACTGCAATCAATAAAGTCTAAGAGCTTTGTGTTTAGGCAGAAATGTAAGCTAATATTTTCTTTTACAAACAGTATAAATGGTGCAGATGCAACATGACAGAGCTGGAAAAGGTGGCAGTTTCATCAGCATGAATAAGAATGACTCAGACAGCCATTAGCTGTAAATAATGCAGAACTTGGTTTGTGGAACAAAAAGGCGTAAAAGGTTAGATTTGTTTTTTAAATGATACTGAGGAGCCTTTTCCTTTTAATTCAGTTGAGCTTTTACTTATGTAAAGATTGTAAAATTTATTCTGTAATTATTAGCATAACTGATAGGTGTATAATGATGACCATATTTAAAACAATAATGTCCTCTGAATAGCCATGTCTAAAAATAGAGAGCATTTTCTTCAAAGGGCTGAAGAGAGCCAGAACTCTTTCGAGAAATAATTTATAGTACAATAACAACAGTTCCATTAAAAATAACTCTTATATTTCTATCACATTTTCATCCTTGCTTGACTTTGCAAATTACTGTATTCTGTGTATGTAGAAGAGAAGAACTCCAGCAGTATTTTTCTGAAATCATCAGGTGGAAAATATAGTACAAACAAAAATGAAGATACAGTATATATAATTATGATGATGTTAATGATATACAGAAATATGCCTGCATTCTACCCAAAGCACTGCAGCTTTATGTTAAAAAAGTGATTTAAGTTTTGACAATAAAACATATATCACTTTGGTTAAAATGTCATGGAAACTACAGGAAAAGAGATTCCACCTAAACATGGAGGATGGAGCAAGCTTGTTTTCTGCTGCTCCAGAGACTAGAACATGGAACAATGGATGCAAGCTCCAGGAACAGAAATTCCACCTCAACATTAGGAGGAACTTCCTGACAGTAAGAGCTGTTCAGAAGTGGAATACACTGCCTCGGAGTGTGGTTGAGTCTCCTTCTTTGGAGGTTCTTATACAGAGGCTGGATGGCCATTTGTTGGGAATGATTTGATTGTGTGTTCCCGCCTGGCAGGGGGTTGAACTGGATGGCCCTTGTGGTCTCTTCCAACTCTATGGTTCTATGATTCTATTTAAAAATTAGAATTATTTCTTTAGTTCCAAGAGATTCTTGTTCACCCCCACTTTGCTTGATATAAATAGCATACATTTCAAAAATTCTACTTTTTCCTGATTTACTTATTATGTTTACTGTACTTTAAAAAAAAATTCAGAGTATAACTTTTAGCATTTAGCCTTCATCATCTTATACAGGTGTACCTACTTAACAAAGCTCCTGACAAAGGAACTTCTTTTAACAAAGTCCTTTTGTTCCTACCCAGCCTCCTCTTTTCTTCCTTGCTGTCTGTCCAGTTGGAAATTTTCAGCAGCATTGGAATTGGGAAGATGGTGAAGGAGGGCTGGAGAAACACAGATTTTTGGTGCCAGGTTCCAATAGTATGTCTGCAGTAAATAGTACAATAAAGCTTGAGCTAGGCAGGGCCAGTTTAAAGGCCTTGCAACACCTGCAGCCACATGGGGGCTCGTCATTTTTGGGGGGGGCTGCTGTAACCGTCCTCCTGCAAAAACATTTTTTAGTAGGAAGGCTTCTGACCTTTGCCACATTGGGCACCAACTGGTCACAGAAGGGGGCAGCTGCTTTGGGAGGGGGAGTAGCAAGGCAGGGAGGGACCTTCACTTTGTGCTTTGAAAAGGAAGAGGAAAGTAAAAGTTCCAGGCACAGGTTGAGTTTTCCAAAGGGGTGGAGATGGAGACAGACACACAAGGTCTGGGGGACCTGTTTCTCCTGGAGTGACAGAACCACCTGAGGGAAGAGGCGGGAAATCTCCAAGAGGGGTGGCGATGGACATGAGCACCTGACATGTGGAAAAGCTGAGGCAGAGGAGCCTGGAGGGCCACCTGAGGAAGCAGAGAGAGAAGCCCAATGCTGGTGGGAAGGGAAGCCCTCTTGGTGGTGCCCCCTGAGATGATGGAGGAGATGCTAACAGAGCTGTGTGCTCTATGCATTACACGAGCTCTGTTATTTTAAAACTTTTTGCCTAGAAATGTGAGTATCTAGCCCTTTTCACTTATGAAGAAGAAGAGGACTCCTCACCCTAAGTTTCCATTAAACATATTTAATGCCAGGTCAGTGGGTTTGCCAGGTGGTCTAGGTGGGATGAATAAGGCCAACCTTCAAGCTAGACAAGAGAACTAAATAATTTCCAGTTTCCAACTGTGTATAGTTGTTCAAGAAACAAGCAGAGAAATACTCAAAAATGGTCAGTTGCTTTTCAAATAAAATGAAGTATCAAATTGGTTAACTAAAACGTAATTAGCTCACCAAAGCAGCTGGCAGGTACCGGAAGGACTTCATAATCTGGCTTTTATCACACTACACTGTTATAGTGCTATTATTCAACTTTAGCTGATATTGCTTCCTCCTGTGGAATTGTGGAGTTTATAGTTTAGTGAGGCCTAAGAGCTCTCTAGCTGAGAATGCTAAATACCCCTCCCTAAACTGCAAATCCCAGGATTACACAAGTGGCAGCCTTAGCAGTTAAAGTGGAATAATAGTGCTACAACAGTGTAGTGTGATAATCTTGTCTTGACTGTTTGCCAGAGACTAAAAGACAAAAGAAGAATTTCTACACAAGTATATCTCAATGAGAGCTGGGAAAGGGAGAGGGACATTCAAATTGGCCAGTCAACAGCCAGGGAGGACCTGGACTAAGAGGCCTTTCTGTAATAGCTGTGGAAAGGCTGATAGCACGTTCCTTAGATATTGAGTAGTTAGTGAAGGTGTTTGCTGCTCAAAAAGCAAGAAAAGTTAAGATTTAAGTGAGTATTTTTTTAAAAAATCATTTATTTAAGCCCTGCAGCCCCTCGCCTCCTCCTCTTTGTGTTGGCAAGTGTTGACCCACCCTCCCACCACTGAAATAGTATGATAATGGTTGCTTTGGAACCAGGTAGGAATTTTTTACCCCCCTTTCTCAGTTTTTTTCTGCCTACCCCATACTAGGGAAGCAGCATATGGGAAATTGGCTAGGATGGTATCTAATATAGGTTAAATTCCAAACCCTGAGCGGTGGGAAAGGACGAGGCATAGCTTTAGATGTGCACCTTGGCACCGATTTTAGTGAAGGGAGAGTCTCTGGAACGGCCTACTTTAGGTCATGTGACTTAGGGAAGTAAAGGAGACCCAGCTTGGGTTTGGCCTGAAGGATAATCCCTCATATTAATCCATGTGGCTTGGGTGAGGAACTTTTGGGTTGACCTTCCAGATGCAGGTCAGCTGGGGAGCAATCCCATTCATTGGTGTTCCTCTCCGGGGCTCAGGTGTTTGCCAGGGGAAGCTGGGGAGTATTGGTCTCGGATAAGCAAACTATCCCATGCAAAAGTTTTTTCCCAGGCAAAAACTCACTGACCTGGCTGGGAAGGGTGAGTTTTTGCCTGGGAGCCACGCCCCCTTCTTCCACCCTGAAGCTATAACATCTGCTTACTGGCTGAGTGTCAAGACCTGTCTGGGAAGGGTGAGCTTTTTGCCTAAGAGCCATGCCCCCTTCTTCCTCCCTGAAGCTATAACAACTGCTTACTATCTGAGTGTCAAGACCTGGCTGGGAAGGGTGAGCTTTTGCCTGGGAGCCATTTCCCCTTCTTCCACCCTGAAGCTATAACATCTGCTTACTAGCTGAGTGTCAAGACCTGGCTGGGAAGGGTGAGCAATGTGGTGGCGGCGGCAGTGACTGGGCCACAGGAGGGACAGGTGGAGGATTAAACTGCCCAGAAAAAAAGACCATCTAAAGCGCTATTAAAGCCTTGGTTTGAGGTGGCCATAAGAATGTAGGGTGGGAACACAACACAGCTGGATCCTTCGCCATTCTTATTATTTGTGGGGGCCACGAATGATCTGGGAAGGGAAATTAAGGTTGTGCAGGGGGAATGGAAGGTATGGCAGTAACAGAGGAAGAGTTGTTACAAAAGAAGGTAGGATCGATGCTTAATATCTATCCTGCCTTCAGTTCACTCTGTTTCCCAGAATAAATTGGAGAGCACATCAACCATTCCACAGACCCTTACTCTGCTCCTTTGCAATGCCAGGTCAGTTTAAAACAAGACTCACATCATCCATGACCTTTTATTGGATGAGGCTGCCGACCTGGCATGCTTTACGGAGACCTGGCTGGGAGAGGCCAGTGCTGTGACTTGGGCACAGGCACTTCCGGCCGGGTACTCAGTTAGTGAGCAGGTAAGGAAAAGTGGGCGGGGGGTGGAGTGGCTCTGGTTCATAAAAGCAACCTAACCTTAACCAGGAAGCCTATCTGGAACACAGTCCACTTCGAATGTATGTAGCTAAGCCTGAGGACCAGCGATAGTTTAGGGATTCTGTTAGTATACCAGCCACCCCGTTGTCTAACAGACTCCCTGACCGAGCTGACACAGCTGGTCTCAGAGTTGCTGCTGGAGTCGCCCAGACTTTTAGTATTGGCTGACTTCAACATCCCACTCGAGACCAGCTTGCTAAATCTAACTGGTGCAGCTCGGGAGTTCATGGAATCCATGACAAACATGGGCCTATCCCAATTGATTGTCGGGCCTACTCACTGTGCAGGCCATACCCTCGATGCAGCCTTGAGTACGGAACAGGAATATCCATTGGCGGAGGTTATTAAAACCTCCGCATTGTCATGGACGGATCATTTCCTGGTCAAGATGGAGCTCAGAGCCACTGTATGCCCCACCGGGGGTGGCAGACCCATTGGAATGGTCTGCCCTCGGAGGCTAATGGAACCAGTTGGATTCCAGAAAGCCTTGGAGGGTTTAATGGTTGGTAACGCCAGTGATTCTGCTGAAACTTTGGTTAATATTTGGAACACTGACCTTACCAAGGCTATCGACATTATCGCTCCCAAACATCCTTTCCAGCCTGCTCCTAACCGTAAGCCCTGGTGTTCAGAGGAGCTTAGGAAGATGAAGTGGGCTGGACAATGACTACAGCGCACCTGGCAGAAGACTTGACTCTTATCCGACAAGACCCATCATAGGAATTTCCTTGATTCCTATTGAGAGGCGATATGTGCAGCACAGAAGTCTTTCTCCTCTGCATGTATTGTGTCTGCAGAGTTCTGTCCAGCAGAGCTCTTTAAGGTGGTGGGGGAGCTGACGCAGGTTCCACCTGCACAGAACCCCTTACTGAACCCGACAACGGCCTGCTGTGACGCATTCAACAGCCACTTTGCAGATAAAATCTCTCAGATAAGAACCGACTTAGATGCCAGTGTTATGACAGAATCTATAGACGAGGTGTCCAGCAACTCTGTTGATGAAATTTTATTGGATCACTTCAATTTGTGAGTACAGATGATGTGGACAAGCTCCTTGGTAGAGTGAGGAAGACAACCTGTCCATTCAATCCTTGTCCATCATGGCTGGCCACCCAAGGGGGTGACGCATTGAGAGTATTCCTTAGGGACATTATCAATGAGTCTTTCAGGGAGGGGTCCATTCCATCTTGTCTGGAGGAAGCAGTGGTTAAGCCGCTCCTGAAAAAGCCTTCCCTGGACCCCTTGGACAGGAATAACTATAGGGCAGTCTCCTTGCTCCCTTTTTAAAGCAAGGTGATCGAGAGGGCGTTCGCTTCCCAACTCCAAGCTGTCTTGGATGAAACTGATTATCTAGATCCATTTCAAACTGGCTTTAGGACAGGATATGGAGTTGAGACTGCCATGGTTGCTCTGGCTGATGACCTTTGCTTGGGGAGCAACAGGGGTAGTGTGACCCTGTTGGTGCTTGTGAATCTCTCAGCGGCCTTTGATACAATAGACCATTCCATCATTTTGGATCACCTGAGAGGGTTAGGAATTGGTGGCACTGCCTTGCAGTGGTTCCGCTCCTTCCTCTCAGGTAGATCCCAGAGGGTGAGGCTCAGGAACAGTTGTTCTGCTAGAATAGAGCTTAATCATGACATCCCTCAGGGTGCCATCCTGTCCTTGATGCTATTTAACATCTATATGAAGCCGTTGGGAGAGATCATTCGGAGGCATGGAGTGCGGTGTCATCAGTAGGCTGATGACACCCAGATATATTTCTCTATGTCTCGGTCATCAGCTTCGACTTCAGGTGGCATCTCTCCTCTCAATGATTGTCTTAGGGCAGTAATGGACTGGATGAGGAAAAACAAATTGAGACAGAATCCAGACAAACTGGAGGTGCTGACAGTTACAGGCCTGAAACCAGGTCTGGGAATACAACTTCCAATCCTGGATGGAATCACACTATCCTCCAAGGACTGTGTCTGCAGTCTCGGGGTGCTCCTGGACCCGTCGCTCCAGATGTCTAATCAGGTAAATGCGACAGTCAGGAGTGCCTGTTATTAGCTTCGGCTGATGTGCCAGCTGCGCCCTTTCCTACAAATCAAGGACCTCGAAACTGTGGTACATGTGCTGGTGACCTCTCATCTCAATTTCTGTAATGTGCTCTATATGGGGCTACCCTTGTGCTTGACAGGAAACTTCAACTAGTTCAGAACATGGCAGCCAGGTTGATTTCTGGTGTTTCCAGAAGAGAGCATATAACACCTAACTTAGCCTGTGCTAAAATTTCTCCACTGGCTGCCTATTCATTTCCGGGCACAGTACAAGGTGTTGGTTATGACCTTTAAAGCCCTACATGGCTTGGGTCCAACTTATCTCCAGGACCACCTCCTTCCGTACGACCCTCCCTGCACACTTTGGTCCTCTGGGAGGAATGTGTTACAACCTATGAAAACAAGGTTGTCAGTGACCTCCCAGAGGGCCTTCTCTGCTGCCACTCCCAGATTATGGAATGGCCTGCCGGACGAGATCCATTTTATTACCACCTTAGACAGCTTCAAAAAAGCTGTCAAGATGGATCTTTTCCGACAGGCCTTTCCCGAATAGCTATCCCAGACCGAAGATTCGGATGCCTTTTCCCTTTAGCAGCCACTGGATTATTTCATTTCCCCCTCTTTTTAATTATTGTACATTTTTAATCTGTTTAATTTTATATTGTTTTAAGGGGTGGGTGGGTTAAGGGATTAATGTAATTATGGGATTTTTTTATGATGTAAGATGCCCCGATTGTGTCGCAGAGGGGTGGGATAGAAATAAATTATTATTATTATTATTATTATTATTAACTGCCCCAGCTGCTCCCACACTAGGTTGCCTCCTCCCACTGAAGATTTAGAGGGTATTAAATAGGTAGGGTTAAATGAAGACCATAAGTGTTTTATTTTATTGGGCAGTTTTCCAAAGGAATGGGATTTCCTAATGTACAGTCTGCAGACCACCAGGGAGCATTATTTGTCTGTAGACCTGGTAGTTGGGCGTATTCTGGAAGAGGTCCAACACAAGCAATTTGATTCCTAGATGGAGGGGAATAAACAGCCACCAGATGCAATTGGGAGAGCACTGAAACATACGGAGGCATCTGATGTGGAGGAGGGAGACTGCAGCTATGTGAAATGCTGTTTCAGATGCAAAAAGCCTGGATAATTTCAGAAGGACTGTAAGATGCCTGCACCGGATAGGAGGGATGGCAGAGCTATAGGGCAAAGGAGGGGTGCATCCTCTCAGGCTGCAAGCAATGCCTTGGTAGCAAAGCACCATCCTGATGGTACTGAGGGAAGGATTTGGTTACTTGATAGTGGAGTGAGACACAATATGGTAAATGATGTAAAGCTGTTAAGCAATGTTAAAAATGCTTCAATAACCAATATTACCCTTGCAGATAATATTGTTTTGGTGCTCCCAGGAAGGTGCAGAAAATGGGCACTGCATATGTACCATCTTTTGGTAAAGATTCTGAAAATGTGTTATGTGTCAATGAACTGGAGAATTGTATATTGAGTGTGTCCCAAAGTACTACTGATGGTTATAAAGTTATATTTGAGGGGGAACACAGTACACTTACAGAAAAGCATAACATGAATAATGTCTGTGCAAAAGGAATAAACAAACATGGGTTTTATTACATGTTGCCTAAAGGGAAGGTGGCAAATGTGAACCCTGCAAACAATGTGCTCCTACATGATAACTGTGTTCATTACTACCACAGGCTAATGGGCCATGATAGCTACAAAGGGTTAAAGGAGCTAGCAAAAGTGTGCCCTGGTTTAAGCATGAAACACTGCCCAAGATTCTTAGAATGTGCTGTGTGCAGGAAAGTTAAGGTGAAGGCTTTCCCTATTGCCAAAAAGACCCAGTGTGTCACCAAGAGGCCATTTGAAGTTGTCCATGCTGATTTAGCAGGCCCCTATAATCCCACTATAGGGGGTAACCACTATTTATTTGTGATATTGGACAGACACACTAGGTACACCTACATATACTTACTGAAGGAGAAAAGTCAGGCTGCAGACAGGTTCTGTGAGTGGGTGAACTCAGTGGAACGGGAATTTCCTGCTCATAACGTTTCCAGTCTAGTGACAGATAGTGGAGGGGAATTCTTATCCTACAGTCTGCAGACCTGGATGCGTTGGAGGGGCATTAGACACAAGACCACAAACCCAGTGTCTCCAGGGGAGAATGGGCTTGCAGAAAGGAAAATTGGGATGTTAACGTGCATAATGGAGTGCATGATGGAAGATGCACAAGCCCCAGCTGGGCTGTGGGGGGAGGCAGTGAAGACTGCTACTCAGGGCCGGTTTAACCTGTCTGCCAAATCAGCATTGGCAGGGGGCCCCGAGGTCAAGAGGGGGCCCCGAGGTCAAGAGAGGGCCCCGTGTTGGCCTCCTTAATATGAAAATAATGGGATTTCTGGTTTAAAATACCATAGAGTTGCCTTGGAAGGCCTAGAAAAGGGCTAGGGAAGACACATTTTCTAGGAAGACTCTATGGTAGGTGTGCTGTTTTGTGTCCCATGGATAATGAATCCAGGGATACGGGGGTCCTGCTATAATCTGAACATCCTGTACGGTGAATAGGTTAGGTTACATTGATCTGAGATAAACATATGGGGGCCCCAAAGTAAAGCATTGCAGGGGGCCCCAAAATTCCTTAAACCGGTCCTGCTGCTACTTACCATTTAAATACACTGTGGATGTCTAGTGTCAAGCAGACCCCATATTGTCTATTGTATGGTAGAGCACCAAACCTCAAGCACCTGAGGATTTTTGGACAGTATGCAAATGTACTGATTCACCCAAGCCTAAGGAAGCCTGGGCAGCCTAAAAGCAGGAGGGTGCATTTCCTTGGCTATAAGGGTAGTAAGTATGTGCTTTCTCTCCATCCTGGAAAGGTGGTATTCTCCAGGAGTGCAAACTTTGAAATGCACTCGGGGTGGGACAGATTGCATTGCAATCAGGAGGTGTTTGTTCCCTTCGGGACGGATGTGCCAACAACTCCCAAAAGTCCCACAAATGGAGGGTTGGTAATGCCTGATGATGATGATGGAGAGGCACAGGAAGAAAAGCCTGACACTTCCCATGCCAATCCAACACACACACCACCACAAACAAGCTTTGAGCCTGAGACAGGGAGAGGAAGCAGCAGCAGTGCAAGTGAGGATGAGTCAGGCAGAACTAGGGTGCTTATCCCCAGAAGGTCAACAAGGGTCAGAAAGGCTCCTGACAGGAGATCCTGAAAACTTGCAGGCTCCTCTGCCATGACATTGCATAGCCTGGCTTCCTGAACAACAAATCTCATTCATTCTATAGAATCTCTATAGAATGAATGAGAGTTGTTGTTCAGGAAGCCAGGCTATGCAATGCCAAGGCAGAGGAGCCTGCAAGTTTTCAGGATCTCCTAAAACTTCCCCAGGAAGAGCAGGAGAAGTGGAACTCAGCCATGGACTCTGAGTTCAAGTCACTGGTGGACAGGAAAGTGTTCCAGGTAGTAGAGAGGCCCAAAGACCAAAAGGTTGTTGGTTGTAGGTGGGTGTACAAGCTTAAGGACCTGTCTGATGGGACACAAAAGTGTAAGGTGCACTTAGGAGCGGTACACCAATTTTGAAAAAACCTTTTCACCCACAGCAAAGCCAGAAAGTCTTAGGTTAGTATTAGCTGCAGCAGTCAAGAGGCAGATGGTTGTGCAACACTTTGAAACAGCATACCTAAATGCTGATCTTGAAGAGACAGTGTTCATGGAACAGGCCCCAGGGTATCACAGTGCAGGTGAGAGCAAGGTGTACTTGTTCTGCAAAGCACTCTACATCTTGAAACAAAGTGCATGTTGCTGGAACAAGTGCATACACCAAGTTTTGGTGTCACTAGGTTACACAAGGAGCATTGCAGATGCCTGTGTGTACACCAAGGAGACAGGTGATAGTGCTGTCATGCTAGTTATCTATGTGGACAACCTTTGTGTGGCAGCAAAGAGTGCCAGTGATGTAAAGAAAGTGCAGGTGGTTTTAGAAAGCTAGTTCAAGTTAAAGGACTTAGGCAGTCTGAGATGTTATTTACGAGTAGAGGTAGAAAGAACCAGTCTTGGAGAATTTTTCCTAAATCAGAAGAATAATATTGACAGTCTTGTGGCCAAGTGTGGGCTTAGTGAGGCTAAAGTGGTCAGGACATCAACGACCACTGATTTTGTGAACTTAGAGGCAGAACAGGAGTTTGAAAGGCCAGATCTGTACCACTCGGTGGTAGGCAGTCTGTTGTTTATTGCAAACAACACAAGGCCTGACATCAGTTTTGCAGTTGGGGTGCTCAGCAGTAGAGTCTCCAAGCCAAGGAGGGCGGAATGGGAAGCCCTGAAGAGGGTAGTTAGATTTCTCAAGGGGACCAGGGACATGCGTTTGAAGCTGACAGGAAGTCAGGTAACCCTGGAGTGCTACGTGGACAACTCTTTTGCTGCTGAGACTTCAGACAGGAAGTCAGTGACCAAGTTGGTGGTCAGGTACGCAGAGAGCCCCATAGTGTGGAGATCAAGGAAACAGAATTGTGTAGCCATTAGTACCACTGAAGCTAAATTCACAGCCTTGTCTGATATGGCAAGTGAAGTACAATGGGTAAGGCAGATGCTTGCAGACCTTGGGGAGCCGTGCCAAATGCCTGTTGAGGTGCACAAGGACTCACAAGCCTGCATAGCTATGGCAGAAGCAGAGAATCTGAAATGCCGGAAAAAGTACATTGTGGTATGCTACCAAAATGTGAGGCAGTTAATACAAGAAGGTGTCTTGTGTCTGAAGTACTGTCCATCTGACGACAATGTTGCAGACCTGCTCACAAAAGCCCTTCCAGAAGGAAGCCATGAGGAGATGGCAAAGAGGTTGGGCCTTTTCACTAGTGTGTAAAGGGAAAGGTGTCAAAAGGGAAGGTCAACAGACAGACGACTGATGTCCAACAACGTATGTTAATGATGTTTTGTTGTGATGATAACATGTGTCAGGATTGTCAGGAGTTAGAGACTGACTCCATTATAAAATGGCCGAACAACTGCAGAATCATGCTGAGTCATAATGGCTGACTCCATGAACTACCAAGTCATGCCTAGTCAGGCCACTAGAGTGCAATGTCATATATATATATATATACATATACATACACATATATATATATATATATATATATATTTATATATATATATGAGAGCTCAGAATAGAGCTCACTTCCTTCTCTTCTTCTTGTGAATGCTGATGCCTGGTGAAGCAGTTTGTCCTTGAATTGTAAATATTTGTACATATTGCAACTGTGTGACTTTGAAGATAAAAGTGCCTCCTGCTTATTCAGATGTCAAACACTCTATGTGTGAGTATTCTTGGGAACGGGTTGCAACTAACTCTGCTGAGACAGTTTTTTGGCTTCTGCCGGGGACTGAGTGTCCTATCATCCCCTGGCAGCTTGTGCACTCATGACTAATATTTGAATAAAATCAAGCATTTTGCCTTTTTAAAGAAAGTAACAGTGTTTTTTTTCCAATTCCCCCCCCCACTGTCTTTATGGCAAGTCATTGAGCCTAACCCTCAGCATGATATTTGACATGCCCATGGATCAAAACTCTTGTGCAGAATCTGCTTATGGACAACCATGACTGTACTGTGCCACATGTAAAATGTACATAAAGTTGTCCCTTCATATTCACTGGGGTTGGGTTCCAGGACCCCGTGGATACCAAAATCCATGAATACTCAAGTCCCATTATATGCAATGGCATAGCAAAATGGTTGCCCTTATCTTAGATGGCAAATTGTGGTTTGCTTTTTGGATTATTATTTTTTAAAGAATATTTTCAAGGCATGAATGCTTAAATCTGTGGATAGAGGGACAACTGTACTTGGGAATTTCACTTCATTAGCCTCTACCACCCACAGACTATCAACAGAAGAGAACATAAAAAGGACAATGAGAAGGCTCTTACATAGCAAACAGGAGAAAGAATTTTACTTGGAAAAGGATCAACTGCCCACAAATATCCTTAAGACTAGAATCATAGAATTGTAGAGTCGGAAGAGACCACAAGGGCCATCCAGTCCAACCCCCTGCCACACAGGAAATCACACATCCCTGACAGATGGCCATCCAGCCTCTGTTTAAAGACCTCCAAGGAAGGAGACCCTACCACACTCAGAGGGAGTGTGTTCCACTGCCAAACAGCTCTTACTGTCAAAAAGTTCCTCCTAATGTTGAGGTGGAATCTCTGTTACTGGAGCTTGCATCCATTGTTCCGTGTTCCAGTCTCTGGAGCAGCAGAAAACAAGCTTGCTCCATCCTCAATATGACACCCCTTCAAATACTTAAACAGGGCTATCATATCACCCCTTAACCATCCTTTTTCCAGGCTAAACATACCCAGCTCCCTAAGTCTTTCCTCATAAGGCATGGTTTCCAGACCTTTCACCATTTTAGTCGCCCTTCTCTGGACACGCTCCAATTTGTCAATATCCTTTTTGAATTGTGGTGCCCAGAACTGGACACAGTATTCTAGGTAAGGCCTGACCAAGGCAGAATAGAGTGGCACTATTACTTCCCTTGATCTAGACACTATACTTCTATTGATGAAGCCCAAAATTGCATTGGCCTTTTTAGCTGCCGCATCACACTGTTGACTCATGTTCAACTTGTGGTCTACTAGGACTCCTAGATCCCTTTCACACATAGTCTCGTTCAGCCAGGTCTCCCCCATCCTATATCTATGCATTTTGTTTTTCTGCCCTAAGTGCAGTACCTTACATTTCTCCATATTGATTTCATTTTTTTAGCTTTGGCCCAGCTTTCTAGTCTATTCAGGTCATTTTGAATTTTGATCCTGTCCTCTAGGGTATTAGCTACTCCTCCTAATTTGGTGTCATCTGCAAATTTGATAAGTATGCCCTCTATTCCCTCTAAAAGGGAATAGACTAAAAGCAAAACAAAACAAAATACTCCCCAAATCTACTCTCTTCTTCCAGCCCCTTAATTGAAAGAGCCACTTCATTCCCATGTACCCCTGGGAATAAATCTACTTCTGAGTATACTACTAAGTATACTCAAATGGGTGACTTCTAACTGTAGAAAATTCAACTAACATAGTGCTTTGAATTAGTAGAATTTGTATATTTCTCCCCTCTTGAGTTAAGAACTAAGGTTCTTTGCAAAAGAATTAAGATTTTCTGGCAGCCATCTCTTTTCTTTTTCTCTCTCTTTTTGGAAAATGGGATATGCTTAGTCCTGGAAGGAAAATGGCAAAACATAATTATTCCATTTTAATAATAATTTGCTGTAAACTGAGAAATGAAGGCTGATTTTGTCATGTGTGAACTATGAAGTGTGAAGTTTTATTGAAATAGTGATGTTCTTCTGTACATTATTTTTTCTGGAGTTGGCTGGGCTGGAAATGCTGACATTAATCGATCTACTGCAACATTCTCTTATTGTTAATAAATTACTTTTTTATTTGGTGCTATAAGCAGCTAGGGCAGAAAGCTGGCAGTGTTTGGTACATTGGAATGGTTGTTTAAAAACAGGGATTGAAAGTACAGGAACTCTTTTTTTTATATAAAACCAGTCTGAAGAAGGACTTGGAGATTACAGTCTTGATTCTGCTTCCTTTTTGATTGTGGAAATGTGCTAGATATGGGATCTTGGGAAATGCTATTTGATGTAAATTAACAAAAATCCATGAAACATAGTTAACCATAGATATAGTCTGACAGTAAGAATATTGTGAAGAAGCGGAGGAAATCATAGGACGGCTGTGTGCTACTCCGACGGTGAATCGGTATTATCTCAGCTATCAGATAATGCAGTTATCATTAATTTTCACATTTGCATTTCAATCTTGGGAAGGAAATGACTCTTGCTGGATGAAGATAAGAGCTCTGTACCACTATAATGAACCATCATTTTATCCTGATGCTTTGTATCCATATGAAAATAAGGCTGGGTGGTGGTGTGGTGTGTGAGGAGGGATATATGTGCGTGCGGGGGTGGGTCATAGAAACATTATAACAAAGTGTCAAAATTACTACAGACTTCAGAATCTTCATGAAACAAGAGGCAATCTAATACATCTTCTATACTGAAGTGGATGTTGGTTTAAAAGGGGAAAGCCAGGCTTCCTGTCATTGGATAAACTGAAGGTATGTGTGTGTGTTTTTGTGTATGGGTGAGGGGAGCATAAGTGAATCATAAGTGTAAAATTCCAGCTTCCATATGCAATGTCCCAAGAATGGAAAGGTAGCAATCAGTTCCTGCAGCTTAATGAAAGTGGAGCAAGGCATCTAATTAACGTTTTGAAGTTTGGGAGCAGCTTTTTCCTACAGTGCTCCCTGCAGCAAAAAACCCAGAATGGATTAATCAGGTATATTGGTTCAATCATATGATTTTTTTTTCTACTTTTCAGTCTGCATTAGCAAAGTACTACAGTTTTCCTAGTGTGACTTGGCTTTCAAAGACCTAAGGATAAAGCACACCCAAGAGCTTGAGCTGGATCCAGGGGCTCGTCTATATGATCCTGAAAAAAATGGATTGTTCCCAGTAATAGCAAGTCGCAGCAGCTGCAACTTGTCTTAATGGTCTTACAGCCCACATAAACTTTGCCTGCCCTCTAGCCAAGATGGCAGCCGTGAGTAACTTACTCTCAATTTTAAATCTGCCACTTCCAAACCTTTTTTTTAAAAACTACAGTATTCTACTTATTCAAAGCAGTATGTTAGTTGAATTTTCTATAGTCAGAAGTCACCCATTTGAGTATACTCAGAAGTACATTCGGAAGTGGATTTATTCCCAGAGTACATAGGAATGAAGTGAACCTTTGAATTAAGGAACTAGAAGAGGAGAGTAGATTTGGGGAGTATTTTGTTTTGCTTTGCTTTTAGTCTTAAGAATAATTGTGAGCAGTTGAAAAAAAATCTATTTCCATTGTGTGCAAAAGTTAATTTTCACCTTTACAAAAAAAAAAAAAAAAAAAAAGAGAGAGAGAGAGAGAGAGAAAATACAAATCCCTGTTTTATCACCTTAGTGATCACCCACTAAGGCAAAAATCCAATATGGTGGCAGGCGGCACTTGACCTGTTAGCAAGCCCTGCCCCCTGTCCTTGTCTGGCCAATCAGGTTTGTGCTTCCTCTCATATGGGAAAGTGATTTAAATTGAATCACTTGTCCCAACGTGCGGGAATGCACATTGCCCACAGAGCTTTTTAAAAACTCCTGGAAAAGCTACAAAGGCTTTCCCAGCGTAGTTTTTTTTTTAATATTTATTTATTTATTTATTTATTTTGCTGCTCCCCTTCCAAATATGGTGCATTGATGCGGGTTCTCATTAAGACAGATTGTATTCCCAGCTAATTCCATTAGGATTGTTTTGAACATTTAGACAAACCACAGGTTTAGTTGCATGAAGCTGAGACTGTTGAAGCGGTTGTCCTTATCCCATCTCCGTACCTTGGCAGTTCTTCCAGCCTCTTGAGAATGCTATGTAAAGGATCTGGGAATGCCATGAATGGGGGTTGAGGTTGGATCCCTCAAAATCAGGTGAAGAGACTATGTTTGAAAAAAAGTTTGCTCAGTGGGGCAGTCTGCTACCTGAGAAGTACAAATAACATGTACAGATTAATTATGGAACCAGATTATAATTTATGACTCTAGTTCATCAGTTTGGTTTTAAAGATTCCAGTATGGAATAAGAGGTTGGAAATTAAATACCATGAACTTGTGTTTACTGTCTGCAGCTCTGTAGAACAGTGCTTCCCAAGCTATCCGATGTGGAGGGCTGGCAATTATTTTTTTCCTAGTGTACCAGGGACTGGAACTATATTTGTGCCCATTGGCTACAACTATCTTTTGTCTTTCCTGGAAAGTTACCAGAGGGAAGCAGCCAATGTCTTGTGGGCCTGCACTGCTGAAGAGAATCTCTAAGGGCTCATCTATAGAAGGCAATAAAATATGGATTGATGCTCAGTAATGCCAATCCGCAACAGCTTTCATTTTTCTCCGCAGGTTTTTTTCAAGATCGCAGGCATGCGAAGCCATATACATTTGTTCTTCAAACAGGCATGCCTTCAAATCAAGATTGTGGGTGTGAGTGAATTACTCACATTTTTATTGTCACCAGTTGCTGCCACCAAATATTTTTTTTAAAAAAAGCAAATCCAAGGTGCAGAGTGTGATCTTCCACTTAAATAAACAGAAAAAAAGAGGGGAAAGGCTGTTTCATTGCCTCAGTGCACAACTGCTACAGGAAAAATCCAACATGGTAGTTCTGGGCAGAGTCTTGCTGACAAGCCACCCCGGTGCACATTCAACCAATCAGCTTTCCATTTCCTCTCTTATCAGGAAAGTGCAGCAAAGCAAATCTGTTGTCCCAACGAGCGGGAATGTGCATTTCCTTCGGAGTTTAAAAAAGGTTGGGAAAAGCCTCAAAGAGTATTTGGAGTCTTTGTCCCTCCCCGCACTTCTGAATATGGTGGAATGATGCAGGATCCCATATGGACAAATTGTATTCTCCTCAAATTTTATGAGGAGTATTTTTGCTGTATAGACAAGTCCTTAGTCATGCTAGGTTCTGCAGTAAGGTTGTGTCCAGGTGTTGTTTCGAAGGAAAATAAGTATATGCCCAACACAAGTTGCAGCTTACACCATCCTGAATTGGTGCCCTGCTTATTGTGTTTTGTGTGAAAGTGACAGCAATTTTGTAACTTTTGTGCTGTCTGTACCGTTTAGAACTACCCCTGTGAATCTGAGTTTCAAAGGGAAAAACACTAACCATTACAGGAAATATTACACTGTGATAATCCCCCTTTTTTCCCCCTATGAAAATGTAACTCCATTTTAAAAGATGGGTGTTCTGTAGTCTTCCTGTATTTCCAGTTGACAGAAAGCTTGAATGTGCCTGAGCAGGGCATAACAAGGTTTGGTGTCCCCCAGTGTGGTAACTCATGGTGTCACCCCTAGAGGCCTCCCCCCATATCATACCATGTTTTCTGTAGTAATATTATTCATAAATTATAGTTCCCATATATCACTGAATGTAATGGAAATAGTAGTGACATAAAAAACTAGCAAAATTAAAATTGCACCTTTAAATTACAATACCATACGCACAGCCTAACAGATTTATTTTAGCATGAGCTCTTGTGGATGATAAACTAAATCTGTTAGCCAAAGCACTCATTTTTGTTTCCTTTGGTACTTGTGCAGGTACTTCCCAGAGTTGCTTCCTTTTACTTTTTAAACTCTCAACATCTAGAAGCTGGGAATCCAAAAAATTAGCATTGTTGAGCTTTGGGTGGTATCTCAGGGGGAAAAAAAACAGAAAGAAAGGTTATGATTGCTTCCTCCATCTTCAATGATCATGGAATAGAGTTAGGAGATTATCAGACTGGACCTTTAATAGCATCCCTGTCTTGTTACCCCCCACCCGACACACACACCTACCTTATCCCAGCATGAAAACTGCTACCCTCCCTTTAGCCATCCGGGAGTGAATGCAGATGTTGCATTATTCTCTGAAGCAGATAGAACACGGAACAATGGATGCAAGCTCCAGGAACATAAATTCCACCTCAACATTAGGAGGAACTTTCTGACAGCAAGAGCTGTTTGGCAGTGGAACACACTCCCTCGGAGTGTGGTAGGGTCTCCTTCCTTGGAGGTCTTTAAACAGAGGCTGGATGGCCATCTGTCAGGGATGCTTTGATCATGATTTCCTGCATGGCAGAAGGCTGGACTGGATGGCCCTTGTGGTCTCTTCCAACTCTACAGTTCTATGATTCTATGATTCAAACAATTACCCAGGGTAGATTTTTTACCCTTCATCCATATTTAAAAGGTTCTGACCAGAGATTCTAGTGCACTAGTTTGGGCCATCAGACGTGGAAACATAAGCATCCTAATACAATGTAAATGAATTAAGCACAAGGGACAAGTTGTCAGGAGGGGAAAAAACATTTTAAGTCATGGTGCATAATATAGTGAAGACATTTAAAAGTTCAACTTCCTTTAGGCTGTGCAGTGAAGGACTTAGAGTTCGAAATTCTATTGGGAATCAACAGACATCTGCATTACAATACACTGTTTCTTGTAGTTTCATGCACCAAGGGACCCACAGAATCTGGCAGGAAGCTTTGCACTTTTCAGCTGTCTCCACTGTATTTTGGTCATAAAGGCAATCACATATTCTGGTAATTGCATAGGACTAGGAAACAATGTCAGCTTCTGGAAGCAGATGGGTTGAGAATCAAAAGGGGCATGTAATTGGTCCACAACCATTTTGCTCTTTGTTGTGTTTTTCTCATTAATTCTGCCAAGATTATTCCTGCATAGCAACAATTTTTCCTGAACTGTTGAAGGACGGGTTTGTTAATATACTGAACAAGTATGCCCAACATGGAATCGTTTAAGAGGAAAACTGCAGTCCAACAAGTGTGCACAAACAAAGAATGAATAAAGAAAATGTCAATTCCCTTTGAAACTATGTAGGTTTTCAGCTGATTTCAATTAGGGGGTCCCATGTTTTTGCGCATACAAATATTTTGTGCAGTAGGATTTCCTTAATTATTGTTGGAATCTGCTTGCCTTTCTTGACTGTTCATATGAGAGGTATATTATCTGAAGCAGGTTAATTGTTATTGTTCTCAATACAAACACTGCAGTTTCTGTGTTCCGGTGGGTTCAAATAGTACATAATATATTAGATGCAATGGACAGCTCAACCAATAGTACTCTTTTACATGTATCTAATATGGGACCTGCTGAGTGTCCCTTTTTTAAAGTGGGATAACTTTTCTAATTGTGCAAATAACTGAAGGAGGGGTATACATACTCAAAATTTTTGGTTCCTTGATTATTTCATCATTAGTAGGAACTTGATTGTTTTACTTGTGTCCATCAATCTCAAAAGGCAATTATAAATAAGTGGCATGGGCTCGCAACTTTTTAGAATCTATAGACCTGGTGCTAAATGTTTGGCCCTCTTTTCAAGAGAAGATAGAGACCCCTATGAATCTTTCCAGCCACCTTTACCTGAAGTATTTCATATTCCACTTTCTGTGATATTTACAGTTTTTCACCCTGCTGCTCATTTTTGCAGTTTCCTGTCCCATTTGCCCATTCCTACTCACTCTTCCTTGGATAATTTCTCCTTCCTTTGTACCAGTCTACACCAAGCCTCCTGGTACACTTACCATGTCCCACTAGTCTTCCCTAACTGTGCATTTGCTCTTTCCTTATGGTCCCTTACATCTTTACTTCCTATCTGTGTTCCATTTTATTCTCTCTCAGTACTCTAGTGTGTGGATGGAAAATAATTTCACTGCTGTACCTTGCTGCAAAGCTCCACACGTTTATGAATCTTGCGGCATGTTTCAGGTAAATCAAACATGCAGAAAATAATGCAGTACATTTAAAATGTGAAGATTTGAATATCCCCTCAGTGGGGTGGTTACTACAATAGTTTGAACCAGTCATTCTGTGTTTAGCTTAGCCTAGAATTCAAAGACATAGCGGTGTTAGTCTGGAATATCTGTAAGCAAAGTGATCTTGTAGCACCTTTGAGACTGAGAGAGAGAGAAAATTGTAGCATAAGCTTTCGTAGACTTAGTCTACTTCCTCAGATGCTGAAGTAGCTTAGCTTACTTCACATTGCGAGAATAAAGTGTGATAATGCCCCAAATATGCTATGCCTAGTTCCTAGGGGGAAGGACAGAATAAATCACCATCACTGCCATCATGCAAAGTGGGGTTTGGAAGTCTCATAAAATCTGAGTTCCAGAAATAATGTCAAAGTACTGTTTTTTAGTGCTAAAGTACAAACTGTATCATACAACAGATATGCTCTATTTCCCCTATTCCTTTTAAACATTTGAACCAGTTAAAATTCCAGGTCAGTTCTGAGGTGCATATGCCCTATTTCAGGGTGTTCTGTCTATTTCAGATGTAGCAGAACAGGTTTCTCTATGGATATGGAGGGAAATGGTTTTTAACTCTGAGAGCTGAAATGTAGGGACTAGCCATTCTTTTGTTGGGACTTCTTTTTGCCATCAACCTGTGTGATTTTTGGTTTCGTCTTTGGTTAAGTGGGATTGCTAAAACAAAAATATAAGTTGCCCAATTCCTTAGTCTGTCCGTGTTTGTTTTTGGCAAGCTGTGATTGTTCTGGGCAAAGGATGAAGTCACCAATTTTCAGATTCTGTTGAAAACTTAAAATACAATCTCATAGAAGGTGGAATTTCTGTTAAATATGCCAGAGCAAGTTTCTTTGATGAAATTTGTTGAAACTGTCTTAAAGGGTACACTCCTGGAGTATAAGGCAACAGCTCAACCTTCTAGCTTATTAATCCGTTTTGTTTCCCGACGCTAGTGACAATTTCCACTCAGGGGGAGCATTTCCATGCAAAAGATGATCAATGAGATCAGAGGTGAAAGAACCAATAATCTATTTAGTGGAATGCTGGTAGATTGGATCATGTACTATGATTGTGTTCAGGTTGATAATATGAATGTAAACCATATAAAATATATTAAAAAAAGATTGTGCCTGTATGACAAAATTTGTGCTTTTATGGCTAATAGCATGACATTTAAAAGGACAATGTTTACTATGTTTTCTGCTTAAAACACAAAATGCAATACAGAATTACCTAGCAAAATATGCCATGCTCCTTTCCAGCATCTAAATTATTATTTCTCCAGAACCTAGATGTATCATAGAGTTTATCTAAAGAGAACGCTGATATCTATTATAAAGAAAAATGCTGACCTAGTTAGTAAAGCTGAAACCATTCATTAATTAGAAGTCATAATTGCAATTACATGGGGAAATTAATTTATCAAGAAAATAATCCTATCAGTTTTCCTTTCTGGAAAAGTGGAGGTTTTTTTTTTATCAATAAAGATTGCTCAAGGCTGATGCTCTGATGATATTGCAAGAAGGCTGAATGAAACAGTCAGAATGAAACAATCAGATACCATTTTCAAGGTCTGAGGCTCCCAGGCCCAATAGAGTTTCTTTATTGTATGAGTTTTGTCTCTAAATATATACAGCTGAAATGAAATGGGAAGGTATGATTGCATGCATTGAAGGAGATGCCCATATATATATATATATATATATATATATATATATATTGTGGGGGGCAGGAAGAGAGAAGTAATGAAGATAATATGAGAAAATCATTTATAGCATAATACATATAATACAGCAAATATACTGCAGCATATGAAGCTCAAAATGCTTTTCACACCCTCAGGCTATTTAGGCTTCCTTGATATTAAAATCTTAATGTACATTAAATGGAATTTAAGGAGGTCCACCTTGCTGGACCTAAGGCAGACTTGGAAAAGCAGTTCCTTACGGATATAAGGATATACTATATATATTTTCAGATACGTTATAGCCATGAAATATAGGCCTTTGATGACATCATAACTGTGAAATATGACTTTATTTTGTTCATTGGTGGTCAGAATTTTGCCTTCCAACTGTTGCTCTTACTAAAGCTCATGATATTGAATTATGGAGATAAGTGCAGTATTCCAATATTTTAAACCAATTTTTACTGTGGTCGTAAATTCTCATTGAATTGAGAAGGATTACATCATCATCAACATAATCATTATCATCTTATTCATCATCACAATGCTATAACTAGTATTACTAACATTTAGAAATAATTTGGAACTTGCACGTAGGGATGTGCGTTATTGGGAGTTGTTACAGTCACTAAAAACCTCAAGTTCAAAATTATATACGGGTGTCAGAGAGAGAGAGAGAGAGAGAGAGAGAGAGCGCACATGTTCAAGGTATAATATCTAAATAGGAACCATAGCTGTGCTTTTAGATTCAGAGTATCCTCTTGATTTTATAAATATTGATTCAGTGTAAATATAAAAAGAGTTATAAACTCCATATGATTCCTTATATTTGTTATCTTTTAAATGTGCCGATTTTTTTAAAGCAAGGCTACTTAATTTCTTACTCTTTACTGCATGATTTAAAAACTC
Organism: Gambelia wislizenii; assembly: GCA_030847615.1. NCBI lineage: Eukaryota > Metazoa > Chordata > Lepidosauria > Squamata > Crotaphytidae > Gambelia > Gambelia wislizenii. The sequence goes on from JAUMIR010000004.1 coordinate 302,613,069, forward strand.
CTAGTATTTATTATGCTTCCCCTACCATTGGTTCATACACACACACACACACACACACATCTAGATGGCTCTTATTTTGTTCATGTCTCTCTTTGTCTGCGTTTTCCTTTTCTTTTGTTTGTTATAGTTTACCATGTCATGTATCACACAGAACTCTTATTCAACCCTCAGTATTTGTTTTTCTCATACATTTCAAATTTTAATGTATTTAAAATATAATATGTACTGAGAACTTGTGTAAAATTGATGCTACTGATTGATCCATCTGTACTTACTTGTCTGTATTTTTCATGAAGAAGAGAGTGTCTTGTCATGTGGTTTTGCAGTATATGTTAGTTAAATGTGTGCACGGATGGTATAAGAGCTCAAACAAGGCATGTTAATATGTGGAATTGTTTCTTTAATAGGAAATGTAATCCAAAATAAATTTTATGATATAAGATACATGGCTGTTTGGAGCAAACTGTAGAATATACTCATGTTATATTTCTATCTCATCAAAAGGTACCAAATGTTTAAGACCATTTTGCAGTTTTCAGTTTGAAAGAAAATTATTTCATTAAAAAGGAGCCATCAGTCTGGGTGTTGGAGAATGCTGGAGCCTGATGAAACCAGCTGAAGAGACAAACTGAGTGTACAGATGCAGATTAGGCTTCAGAAGATGAGGGTGTAAAAGGGATTTAATGGTAGGATGGATTATAGAAATCCTTGTAACAATGTTAAATAATTATAGTTCCAGCCGAGATCAAAGCAGTGCTGATTGAACCCCCTCAAGCTGTTAACACAGAGTATCTTGAAGAGAAGGGGGGGTGGGAGAGCCCTCAGAGATTGGTCAGCCTATACTGACAGTGTCCTCTGATCTATAGAAGTTCAGGCTGTACTGAAGGTACAAGTTGTGGGGAGGGAAAGATAGAAAGAAGACTTGTCGGTATGACTAGTATTTATTATATGCAGCTTTCTTGGGAGGATATTAGAATTAGCTTCGGTGGCTACATGCATACTTGATGATGATGTACAAATTTAACTTTCAATGCATGGGGCGGGAAATGATGGGGGCATTACATTGTTAAGCAGAATCTTGGTCTTCCAAACATGACCATACAAATAAACTCTGCTCCTCCATGGGATTTGAGATGTAGTCCAGATATGTATGCCTCAGTGTCTTTAGTAATAGTAACTGCTCATGAACTTTTACTTTTTACTTATGAACATTACTTTCTGGCAATTGAAGGAAACATATTTATTTATTTATTTATTGAATTTTCGAAGGGTTTTTCTGTCCACCAGGGGACAAAATGAAATCACCATGTAATAAAATCACAATTTTAAAACAGCATCAAAACATTATTTAAAAACAATTTTAAAAGCCATCATTCTTGGCAAATTGTGCCTGTCAGAAGCTCAGTAAGGTTGGAGCTCCCCTGACTTCTCTTAGTAGGAAGTTCCATAATTAAGCTATTGCTACAGAAAAAATATTTTTCTGATCTATTCACCAATCTTGCCTCTCATTGTGGTGTGACATACAACAAGGGAACTCCAATGAAAATCTCAAATTCTGGACAGGAGGAGGTGGACTTTCATATACCCCCTCCCCACCACTTAGGCTTTGTAGTTCACTACTAGCACATTCAATTTGGCTTGCGGCTTGTCTAGACCTGGCAGAATACATTGGCTTCCCAGCAGTATTCTGGCCCTGGATCTGGCCTGTTTACCTATACAAAATGGGAGGAAGAACTGCACAAACACACCAGCCTGAACCATCAGCTGCCTCCGTTGCTGCCACACATCACTCCCTCTGAAGCCAGGAAGGATGCTCTCAGCATATGATCAAGGCTGGTCACATGCAAGGGGCATAATCATGGGCTGGGGTCTTCCTTGCTGGTTATATGGGCTGGCCTGCAGAAACAGACCCTGTATTCCCTCGGTGGCCCAATCCAGGTTTTCCTGCATAATGCAGGTTTTCCCAGGTGTTTAATTGCCCAGTTGTAAAAGGCTTTGCCCTGGCTTACCCCAAGCTTTGGCCTGAGCATCTTCTGGACTGCCTGGGGGGCAAAACAAGGCAAGAACCCTGTGTCATTTGGTCTGCAGGGAAGCAAGCTGGGGCAAATAGCCCATGTAGACAAGCCCTTGGAAGCATTTACTCAATCCACATAGTTCAAGATCAGTGGCATTAAAGTACACACTCAACAATAATCTGATCACATTATTTTATGTAACAGTAGTCCCGTTTGGTCATTCTTAGTTTCCAACATGACTTAGAACTGAATGAGGAAGAATGGGAAAAGCATATTAATTCTGTCCCTCTTTCACCATCATCATCATCATCATCATCATCACTGTCTATTATCCACAAATTGGTGGTCAAACATGCAGTTTGGGAAACTGTTCAAATAGAGGATTCTAAATCCTTTTGCTGCAGGGTTCTAAATCACATGGAGAGGCTGTATAAGGAGAAGGAGGGCCACTGTTGCAAATATGGTACTACTTATATACAGTTTAATACTATTTTGTGCTATTAAAAAAATCTTGATGTGTTTTTACCTGTAATTTGTGTAAGCTCCTTTGGGAAAGAGGACTCCGGGAGACAAAGCATGAATCCCTGCTCAGTCATGCAAACCCACCTTGGGCAAGCCACTCTCTCTCAGCCTCAAAGGAAGCAATGACAATCCTCCTCTGAACAAATCTTGCAAAGAAAATCCCATGATAGGTTTCCAGTAGTGTTGTTGTAAGTCAGAAATGACCTGAAGACACTCAACAGCAATATATAAAGCAGAAGTGGGCAATGTCCAGCCAGGGCCATTTTTGTGGGCTACAGGGTCCTCCAGATCTCAAAACATGTTTTGAAAAACATCATTTTGGAAAAATTTATTTGTCCTTTACACTGCCCAAATACCCCTTAGGAGCATTTTGCCATATTTTGGGGCCCTTGGGCCATTTAAGGCCCAGGGCAATCCTTTAAAAAAAAACAAAACAAGAAATTAAAAGGAAGTGACTTTTGATCATCTCATGTTGTTAAGAAACACCTCTCTTAGGCATAAAATGGCCTTCCAGAGCCTAAAAACATGGTAAAAATACCCTGGTCACCATAGTTTATGAATATTTTGTGGCAAAAAGTTGATTTTCTTTTGGTGGGGATATTCAGACCTCCAAGGTCTCCCGAGGAGCTAATATGGGCCCTCTGACCTCCCACAATTGCGCACTCTTGGCATAAAGGAGTCAGTTGTAATTTGTTCTCCAGTTTCTGTAGGTTGAGAGAAAGCACAGGGTTAGTGGAATCACTATACTTTCTCTTACACTGTTCTAAATATATGGGGGATTAGAGTTCCTGAACAGGATTTACTTTAAAATTATATCATCAATCTCAGTTTAAAATCAGATGAAAACATCCACCTTATTTTTGGATGGAGTAGTTTGAGGGTTGTTGCAAACAGTGTAACATGATTACATATCTCCTTTGGATATCTGAAATACTGTTAAATAATATGTTTAATATGATGGCAGCAGTGGCAGTGATGGTGATTATGGTTATACTCATTCTTGTGCATGAGAATGAAATATGGAAAGATTCACACCCTCACTTTTCACTTTAATATTGTTCATCATACTGTTCTCCCCAGCACCTCATCTTGACCCAGGGTCCCTTTAACACTACACAATTATAGTACCATATAGTTCCCTAAATGCTGTGGTCCATTGAGACCCTCTAAAACATCGATATTAATTTGGGGAATTAATATATTCAGCTTGGCAATACGAGAGGAGGGCAATGAAGCAGGACCTTTTAACTTATATATACTAGTACTCAGGAGGAGACATTAAGCTAGGTAGTACAATTAATTGATCTTTATTGAGAAAGCGATAGTAACATTCACACATACACTCAGGCTTCAAGCATTCATGCAAGGCTAGGGAAACTAGTAGGAAGAATTTGGATAGAGGAATAGAGTGATGTGATGATGGGTGATATGACACCTGTAGAGCAGAGATTTCTGCAGCAACGGGGTCTTGGAATTGTGTTCTGAGGGTCTAGCAGCAAACTGGCAGCATGGATATAGGAAGAAGGGACTGCAAACAATTTGGTGTTGTTTGGGGATGATATTTATATGAAATAGTTCCCATGAAGGGATGAGGTTTTGAGTGAAATACAATGGTTCTCAGAGGTTCCCAGGCTTGAACATAGGGAGCTCTCTAAGACTTGGTGATCGTTAATGATTGATACATTGGAATTGAATACGAAACAGGTGAGTGCTATTGTTGGAGTAAAAGGAGAGGAAAATCCCATTTACAAGCAATAAGGGTCTCCTTGATATCACTGAGTGGATTAGTGATGGCTCACCTCCAGATGCTGAGTCTTCCTTGAGAGTGTCGGTTTTGGAAATTTCCACTGGCCCTCCTTTGCTGCATACATGAGTCCCACCCTGGTATTAGAGAGTCCCTGGTTTACCTGTAACCACATGGATGGCTGCCTTAGCCAAATTATTAAATACAGCCAATTATTTGATATTCTAAAGCTGTCAGGACATGTAACAATATCCCACTTTAACTGCCATGGCTACATCCTATGGAATCTAGGGCTTTGCAGATTAGGGGAGGAATATTTAGAATTCTCTACCAGAGAGATGTGTTGCCTCACCAAACTATAAACCCCAGGAATCCATAGGATATCACTGTGGCAGTTAAGGCAGAATTTTAGTGTTATAATGGCTCAGAGTGAACCCACATCCAGCATGTAAAAATAAATGTGTACCTGAGCACATGTACTAGGCTGAAGTACCATGAAACTTATTCCTTTTTCTTTACATAAAATAATGCATTCATTCAAAGTTATATCCTGTGGTCCTGAAAATGTTAGTATATTAGACAGATTAGTCATGGCTTTCTAGATATAGGCAAGCAGTTCTTGCATGACCTTCATGTATCAAAGTAAAGCCTAACAGTATTTCAGTAAAATACATGGATTATCTAAAATTAATCTTGCTCTTAACTGATGCTAGTGTTTTCTAATAGTCAATCTAGGCATGATGTGGATCTTGTGACTGGTCCTTATGTGGCTACTCTTCTCTTTACTAAACAGTAGCTGCAAAGGTCCCACATCCAGATCCCTTTCCTCAGTCTCAAATGCTGCAATGATATGATTAACATCACATCTAGTTTGGCCCCAAGTTACCTTATTATAACAGATAATTCTTAAAATGTTTAATATGTTGTTTTCAAGATTAGTTACCTTCTTGGGATATGAACCAATGGGATAACTCTGCTGCAGATATTTCTGCCAATATCCAACAGTCTGTTTGAGCCCCACTGAAAATAAAAGAATGTGCATATATGCAAATAAAATGTGAACGCTATACAGTATTCCTGATTTATATAAAAACATTGACTAAAAGTACTTCATCTTTTACTGATGCAATAAACTAACTTTACAGTTAGTAACATATAACTTACAAGACTGACAAATTTGGTGCTTAAAAAATATTTAGGTTAAAAAAAACCCTGTCACTTCCAGTAAGTCATTTTTAGAGTGTAATCACTTTAATTCTCCACCTCTAATTTTATCTCCATGAGACAAGCTCTTAGACTGGAGTCCCTTAACCTCCTGTGAAGAATTTCACTGCAGTTTGTTGTTGTAATTTTCAAGGAGGATGACAGCATGGGCTCAGTTTATATGTTATTATGCTTGGCCTAGGACTTAGGGGGGGAAAACATGCTGTTTTTCTAACATTTTCTAGCACAGGTGTTTAAGTATAACTGTTAATGAAGGCAGTCAAAACATGAATATTGTTTTATGTAATGTTCTCTGCTAAGCTAAAAAGAGATGGAGAAAATTATTGAAGAGGTTTTATAAGCTGTAAAATCACCTTCCAGCTAAGGCTTAAAAATGATGAAAAATGTTTACCATTGCTCACACAGATCATCCTGACTCCATCATTGAACAGGAAAAAAATTCTAGTTAAACTCTGGTTTAAGTATAATGGTGCTGATTACTGAAGCAGTTGCTGATTTCCCGGTGAAAAGATTTTCTTTGTTGGGGTGGGGGGTGAGGGTGGAAAGGAAGTGAGCAAAGGGATTTGAAGGAAAAGAAAACTGATCCCCAGCTACCACTTCAACACTCTTGACCTTCAGTTAGATTACAAGCCATAAGGATATAATCTAAAAGAGCAGGGGTTATCTACAAATGCTAAATTAATACAATGTAATACATCCAACCAAAAGGGGGTAATCACTAAACATGTACACATCAAATGCCACAAGGAAGTGCTATTTGTATTACACTTCAATTTCTTTCTTAAAAGGTGTCATGGTGTCTAGTATACCTAACACATCAATTCTTACTGAACCAAACATAATTTTATGTCTCAAGAGATTTTAGTTGTAGAATCTAGGGGGATTTTTAGATGGGGCCAATATTCTGTGGCAGGCACAGAACAGGGTCTCCCTTTCAGACGACGTCGACCCATTCTGACCTGCTCCCGCGCTGCTCCCAGAGTATTCTATTCACGATGAAACATCTTGAATAGAACACCCATTCCATGTCTGTCGTGGAATTAGGGGTGTGCAAACAGGAGCCCCGTTCCTGTTCCGAGATGACAGCCACAGGGAAGGAGGTCCATTCTGAGCACTTCCGGACACAATCGGGACATCCAGGTAAGTGGCACCCTTCCCCTCCCTCCCTGGGTTACTTGTAATCCCCCCCCCTGTGTTTTTGTGCTTTGTTTTTACTTTTGACTATTGGGGGCTTAAAATTTTTAAATTTTCCAAGAACAGGCGTGAATTCATTTGCCAGTTGTAAATGCAGCCTTCATAAGGCTGCATTTACGACTGGCCAGTGTGGGGAGGGGGAGGATGTTCCTGCTGCAGAATGAAGTTAAGTATGCGAACATTTTTCTTCTATTCCGTGGCAGGAATGGGAATGGAGGTGGCGAGGCAGGAACAGGGCATTTGGCCCCATCTGAAAATGTCCTAGGACAGTTTTCCATTGGTTGATTTGCATATGGCAAGTCTTTATTCTACTTAATTCTAACTTCATTAATATCAAATTTAGTGACACAAACACTTATAAACAAGACTTCTTTTCAGTTTCTTTGAGCATATAATTAAAGTTTCAAACACAGTAGAGGTGGCTGAGACACTCAGAGCTGATAATCCATAAATGGACACGAAATATGTTGAAGTTGTATATATTGCCAACAGCACACTTGTGGGTAACTGATAAGTAGACTGAATTATTGAGAATGACAAAAAATTCTTGGTCTGGCACAGTTGATCCAAATTAGAAGTCCTCCTGTCAAGCAATTTCTTCCATATGTCTTACACTCTTCATGTTAGGGTTATACCATAGAGTTATTTTACCATGACTATATAGGTCAAATTGTAATTGATAAGAAATTGTATGCCAGGCCACCCTAATATCTAGGTTGAGGAGTCTCTTGAACACTTTTCTCTCATGATGTTTTTCTTCTAACAGTCACCATGCCTCCTAATTGTTTTTCCTTTCATGGAGTTAAAATGATAGCATTTTCTATGGCAGGGTAAATATTGCCAGGTTTTGGGAGGTGGGGGATGCCAGTTCCATAGTTCATCTCAGCTCTTGCTCTAGAGTCTAGACACTACTTTACTTTTAAATAGTGGAATGGGGGGATGATGAGGCCTGAGAGGAAAACACAAATGCCAATTATCTTACATAATTTTCACTATTTAGACTGTGTAAATACAGCTTGGCAATTGTTTCAAAATTAAAATGGGATGGTTCCTCACTGTATAGTGACCCTACAGAGAACTTACCATGGGGTTTTCTTGGCAAGATTTGTTCAGAGGAGGTTTGCCTTTGCCTTCCTCTGAGGCTGAGTGAGTGTGACTTGCCCAAGGTTACCCAGTATCTTTCCATGTCTGAGCAAGAATTCGAACCCTGGTCTCCACAGTTTTAGTCTAACACTCATAGATCATAGAACTGTAGAGTTGGAAGAGACCACGAGGGCCATCCAGTCCAACCCCCTGCCATACAGGAATATATAATCAAAACATCCCTGACAGATGGCCATCCAGCCTCTGTTTAAAGACCTCCAAGGAAGGAGACCCTACCACGCTCCAAGGGAGTGTGTTCCACTGCCAAACAGCTCTTACTGTCAGGAAGTTCTTCTTAATGTTGAGGTGGAATCTCTGTTCCTGGAGCTTGCATCCATTGTTCTGTGTTCTAATCTCTGGATTAGAACAGAAAATTCTAATCCAGCAGAAAACAAGCAGAAAACAAGCTTGCTCCATCCTCAATGTGACACCCCTTCAAATACTTAAACAGGGCTATCATATTGCCACTTAACCGTCTTTTTTCCAGGGTAAACATACCCAGCGTTATGATAGTAGGCATTAGTGACTTGACAGTCACATTCATGATATATCCTAGTTTGGGAAATAGGTGTGTTTAAGATATATGTGGGAAAATGTGGGCAATGATGATGCTTTTATAGGACTTGGGCAGTGAAACTGTCTAATCCTTTATGTGTGCAGGAACATATGAGTGTGCAGAATTTGTGGGGTTTTTTAATGATAAAATACAAATAGTTTTTCCACAGAGCATGCTTCACATTTGTATGTGTGTGAATTTCAAATAAATTGCTGCTGAATGCTGCAGTACTAAATAGTCAAATAGTAGTGGAGAACTATGCGTGTATCCAGGGGGGTTGAAAGTTTTTACTACTACCGTTTATCTACATTAAAAAGTAAGTTGACTTTAGGTGAAAAGGGAGCGTTCCCATTTCACCTTAAGAGTGAATGAGGTAAAAAATGCCAGCATTTTAATTTTTCATGCTGTATTCTCACTTCTGAACTATGAGTCATCAGTATATTTTTTAAAAATAAAAATCACAGTACAGTTGCCCCTTCAAATTCGCGGGGGTTACGGCTGCCAGACCCCCACGAATGTGAAAAAACCATGAATAATAATCACCCCAGGGAGTGAGGGAAAATCTCTCAAACAGCTATCTGCTGGGCTTTCGCCCTCCCTGGTTTAAGGAGGTTTTGCCTCACTCCCCCCCCCTTTCCTGGCTTTTCCTTGCCTTTGTGAAGATCCAGGGAAGCCCAGGGAGTGAGGGAAAATCTCTCAAACTGGCTGTCTGCTGGGCTTTCGCCCTCCTTGAAAAGGCAGCCAAAGCTCAGCAGAGGAGCAGTTTGAGAGATTTTCCCTCACTCCCTAGGCTTCCCTGGCTCTCCTTTCTCTCTCAAAGGGAAGGAAGAGCCAGGAAAGCCTGGGGGCTCCTCTGCTGAGCTTTAGTTGCCTTTTCAGGGAGGGGGAAGGCAAGAAGACAGCAGTTTGAGAGAGAAAGGAGAGCCAGGGAAGCCTAGGGAGTGAGGGAAAATCTCTCAAACCGCTCCTCTGCTGAGCTTTGGCTGCCTTTTCAGGAAGGGCGAAAGCCAAATAGACAGATTTCTCTCTCAAACTGGCTGTCTGTTTGGCTTTCGCCCTCCCTGAAAAGGCAGCTAAAGCTCAGCAGAGGAGAGGTTTTAAGAAGTTTTGCCTCACCCACGCACTTTCCTGGCTTTTCGTTCCCTTTGTGAAGAGAAGGGAAGACCCAGGAGACAGGCAGTGGGTGAGGGAAAACTGCGAATAATCAAAACCGCAAGTGTCAAAGCTACGAATGCAAAGGGACAACTGTACTTAAACTTTCCATCAATCCTCTCCTCAGGAGTAAGCCCAATTGATATTATAGCAAAGAATGTTGATACAATTAACATAAAGAAATAATGTTGAAAAGAGAGAGAGAGATAAAACATTTTTTTTCAAAGCAAGAGGACTTTTAACACTTTGATCCCCTATAAATGTGTAGAATCTAATAATAGGATTTACAGGTAGTTTAATGAGGCTTTTTCCATAAAGAACACGTGTAATGTAATTATTTATTACTTTGGAAATTATGCACAAAGTTTGACAAATGTGAACATCCTAAGGGGTATCTTTGCAGATTTTACATTTCCATGAAGTCATTTTCAGCTGAAACAAAACCAGGGGACAGATCTTGAAATGAAAGCAATAAATTGGTTTTGATGTGGAATCACTGATAACTATGGATTTTATAGAACTCAAAATAGGTAAAGGATCACAAGTAGAATAAAACATTGGTCTACAGATCCAGGGCCTGTGTTCTCAAACTGCAACATGGAAATCAGTTCCAATGATTCAGCTTTTTAACATTATATTGTTTTTCTTGAGGGTACATAAGTTCTATACTCAATTTGATCATTCAGAAAATTACACAGAAGCTGATTTCAGGGAAGGCTTAAAGGGAAAAAAAGTTTAAAATGACAGATATTGGATCACTTCATTAAAAACAGGGGGGAAATTGGCAGAATAAAATAAGATGCCTGCCACTTTCATTTTAGTAAAAAGCACCAAATAATTCTTTTGTTTAGATAGAGAAATGGTGTGTATAGCATTTACAGGCACAGATTTAGACATAGTGATGATTAAAAATTGGGCTTATTCGTTAACTGAAATGATTCAGTTGCTGATGACGTTAACTGCCTTCAAGTCAACTTTGACTCATGGCGACCCCATGAATGATTACCACAACTATATATGGGAAGTAATGAATATTGTGCTATAATCACTGTCTTAATAAATATCCTAAAATAATAAATATAAACCACCTTCACATTTAAGTTATGTGTTACTTATTTTTGAATTGTTTTCAGTTGTAACTTCTATAACATTTCACAAATATACTATGCCATAATTTCTCCAATACCTACATGCATATAAACAATTTGCATCAACAATAAATACACATAATATAATAATAATAAATATATACAATATAATCACATAAATACAGTACTTCTCATTGGAGTCCAGGAAATGTCCTAAAATGTAGGGCTCTACAATGCACACAGTCCTGAAGAATTTTTCTTTCTTTGACACTGGAGTGTGACGACATAGTCAAGCCACCTGCACAGTGATGAATTTCAAGTCCAAAATGATGGCACTCCACAAGTAAAATATTGCAAAACCAGAATTTCTTATATGGAAGAGGTAAGTAGATTGCGGGCGGAGCTGCATGTTGTTCTTGCTATCTTTAAATCAAACAAACACAGGATGGTCACCTCTAGAGCAAAGCCCCACATGGGGAGCAGAATGGAACTATTTCTGTATTTGTAGCACGTATGGTCAAAGCATATTAAATTCTTGCTGATGAAGCCCACAAAATGGTCAACTATATATTTGCTCTAGAGGTGACCATCCTGTGTATGTTGGATTTAAAAATAGTGATAACAATACACAGCTCCACCCATGATCTACTTACCTGTTCCATATAAGAAATTATGGTTTTGTAATATTTTACTTGTAAAGTGCCATCATTTTGGACTTGAAATTCATTGCTGTGCAGGTGGCTTGACTACATCGTCACACTCCAGTGTCAAAGAAAGAAAAAAATCTTCAGGACAGTGTGCATTGTAGAGTCCTACATTTTAGGACATTTCTTGGACTCCACTGAGAAATACTATATTTATGTGATTATATTGTATATATCTATTATTATTATATTGTGTATATTTATTGTTGATACAAATTATTTATATGCATGTAGGTATTGTAGAAATTATGGCATAGTATATTTGTGAAATGTTATAGTACTTACCACTGATAACAATTCAAAAATAACTAACACATAACTCACTCAAATGTGAAGGTGGTTTACCTTATTTATTATTTTAGGATATTTATTAAGACAATGATTGTAGCACAATATTCATTACCTCCCATATATAGTTTTGGTACTGACTTAGTGGAACCTTCCCTTTATACTTGTTGTTGAACCCCATGAATGAGACGCCTCCAAGGTCCTTTGTCTTCAACCGCTCTGCTTAAGTCCTGCATGCTCAGAACTGTTTCCTCCTTGATTGAGTTTATCCATCTCATATGCAGTCTTCCTCTCTTTCTATTGCTGTCCACCTTTCCTAGAATTATTTTTTTCTAGTGACTCATGCCTTTTCATGATGTGGCCAAAGTGTAGCAGGCTCATCATGGCTTCCGGGCATTATTCAGGTTTGATCTGTTGTAGGACACATTTTTTGTCTTTTGGGACAACCGCAGTATCCTCAGTTCTCTTCTTTAGCATTAAACTCAAATGAGTTGATTTTCTTTCAATCAGCTTTCTTCACTGTCCAGCTCTCACATCTGTACATGGTGATGGTAAATTGATGGCTTGGATGATTCTAACTTTAGTGTTTAGTTTTATATCTTTGCACTTTAGGATCTTGTCTAGTTCTTTCATAGCTGCCCTTCCCAGTCCTAGTCTTCTGAGCTTGATTGTGATCTCTGTTCTGATCAATGATTGATCCAAGGTATAGGAATCTTTAATTATTTCAATTTTCTCATTGTCTAGATTGAATTTATGTAAATCTTCTGTGGTGATTATTTTTGTTTTCTTAATGTTCAACAGTAAGTCTGCCTTAGCACTTTCTTCCTTGACTTTCTTTACTGTTCCAAATGTTTGTTGTTTTCTGCTAGTAGTGTGGTGTTGTCTGCATATCTTAGATTGTTGATCTTCCTTCCCCTGATCTTCACTCCTCCTTCCTTCAAGTCTAAACCTGCTCTGCATATGATAGTTTCTGCATACAAGTTGAACAAATAGGGTGATAAAATGTAGCCTTCTCTGGATCCCTTTCTGATTGGGAACCATTGTTTCTCCATATTCTGTTCTAACATTAGCCTCCTGTCCTGAATACAGGTTGCACATCAGGACAATCAAATGGTACATCCATTTCTTTAAGATAAGTCCAGAGTTTTTCATGATCTATGCAGTCAAAGGCTTTGCTGTAGTTTAAAAAGCATGTATTGATTTTCTTCTGGAATTCCCTGGTGGGCTCCATTATCCAGTGAATGTTTGAAATGCAATCCCTAGTGCCTCTTCCTTTCCTGAACCCAGCATGCACCTTTGGAATTTCTCACTCCATACAGTGTATGAAAGGAGCTTCTGCTGCATAATTTTGAGCATGACTTTGCTTGCATGGGAAATTAATGCAATTATTCTGTAGTTACTGCAGTCCTTTGTGTCTTCTTTTTTGGGAATGGGAATGTAGATTGATTGCTTCCAATCTGTGGGCTGTTGTTTTGTATTCCATACTTGTTGACAGGGTTTTTTTTTAGAACTAAAGTCGATTCTGTTCGTGTAGGTTGTAACAGTTCTTATTAGTATGTCCTCTGTCTCTGGTGATTTATTCTTCTCAATTGCTTTGAGTGCAGCTTTCACTTCACTTTCCAAAATCTGTAGTTCATCTTTGTATGAGTCTTCTTTCCATGTGTCATTCATATTTTCTGCATTCTTCCTTGACTATGTCCTGGCTTATTTCCATAGTATTTTTCACTTTATCTTTAAATTCTTCTGGGATGTTCTTCAGATTGTATTTTGGCATGATTATTGATTTTGTATTATTCTTCAGCTTTACTCTAATTTTTGATATTAGTAGTTCATGGACTGTGCAACAGTCTATGCCTGGCATTGTTTTTGTTGTGAGAACAGAGCTTCTCCATTTTCTGTTTCCAGTTATATAGTCTGATTTTTGTGAAGTTGAAGGCTTTCATGGCCTGCATGCATAGATTTCCCTTGTTTTTTTTTTTCTGGGCTGTGAAGCCATGTTCTGGAAGAGGTTCTGACACTTCGTCTGCATCTGTGGCTGGGATCTTCAGAGAATCATTGGGTAGGAGTGCGTGGGGGGTTTATATACTGTGAACCCCTGTTGGGGAGGATATGAAATTTTTTTGTATTTGAATGGTTAGTTTCTGTGTGGAGATATGCAAGGAGGATTACTGTCTGTTTGGCTAATGGTTGGTTAATGTTCTGATTTTAGTGTTCTTCAGGACTGGCACAGATTTTGTTTACTTTTAGGGTTTCTTCTTTCCTGTTGAAGTTGTCCAGGTGTTTGTGGACTTCAATAGCTTCCCTGTGCATTCTGACATGATAGTTGTTGGCCTGGTCCAGAATTTCAATCTTTTCAAAACAGCCACCCAAAGGGAATGTATTTTTACCATACATCAAAGGAGTCACAGACAGAATAGGGAAACTGGTGAGGAAACACAACCTCCAAACAATCTATAGACCAACCAAGAAAATCCAAGAAATGCTACACTCAGCGAAGGACAAAAGAGACCCTCTCACAGCTACAGGAGTTTACAGCATACCATGCAGCTGTGGACGAGTTTACATAGGGACCACTAAATGCAGTGTGCAAAGACGAATCAAAGAAAATGAGAGACACTGCAGACTGGGCCAGCCAGAAGGATCAGCAGTAGCAGAACATGTGATAAACCAACCTGGACAGAAAATGTTATTTGAAAACACTGAAATTCTGGACCAGGCCAACAACTATCATGTCAGAATTCATAGAGAAGCTATTGAAATCCACAAACACCTGGACAACTTCAACAGGAAAGAAGAAACCCTAAAAGTAAACAAAATCTGGCTGCCAGTCCTGAAGAACACTAAAATCAGAACTCAATACTTGCAAATGAACTCTACCCAGGGACAGGGGGATTTCCAGCAGATAATGGACCATTAACCAACCATTAGCCAAACAGACACTAATCCTCCTTGCACATCTCCACACAGAAACTAGCCATTCAAATACACAATTTACATATCCTCCCTAACAGGGGTTCACAGTACAGGTATATAAATCCCAAACACACTCCTACCCAACCATTCTCTGAAGATGCCAGCCACAGATACAGGTGAAAGGTGAGAAAGAAACTCTTCCAGAATACGGCCTCACAGCCCGGAAAAAAACCAAGGAAAATCTACCTGATTTTTGTATTAGCCATCTGGTGATGTCCATGTGTATAGTCTCCTCTCCAGCTATATGAAGAAGGTGTTTGTGATGAATAGATTGTTGGCCTTGCTCTCTTGCTTCATTTCTTGATTCTAGTCCAAATTTTCCTGCAGTTTTTGATTCTACTCTGCTTTCTATTTTTGCATCCCAGGAGATTTTTGGACGGCTAAAATCAGCCTCTTGCTGCGGCAAGCAGCCCCCGGAACAGTAACGAGGCTGCTGCGTGGCAAAGGTCCATTTTGGACGATGCCGTTTCTCTCTCAGCGTCGTCCGTGACTGTTGTGGCCAGCATTGGAGGTGGCCGCACTGTTTTTACTCACAGAAGTTGTCCGTGAGTAAAAAACAGCGCGTCCGCCTCCAATGCTGGCCGCAACAGTCACGGATGATGCCGAGAGAGAAACGGCGTCATCCAAAATGGACCCTTGCCGCGCAGCAGCCTCGTTACTGTTCCGGGGGCTGCTTGCGCGGTAAGAGGCTGATTTTAGCCGTCTGAAAATCTCCCTAGTCAGCTATGTTTAACAAAAAAATAAAAAATAAAAATAAAGTTTTGGTGTGTTGTCAATTTCTTCCTGGACTCCATTGTAGAATCTCTCGATTTCTTCTTCTTCTGCCTCTGTGTTTGGCACATAGACTTGGATTATGGTAATGTTGATTGGATTTCCCTGAAGTCTTATTGGAATGATTCAACCTGATTTTGTGTTATATCCCTTGACTGATCTTGCTACATATAAATGCATTCACTATAAATTCCACCAATAGCTTCTTGTCTTTTCATTTACTGAGTAGTACAGTGTAGTTATTTGACCCAAAATATCCCATTCCTGTCCATTTTAGCTAACTCACCCCTAGTATTGCTCTGTTTATAAATTTCATTTCCATTTTTTTTTTTTTTACTATGTTTAGCTTCCCTTGACTCATGCTTCTCGCATTCCATGTTCCTATAACATGTGTAGTACAGCTTCGGATATTCTTTTTGCTTTTGAACATGTCTGTTGCATGACTTCCCTTCTGATTGAGTGCTGTTGTGCCCTTGACCACATCCCTATTTCATAATTGTCCTGCGCTCTGCCATTTTAGCACTCTGTTTGTGTCCTCTCCCTACCTCTTCTTTTATTTTGGATTGTCTCATCATAGGGTTTTCTTGGTGAGAGGTTCTCGCTAGGGACTTCTGTCAAGGGTGTGTACTGGTTCCTCTGAGCATGTTAAGAGGACCAAGCAGTGAATAAATCTTGTAGCAGATACAGCTGACATCAGGCTGTCTCTTCATTGTTTTTACATTACTCTATATCCAAAGATCTCAGGACAGCACACAATCAACAAAAGCTTAAAAGCAATTGTAAAGTAGTTTTGTCATTTTTTAAAAAATCAGGATAATTTAAAAAATAAAGGGAAAAAAGGAACACAAAATTCACAATCTAGTCAGCCAACATGCAGACCTGATCACTGATTGGTAACAACCACCCTCCTGAGCAGCATGCAGGGCTGCAAAAGGGGAGGTGTTTTAATGACCACACATGAAAATGGACACTGATTGGCCATGGCATGCCATGCCATGCCTGGGAGGGGTCAGGGCAGAGCATACCTGTTATAAGTGGCTGTTGCCCCTGGCCTCTCCCTCTTTCTTTGTGATGACTCACCCTCCCAACTCTGTCACAGTACGAATTCTTCTGGTTGCTTAGTGGGCTGGGTAGGAATTCCCCCCCCCCTGTTTATGGGGTGGTCGCCTACCCCTTACTGTCACTGGGGACTTGGTTAATTGGCTTTGGGTGAGGTCATAAATAAACGGTCACTTGGCAGGGAGTACGGGAGACAGGGTATGTTGGCGTTCACATATGGCACCCCCTTTGTGGGTTGAAGGACAGGCTTATCCAGCTGCACCTGCAGATTATGTGGCTGGGGTTCAGGGAGATAGCCTATCCTTGAGGCTGGCACTATGATAGAACCCTCGATAGAAGTCATGCAGCTTGAGGAATTACATCATGGGGCCTTGCCTTCCAGTAGATGGTGCCCAATGGACATCCCAGTTCCTGGGATCCCCTCTGGAGCTCAGGTGTTTTGCCTAGGGAAGGTGGGAGATGTGTCCAGGGGACCATCGGCTCCAGCTGGTCCTGAACTAAGTCTTGCCCTTGCTTCGCATACCACAATAAATAAATAAATAAGCCAGATATTAAATAAAGTGGCCCCGTGTTTCAACCCAACTTGTGTGTCTGGTCTCGTTATTTCATGTGTTAATCATTAAAAGCTTGGGTAAAAAAGCCAAAAATGAGTTGTTGCTAAAATGAAACCAAAATCAGTGTCAGTAGCATTCCCCAGCTAAGAAGTGGTCACTACATAGTTTCCTAAACATTCAGAGAAAAAGTTAACTTTTTGCACTCAGCTGTGAGTCACATTGAGTCCCAATTAATATATTAAATAATCAATTAAATGGCTACTGCAGATCACCACAACTCACCTAAAATCGGCTCATGATGACCCATCAGTCAAAGCTAGCTTCGAGAGAAGCTATAGAACTGCTGTTATACTATCCATGGAGTATACAACACAGACTACTTTTCTGTCTGTTGCATATTATGTCATTATGGACTTTTTCGGACATTAAAAATACAACGCTAGCAGCCTCGCCACGTTGCGAGGCTGCAGCGCTGCAGGGCATCCCTTTCAGATGACGCCCGTCCCTGCCGGTACTGTTGCAGTACCGCAGGGACATTTGAGCATTATATTTAGCCGATTTTTACTCACGAAAGTTGATCGTGAGTAAAAATCGGCTAAATATAATGCTCAAATGTCCCTGCGGTACTGCAACAGTACCGGCAGGGACGGGCATCATGTGAAAGGGACGCCCTGCAGCGCTGCAGCCTCGCAACATGGCGAGGCTGCTAGTGTTGTATTTTTAATGTCCGAAAAAGTCCTATGTTGGCATCATTTTCTAACAAATCTTTTTCATTATTTGCATAAGTAATTGCAGGGTGATATCTGCTTTCCTGTCCATGCACCAAACTGTATGGTACAAACTCTGCTATTCATAATTACACAGCAAATTTTTTTTAGATCTGTGATTATAATAGTGCATGATGTTCTTTGTTATTAGAAGACTCTCATGAAATAAAAAATCTGGAAAATGGTGCATCCAGTGAACAGAACAAAGGTAAGAAGAGTACACTGGAAAAATCTCCTCCCTAGTTCCTCTAGTTCCTTGGTGATCAATGATGATTAGTTGTGATTGGCAAGATTCTCCTTTACTGAGAAGAACAGAGAAGGGATGAGTAAGCCTATTGTACTTCTTCATTTTTGTCCTGTTTTCTTCTGTATGTGGAACCTCTGCTTCCAGTTTTTTTGAAAAATTAGTAGGGCTGTGACACTAAAACACATGGGGGCTATCTCCTCATATGTAAATTTAGAACAATATTTGTAAAAAGCTTGTATTGAAGTTATGTCTAATAATTCTCCATTGCTGCAATAACACCCATGAATTGCTCACCAATGAAAGCTTTCTTAGGGAGTAAACAAAGTGGTAAATTTTAATTTTCTGAAGCTCAACCGTTTTGATAGCTGTATTATGTTTGCCATTTACCTCACCTGTAAAACAGCTCACATCTGGCTGAAAAAAGGTTATTTTTTCTAGATTCCTAACCTGGTTTATGAGAATCTCAGCTTGTACTTTTAGTATAGATCATTTTAAAGTTCTTGAGGGAAATGCAAATTACAAGTTGAGGTAGGCAATGAGCATCTAGGCTATGCTTGATGAAAAAAAGGTATAGAACACCTCTGACAACTTCAAAATACAAGCCAGTTCTTATTAAAGAAACCAGCTTTTAAAACTAATAAGATAGTCAGCTCTTGTTGAGTATCTAATCTCCTTTTCTGGCTGAGAGTCTGTTCATTTAACAGCTTTATATCCATTTGGACAGAACTGAATTCCTAGATTCCTTTACTCTAGTAACCCTAACATCTGATTTAGATATATTGACCTCTTGCCCCCTACCTTATTTTATATTCTTGGAAATTGACAGGAGAAATTGTAATCTGCTTCTTCTATTAGACCTTGGTATTGCTTATTATGATGTGTTGATTATCCAGTTGGAAGTATTAGTATACTTTAAATATGATTTGGCTATAACATACTGGTGATCCCCCAATTTTGGGTGCTAATAATTACTCTTATAAGGCAATCTGGTATTTCCTAAATGGCTTGGGTCCAAATTATCTCCGGAACCGCCTCCTCCCATATAATCCTCCCCACGTACTCCGGTCCTCTGGGAGGAATCTGCTTCAGCCACAAAAATCTAGGCTGTCTGCAACCTCCCAGAGGGCCTTTTCAGTATTCGCCCCCAAATTGTGGAATGGCCTGCCGAATGAGATCCGTCAGCTGACGAGCTTGAGTAGTTTTAAAAAAGCACTAAAGACGGATCTCTTTCGGCAGGCCTTTCCTGATTAGATCCCGGCCTCAGGAACTCAGTCTCCTGGCTTTTTAAAAATTATGTATATATTTGTTTTTAATGCATTTTTTAGTTAGAAGGTTTTAATCTTATTGTGTTTAATGTCATTTTATGGGGGAGGGTGGGGTGGGTGGTGTTTTTAGTCATTATTATAATGTTTTAATTGTTGGAAGCCGCCCCGATTGTTTTTAGCAGAGGGGTGGGGTATAAATAAATTTTATTATTATATTATTATTCAAAAAAGAAAAGAAAAGAAAAGAAAAGAAAAGAAAAGAAAAGAAAAGAAAAGAAAAGAGTATAACCGAATTGAGCAAGAGGTGCAGATTCAATTGTGGAGTGCCAGAGCTGGTTTGCAGTGGCCAGGACAGATGAGCAATAACTTTTCCTATTTTTTTCCCATCCTGGTTTCCCTCCTTTTCCTTTCTTTCCTCCCTTTTGCTCAGTGAAGGGAATTAATTGTACCAGCTCCAGGTCTGGTGAAATTTAAGGCCCTTGAGGTAGGAGTGCCTAGAAGTAAGGATCCAGCTAGTACACAGACCTCTTATATATGTCCCAACATCCCCTGTTTTGAGGTCCACTGTTGCTTAAACACTGCAAGCTGAACAGTGACAGTGATTAAGTTCTCTGTTACTGCCACAAAGAGAGTGCTGGCAGTGCATTTCAATCTTTGCCTATGGAATCTTACAATCATAGGGTTGGAAGATACCACAAGGGCCATCCAGTCCAAACACCTGCCATGCAGTAATATACAGTTGGCTGCCCATATCCATGGATTCTGCATCCACAGATTGCACCATCCATGACTTGATTATATTTCCCCCCCAAAAAGTCAAAAAAACAAACCTTGATTTCACCATTTTATATAAGGGACACCATTTTACTGCACCATGATATATGCAGTTGTTTGAAAAAGAACATACACCATCTTTGAATTCTATGATTTTACATATCAGGACATAATAACAATTATCTGTTCCTTACCAAGTCCTAAAATTAGGTAAACACAACCTCAGATGAACAACAACACATGATGTATTACACTATGTCATGATTTATACAACAAAGATAAAGCCAAAATGGAGAAGCCATGTGTGAAAAACTAAGTACACCTTATGATTCAATAGCTTGTAGAACCACCTTTAACAACAATAACTTTAAGGAATAGTTTTCTGTATGACTTTATCAGTCGCTCCCATGGTTGTGGAGGAATTTTGACCTACTCTTCTTTACAATGGATGTTTCAGTTCATTGAGGTTTGTGGGCATCTGTTTATGCAGCTCTGTTACGGTCCTACCACAGCATTTCAATCGGGTTGAGGTCTGGACTTTGTCTGGGCCATTGCAACACCTAGATTCTTTTCTTTTTCAGCCATTCTGTTGTAGATTTGCTGGTATGCTTGGGTCCTGTTGCATGACCCAATTTCAGCCAAGCTTTAGCTGTCAGACAGATGGCCTCACATTTGACTCTAGAATACTTTGGTATACAGAGGAGTTCATGGTCGACTCAATGACTGCAAGGTTCCCAGGCCCCATGGCTGCAAAACAAGCCCAAATCATCACCCATCCACCACTGGGCTTTACAGTTGGTATGAGTTGTTTGTGCTGATATGCTGCATTTGGCTTTTGCCAAACGTGTCGCTGTGCATTATGGCCAAACATCTCCACTTTGGTTTCATCTGTCCAAAGGACACTGTTTCAGAAGTCCTATGGTTTGTTCAGATGCAACTTTGCAAACCTAAGCCATGTTGCCATGTTCTTTTTAGAGAGTAGAGGCTTTCTCCTGGCAACCCTTCCAAACAAACCATACTTATTCTGTCTTTTTCTAATTGTACTGTCATGAACTTTAACATTTGTCCGAGAGAGCATCCCCAAAATGCCGGCAACAGGATAAACGAGATCTGGGAAAGCGGCCAACTCCCAGTGATAGCAAAGTCAATTAAGGGGAACCAGATAAGGTTCAGAACACACAAGGTTCTGTTTCTTGGAGAAGCAGCAATGCAGGCAAGAAGGCACATAGAGAAGAGTCCAGAATACAGTCCAAAGGTCAAGGCTTACACAAGGCAACATAGTCAAGAAGGAGGTCTGTGGGTCTGCAGGATCAGTCAACAGTGTAGTCAGGAACAGTCCAAGGTCTAAACATGAGTCAAGGCAACAGGAATCAAGGCATGGAGTCAGAGATATCAGACTTGAAGCTCTTTCCAGGAAAATCAGTTGATCTTTGACAAAGCCTCCACATTTCCCCAAAGCATATATATAGCAATCAAGGTTTTGCCAGGTGCTTCTTGATGAGCAGGTGTTTCTCATAAAGTCTCAGCAATTTCCCTTGAGCTTACTTTTGTGATCGCTGCTTGCTGTACGATGGTGGAGGTAAGTTTGTCTCTTCTTCTTCATCCTTATCTGAATTGGTAGGACTCTCTGCTGTGACTGGTGCGAACCCACTTGGGCCAGGTTCTTCCTCTGCTCGAGCCTCCAGGTTGGCAGGGTTCCCTGCTGGCACAGGTGTAGATAAACCTGTGCCAGGGTCCATTGGGCTGTTCCCTACCATGTCCTTCTCCTCTGATTCCATACCCTCATCAGATTCACGGGTCATGACAACATTTAACATGCTAACTGAGGCCTGTAGAGTCTGAGATGTATCTCTTGTTGTTGTTTTTGCCCAATTTCTCTGAGCATTGCACAGGTTGACCTTGGGGTGAATTTGCTGGGAGGTCCACTCCTGGGAAGACTGACAGCTATCTTGAATGTTTTCCACTTTTGCATAATCTTTCTCACTAAAGAATGAGGAATGTTAAATTGTTTGGAAATGGCCTTATAACCCTTCCCAGATAGATGGGCAGCAACAATTGCTTCTCTAAGATCATTGCTGATGTCTTTCCTCCTTGGCATTGTGTTAACATGCACCTGAATGCTCCAGACCAGCAAACTGCTAAAACATTAGCTTTTATAGAGATGGTCACACTTGCTGATGAAGAATTAATCAAGGGCATTTGATTACCAGCACCTATCTGCTACTTAGCATCTTAATTTCTATGGAAGCAGTAAGGATGTACTTAGGTTTTCACACATAGCTTCTCCATTCTGGCTTTATTTTTTTAAATAAATCATGACACGGTGTAATATGTCATATTGTTATTCATCCAAGGTTGTATTTACCTAATTTTAAGACCTGCTAAGGAACAGATGACTGTTATTATGTCCTGATATGTAAAAACAAAGAATTCAAAGAGTTTTCACACGACTGTAATGGGATTTGAGCATCCATGGATTTTGCTGTCCACAGGGCATGTGTGTGTGTGTGTGTGTGTGTGTGTGTGTGTCCTGGAACCAGCCCCCAGTGTATATACCAAAAAGCTCCAGAGAAGGTGACTCACCACACTCTGAGGCACTGTCAAACATCTCTTACCAATCAGGAAGTTCTTCCTAACACATAGGTAGAATCTCTTTTCCTGAGGTTTGTATCCATTGCTTTGTGTCCTAGTTTCTGGAGCAGCAGAAAACAAGCTTACTCCATCTTCAATATGACATCTTTTCAAAGATTTAAACATGGGTATCATGTCACCTCTTAACCTTCTCTTCTCCATGCTAAACCTATCCAGCTCCCTAAGCCACTCCTCATAGGGCATGGCTTCCAGACCTGTCACCATTTTGGTCATCCTTATCTGGACACATTCCAGCTTGTTATTTTCCTTCTTGAATTGTGGTGTCCATTGTGGTGGACACAGTATTCCAGGTGAGGTCTGACCAAAACAGGACAGAGTGGTACTATTCCTTCCCTCGATCTAGACACTATACTCCTATTGAGGCAGCCTAAAACCACACTGGCTTTTTTAGCTGCCTCATCACACTGTTGACTCATGTTCAGCTTGTCCACTAAGGCTCCAAGATCCCTTTCACATGCACTGCTATAAAGCCAGGGCTCACCCATCCTATATCTGTGCATTTCATTTTTTTCTGCCTCCCTGTTGAAATTTGTTTTGCTAGTTTTGGCCCAGCTCTCCAATCTGTTAAAGTCAATTTGAATTCTGATCCTGTCCTCTGGGGTATTATCTACACCTTCTAATTTGATGTCATCTGCAAATTTGATAAACATGCTTTCTTTTCCATCATCCTTTTGGTTTGGTCAGTCAGCTCCACCACAATAGCATTGTCCAGCCCACATTTTGCTAGCTTACTTTCAAGGATATCATAGGAAACCTTGTCAAAGGTCTTACTGAAATCAAGAGATACTACATCCATAATATTCCCTTCATCTACCAAGCTTGTACCTCTATTAAAAAAAAAAGAGAGAGATAAATATTAATCTGGCATGATTTGTTTTTGAGAAACCCGTGTTGACTTTTAATAATCACAGCATTCCTTTCTAAGTACGTAAGGACTGTCTGTTTAATTATCTGCTTCAGAATCTTTCCTGGTATCAGGCTGACTGGGTGGTAATTCTTTGGGTCCTCTCCCCCCCCTTTTTGAAGATGGGGACAATATTTGTCTTCCTCCAGTCTATTCGGACTTCTCTTGTTCACCAGGAATTCTCAAATACTATTGTCAGTGGTTCTGAGATTACCTCTGTCGGTTCTTTTCATATCCTTGGATATTAGTTCATCTGGCCATGGCAATTTTAATTCATTTAGAGTAGTTACATATTCCTGTCCTACCTCTTTACCTTATTCTATGTTGCATTTTCCCTACTGCATTCTCTGCTCCATATTCCCCAGCTTGAGCATTGTTTTACTTTCGGAAGAAGAATAAGGTAGATAAGGTGTTGAGTATTTCTGCCTTTTCTCTGTCCCGTTAGGAATTTCTCCACCTTCTCTGTGCAGTGTCCCTAGCATTTCCTTGTTCTTCCTGAAGGGCTGAAGATGAAAGGCTTCAGCCTCCAGCAGTTTCTTTCCCCAGGTGCTTAGGATTGCTCCCTGAGAATGGTAAATGGTTGGTTCTCAGTTTTTGGGTGGATTTTCTCTGGAAGCATTGAAATGTCCCCCCCCCTTATTCCTCCAGTTCTGTGTTTATAGGGCAGTGAGCATGGCTCTGTCAATATCTGAGTTGATATCAGCTGTTCAATTTTTATTCATCTCACTTTGATCCAACAATTTATTCATTTTTAAAAAATACTAGTGAAAAATTAAATACTGAAACATTCAATAATATATATGAATTTAAATTTGTGCAGATCTCAAATTCTGTTTTGCTTCATCACTAATTAATGCTTTCATAAAACAACAAATTGGTTTCATTTATTCTTTTAAATAATAATTTGCCATAATAAGTAATAGTTTCCTATCAGAAGACTTTCAGTATGAATGATTGTTAAATATGCAGGTTCATCTGATGACCAGTTAACATGAGGCATACACAAATGATATATAATATCGTTGTAGCCTGCCATTGTTTATCTCATTATTTCCATGATTTGTTTCCTATGCCTCTTCACATTTTGCAGTTTAAAGCAATCTCCTTGCGTTAAACTGAACTAGCCTATGGAATGTCCTGATCTGTTTTCTGTTTCTTTTCACCTCGGTCAAAAACTGCATCATTTCATAGTTAGAAGCATACATTCAAGTGCACAATAATAATAATAATAGTAATAATAATAAATGTTAATCAAAACTGCATGTGTCTTTCTGATTGTGGCAGTGTTCTGGTATTCAATTATGCAATTTTCATTGGCATATTAATCATCTTTTCAACAAACAAGCCGGCGTTAATTAAAGCAAACCATGGATAAAGACATGTTGCCGGATCATCATTCCGTTTATCACAGCACACAGGCTGGCCGTTAAGTAAATTCTGGACTGTGAGATGAATTTCAATGTTGGTCTCATCTTTTTTGGTTGGAGTTTGAATGCAACTCATCTAACAACAACAACAGCAACAACAACAAACTACAGGCTTCAGAAGAGAGAGATGAATTTATTTGTAATTAATGGCAAAAGAAGAAAGACAAATAATTGTAGCCACTAATGAGAAGTAAGGTGTTTGGAACCCAGTTATTCCTGAAGATTCTCTCTTCTTCCATCCCCAACTATAGCACCTGCACAGTAGAAAAAGGGTTGTGTAGGGATCCACATCGATTTTTATTACTCCATGGAACCAGACATAAAATGCATAGGTGAACCATTTTTTTTAAAAAAAAATAACCTAACTTGATTTTAGTCTTCTGTATAGCATAATATTTAGAAGGTTCATTTCCCCCTCCAGAAAGCCCCTGCCCATAACCTGGCTGGTATTTTGTTTTTACTTTCTGAAATGTGAAACTATTGGGAGTTTGCTTTAACGTTTATATATTTGGATTTTCCTTACTGCATATTCATCTCTGAATGTTTTAATGTTTGTCTGAATATCATAGTCTGCATGGGGGCAAACACCTTCTCTAGCTGTATTGTTTCAAATATAGTGATGTTGATAAACAGTACAGTTCATTAAAGGTAATGTGAAGTTTTTGCACTGGATTCTGTAAAGAATCTAGTGAACATTAAAACTTATCCTAGGCCAAGGATTTTTCAAGATAGTGGAGGAGGTGTGGTTGTGTCAATGGGAGGACAACCACCTCACTGACTGAAAATATGAATCAACTCTGCTCCAGGGAAGACACTAAAAATAAAATAAAGATACCAGATGTCAACCTGAATTCTTAAAGAGGGCCTATGACAATAAGACCTGGTAACTTAAGACACGGTAAGACATGAGCACATTTTGAAAAGTGTTATTAAATAAATCAAATAATTTGTAGCAGCCTTTTTACAGGGCCACAGGAATACTTACAGTTCATATAGACAACTGTATATTTATTTGCCCTCTGATAAAAAAAAAAAGAATTCCATCCTCTTTCTTTTCTTTGTCCCCATCAACTGATCTCTTGCATCAAATATTCAGTGTTTTGTCTTTATAATAAATCACACCAGACCAACTTAGTCTTCTTTTTGATAAGGAGCAACCAAATGCACAAACATAAGATAGAGGATAACAAGCTAGGCAGTAGAATAGGTGAGAAGAATTTAGAGATAACAAAGAAAAATGCATATCAGACTAAACAAGAATCACTAATGCAATTCTGTGGTTTGTAAGACTGGTGTGTTTTGGATGTTCTGACCAAAAGCATTGTTTGCAAGTGTTGGAAAGCAGTAGCTTCATTATAAACAGTATTGCTATCCCTTCAGTTAGGGTTCATTTTGTCACATCACTGGCATGATATGATAGTAAAGCTGCTTTGATTAGATCCCAGACCATATCAATAATGTTTGGATTACTAAAGTCAGGAAGGGGTATGGACCTTATAAAAAGTTCTCACAGAAGGAAGTTTACCTGACATAGAATTTTACCTTTTGTTTCACCAATGGCTGAAAAGTGTAGATATATTGAACATATTCCACTACCCTGATAACCAATGGACAACTAAAAGAAATGGCAAAGTCCTTACCCCCCATTCACACTGGTAAAAATACCTTCTCTTTTTACCATACATCAAAGGAGTCACAGACAGAATAGGGAAACTGATGAGGAAACACAATCTCCAAACACTCTACAGACCAACCAAGAAAATCCAAGAAATACTACACTCAGCGAAGGACAAAAGAGACCCTCTCACAGCTGCAGGCGTTTACTGCATACATGCAGCTGTGGACAAGTTTACATAGGGACCACTAAACGCAGTGTGCAAAGACGAATCAAGGAACACAAGAGACACTGCAGACTGGGTCAGCCAGAAAAATCACCAGTAGCAGAACATGTGACAAACCAACCTGGACACAAAATGCTATTTAAAAACACAGAAATTCTGGACCAGGCCAACAACTATCATGTCAGAATGCACAGAGAAGCTATTGAAATCCACAAACACCTGGACAACTTCAAGAAGAAAGAAGAAACCTTAAAAGTAAACAAAATCTGGCTCCCAGTTTTGAAGAACAATAGAATCAAAACTCAACACTTACAAAGGAATTCCACCCAGGGACAGGGGGATTTCCAGCAGATAATGGCCCATCAACCAACCATTAGCCAAACAGACACTAACAAGCCTTGCATTTCTATACCCAGAAACTAACCATTCAATTACACAAATTTACATATACTCCCCAACAGGGGTTCACAGCATATAAACTCCACATACACTCCTACCCAACCATTCTCTGAAGATGCCAGCCACAGGTGCAGGCAAAATGTCAGAAAGAAACTATTCCAGAACATGGCTTCACAGCCCGGAAGAAAACCAAGGAAAATCTATCAATACCATAGTGCCCTAATAGAAATCCAGGATAAAACCACATTCTATAAATCTTTGCACAATTTGGATCACTGCACTTAAGAATGATATTGTAGAATTGGAAAAGATGCAGAAAGGGGAAGCCAGTATCAACAAGGGACCGGAGTAATTCCCTTATGAGGAAGACATAGTTTGGGGCTATTTGGCTTTTAAAAAGATGAATATGGGGCAGATGTGATAGTGATACATGAAATTACCCATAGTGTGGAAAATGTATATAGATAAAAGGAGCCACTGGAGGCAGGCCTTTTGTGAATCCAATTCAGATTTCAAAATAATTTGCACTGAAAACTAGCAGATCTCTCCAGCATTTGTGAAGTCTTTGATTGGAAGGCTCACCAAGGCTCATGCCTTTTCATGGTGTTGAGTGGGATGTGACATGCAAGTCTGTGGATCATATAGAATATTTGTGTTGTGTGCCTTCAAGTTGTTTCTGACTTATGGAGCCACTATCTGAGACTGAGAAACTGTGGCTTGCCCAGGGCAACCCATTGGGTGTCCATGGCTGAGCAGGGACTTGAACCCTGTTTTCCAGAGTCCTAGGACTTTTTCGGATGAAGAAAAATAATGCAAGCAGCCTCTCCAGCTTGCGAGGCTGCTGCGCTGCAAAGCGCCCCTTTCGTATGACGCCCCTGCCGGTACTGTTGCGGTACCGCAGGGAGAGCTGAGCATCATATTTCGTTGATTTTTACTCACGATCAACTTTCGTGAGTAAAAAATCAACGAAATATGACGCTCAGCTCTCCCTGCGGTACCGCAACAGTACCGCTAGAGGCAGCGTCATCTGAAACTGACACTTTGTAGTGCAGCAGCCTCGCAAGCTGGAGAGGCTGCTTGCGTTATTTTTCTTCGTCCGAAAAAGTCCCTAGCCCAATTCTCAAACCACTACATCTCATAGACAGAATGTCCTGATTCTAAATATTTTCACCTGCTATATTTGTTTTACAACATCACTGTCATAGCAGTTGTCTCTTGGTACAGTAGAAATACATGTCCTGGTGATAGTGGGGAGATCAGAGCATATAGGAACTTCCTTATCCACACTACTTCCATGTTCCTGCTGGATGGAGAACAGATGGTAACAGAGTCAATTTCACAGTCTGAAAACACAGGAAAATGCTACCAAACAAGACTTTTCAGGTAGTGGTATCCTTGAGGTCTGGTCCTGTAATTCTTAATGTTCTTGTTTCATAACAAGATAAGTGGTATTTTAGATACACAGGTCCAAGTCTCCCATTAGTTGCAATGGAAGAGGAATTATATATGGAGGCTCCAAGGCTGGCTTAAAGTTTCCCTAATTCAAGGTGTGTATCTGGGGGATAGAAAGACTATTGAGCCTACGGATCCATAGTTTCCCCCCAATTCAGTGCTAGCACAGAAACAGAACATTCCAAGGGAACGCCTTTGTGGCGGATGTTTGGGTCGTGAGAAGTTGGATATTTAGGGGTCTCCGTCAAGTTCAAGTGCAAGTCCAAGTTCAAAGCCAAGTTCAAGTTCAAGGGAGACCCCTGCTAGCTGCTAATACGTTTGTTTACAGGGAAGGAGAGAGCGTCGAGCGGACGGCTCGGCCAGTGCCTCTCTCCTTCATGCAGGGGAGCCGGGATGGACCGGTCCCCGCGCCACCCACATGTGTGGGCGGCGGGAGCTCACGACCCATACATTGCCGCCAACCATTAACTGGCAAGTTGCGGCCAATTATTGCCAACATACATATATCATTATCTACCTCAAGACTATCTCATATATACCTCAATGTTTTGTATATTATTAACCTGTACCTAACCATGTTTTTCTGAAGTTATATGTAAGCAATACATAGTCAACCCAATATGAGTGTTTGTCATTATTCAAGGGGGCTGTGGGGCCGTCCGGTCTGGGTCCGCAAGGGGGCTCGACGCTGGCCGGCGGGCCTATTTGCGGCCCGGCCGGCGGCCCCAAAAAGCAGCCTCCGGGCTCCGCCCCACCCTTCCACCCCCCCCGCTCGTCAGGCGCCGTCCTGGGCGGGGGGGGGAGGGGGACGACCGCATGGCATGCCATGTGGGCCGCCATCTTCCCCCTTCTCCTTCCCAGCGCCCTCAGCGGCGGGGAGGGGAAGGGGAGGCTAGGCCAATCAGAGGCGAGGCTGCTCGCCTCTGATTGGTCTACGGATCGGGGTAAAGGGCAGCGCGCCTGCGCGCCCCACCCCAGATCCGAGGCAGCGGCGGAGGCAGCAGCACGCTCTCCGCCGCGCCTGAAAAGCGGAGCCCGCCCACCCTCCCTTTGTTCATCTTTGTCGCAATTTGCAGGCGGATGTTTGGGTCGTGAGAAGTTGGATATTTAGGGGTCTCCGTCAAGTTCAAGTGCAAGTCCAAGTTCAAAGCCAAGTTCAAGTTCAAGGGAGACCCCTGCTAGCTGCTAATACGTTTGTTTACAGGGAAGGAGAGAGCGTCGAGCGGACGGCTCGGCCAGTGCCTCTCTCCTTCATGCAGGGGAGCCGGGATGGACCGGTCCCCGCGCCACCCACATGTGTGGGCGGCGGGAGCTCACGACCCATACATTGCCGCCAACCATTAACTGGCAAGTTGCGGCCAATTATTGCCAACATACATATATCATTATCTACCTCAAGACTATCTCATATATACCTCAATGTTTTGTATATTATTAACCTGTACCTAACCATGTTTTTCTGAAGTTATATGTAAGCAATACATAGTCAACCCAATATGAGTGTTTGTCATTATTCAAGGGGGCTGTGGGGCCGTCCGGTCTGGGTCCGCAAACAGAACACTACAGATCTTTCCATGGGGATCAGGATTCTGTTTCTGAGGGTACAGGCTGCAACTCATTTTTCATCCTTCGAGGAGGGATCAGAAGCATACAAAGACCCTGTGACTTCTTCCCAAAAATATTACTCTAGCCACAGTTTTAAGCGTAATTCAGATAAGTAGAAATTTTCTAATCCTATTTCCATAGTGGTCACAAAGTCATACATAGTTCATGATGACTTGAATGATTTAAACTTTTTCTGTTCCATTTTTATAGCTTCCTCTGTGGTTCATTTCTACTGTTCTAGCATTTTAAAAACACAAAACGTGAAGCCACTAATTAATCTAGATCTACAGTTTCCCAAGGGATCTTTTGTTTCTCATTTGTGAAACGAATAGCAATTAATCAACCGTTATGATTAATAAGATAAGAATGCATATAGTTGTCACATTATATAACAGTATCCTTTCGTATATCATAAGCATTTCTATAAATTTGATATGTACTTATGGAGCAAGAGAAATGTCAAGTTTGCAAATACCAGATATGAGAAATACCAGGATGATGCACACGGATGTTTTGCTGTTCAGTACAGAGTGAATTACTGGTAAATTGAAAGAGAAGAGGAGTGGGAATCTATTGTGTCTCTGATTTTAAGTTATTGAACTTTGATAAAAGAGTACTAGTCCCCAAAACATTGAAACTTCTCCTTGCAACAATCCATATTGCATTTGTTTGTCATGGAGCAGTGCTGAGCAGTGCTTTCGCCTTTTTTGAATATGGACAAAATCCATCTCTTTTCACCTTTGGCCATTCTGGCTTCTGAAATCAATATAGTATGTCATTAAAATATTAAATGCTTCACTGAAGGAAAGACTTGTACCTACAATATGGAAGGAGATGCAGCCTGATGAAGCCTGTGTTGAAAATGTATCTATATCTATATCTGTCTTTCTGTTCTTCAAGCCTGAATGTGGTTGAGTTGCAAATGAAATCCTAAATCCAACTGTTAGTCCCAGCTAGAGTATATCCATTGAGAAAACTGATGAGTGTTAAGTCAGCACTTGTGTAAATCCCATTGATTCAATGGCTGTACTGTAGCTGGAACCAACAATTGTACTGTAGCTGGAACCAACAATTGGATTGAAGCCATATTTTTTTCTGGACAATACCTTTCCACAGCGGTGGGACTGTGGGCTGCTGTAAGGCAACAGGCTATGCTAACATCAGCATTGCAGCTGCTTAGGGTCTCCCATGTCAAACAAGCTTTTGCTGAGGAGCCAGACTGAATGTGCCCATTAGCTACTGGGCAGCAGCAGTAGTGGAGGGTGACACTGGCAAAGGGTCTCAGAGACAACAGCAGTGGTATCATAGCTAATTTTAATACTGCACAAACCCCTTTTGAATGTATTTTACCACAAAAACCTCTCTGTCAATGAAAAGCGAAAAATTCACAACTGCAGCACAGACTCATCATGTAAGGATGACAACGACATCTAAAACTGGGACCCGTTCGTGGTGGAGTTAGGCTGTCCTTGTGTGCTCCTCTTGGGGTTTTTGGCCATTTCTGATAATCTCCACAGAGTCACCATGAATTGAAGTTGACCTGATAGCAGTTAACAACAAACAACAAGGTAAGTAAATGGTTGAGTCACACCTTTGGGAATTTTTGGATAGAAGTGATTACCTAGATCATTTCCAGTGTGGTTTCTGGCCTAGCTTAGAGACCGAAATCTCCAGGGTGCCGCTTACACGATGAAAATGTCTCGGGAAGAATTTGTGTCGATCTCTGGCAGTTTACATGTACATCGGGTCGGGTATGTGATTTTCGGAAGGGGGGGCACCTTTTATCCCTCAACCTGCGGGACTTCCAGTCCCGCGGTTTGTGCCAGTTTTTAAAAAAGTCACTGGAGGATTTGGAAAATCGGAAATGTAAACAGCCTGGGACAAAATATCTCGGTACTAGGGGATGGCCGGAAATGGTGACTGGGAGCGGGCTTAGAGATCAGGGACCAGAAAAGGAGGGGTCAGTCATCCGTTCAACAGATCCAGCCTCACTAGCTGAAAACAAAGGCATCCCATCCAGTTGCACGAAGGTTGATGTGTGCGCGCGTGCGTGTGCGTGTACTCAATCACCTTTTTAAATGGATTTCTACACTGCAAACCCTTCAGCTTTACCTTTTCCTCTACTGCATGTTACAGAGAGATCATGGTGGGCAGAGAGTCACCCATTCATCCCCTGCCTTGATCACCTCCCTGGGTTTGAACGGGCACAGTAAAATAATCCAGCCTCTGAGCGAATGGACACCCTTTAATTCCCCCTCTCTGAGTCTGTGTCTTTCAAAACACCTGTCTGTAGCTGGCTTGAAACCTAAACTCTGCTGCTAAATCTCTGCTGTAAGGGTTAACATTTTAAAGAGGCAAGGAAACCCAAGCCTGCCCCCCTCACTCGGCTTGATTTCAAAAGGAAAGCCCTGCGTCTGAGCGAAAGATCTCAGTCTGGGTCTTTCAAAATGCTTTCTGCCTCTGCTTAAAGGGTTAACATTTTAAAGAGACAGGAGAAACACAAGCGTCTTCCCCCTCCTCCCCCGCCAGCCAGCCAATAGCATTGCTCGTGGCGCGGAACTCTAAAGGAAGTGTGTCACCGAGGTTGTGAAAACATGAGTAATCACATCCTTGATTGACAGCAAAAAACAAACAAAAAAACCCCCTAAAACCTAGGATGAGGTTATTCTTCCTTTCAAATATCAGATTTGTAGTTTGGCATGTTCTGTGGTCTTGCATTATTGCTGTATGTGCAGTGGCATCAGTTGTGAGATTTTTTTTCAGCACCAGCTGGTTCATCAGTTGTCTAGCAACTTGAAACCCATTTATCCACTCTTCAGCATATTAGCAAGCAGGAGGGTTTCTTGGACAGTGTGGAGCAGACTGTGCTGGGTGAGGAACATACAGGGGATGTCTCTGAGGACATCAGTTCCCATACACAGGAGGTAAACAATTGGAGGAATGTAACATGTAGAAGTACTAGGGACAATCCTGTGAGTTTTGTGCTACAAAACTGATTTGAAGCTCTCTACCTTATCAGTGATTATAAGGAACAGAAAAGAGAGCAGCAGAGTCAGTTCTCAGAAAATGTGCATGGGACCTTGGAAAGTTCAGCACATGGAATGGCCTCTGCCAAGACTTGGAGGAGGCAGGTTGTGGTGGTAGGGAACTCCCTGCTGGGGAGAAAAGAAGCAGTAGTTTGCAGGCCTAAAAAAATGTCTCATGAGGTATGTTGTCTCCCTGTGGCAAACATTTGTGATGTATCAGAGAGGCTGACAAGACTTGTGACTCCCTCTGACCATTATCTCTTCCTTTTGGTCCACGTGGGAACCAATGATACTGTAAGGCATAGCCTTCAGAATATTACAAGGACTTATGAGGCTTTGGGTAAGAAGCTGAAGGACCTGGATGCACAGGTAGTCATTTTGTCTGTCCGAGTGGAAGGGCACATCCCAGGATAGGAGACAAAAATAGTAGAGGTGAACAACTGGCTCTGCAGATAGTGCCACCAGGAACGATTTGGCTTCCTGGACCATGGGGTGCGGTTTCAGGAAGGTGGACTTCTGGCAAGGGATGGATTGCTCCTCACAGCAGTTGGCAGAAATGTTTTTGCTAAGAGTTTGAAAGGTCTGATCAGGAGGTCTTTAAACTGAGTTATGTGGGAGTGGGTGACAGTATACTTGAGCACAGGAGTCCATCAAGTGCTGGAGATAATAGTCCAGATATTATACAGAGAACAAGGCAAATAGTACAAGAACCCAACAATGGGAGGAAAGAAACCTTAAAAAGGCAGATAGGGGGAATGGCCCATGGTCTTAGATGTCTCTAGACTAATGCACAGAGCATGGGAAACAAACAGGATGAACTTGAACTCTTAGCACAGCAAAACAAATATGATATAATAGGCATCACTGAAACCTGGTGGGATGAGTCTCACAATTGGAATGTACTAATAGAGGGTATAACCTATTTCAGAGAAATAGACCAAACAAGGTGGAGTAGCATTATACGTTAAGGATGTGTAGACCTGTGAACAGATCCATGACTTAAATCCTGGGAGCCAGGTTGAAAGCATCTGAGTAAAAATAAAGGGGGAGAGGGACAGCAGGGATGTCATTGTGGGGGTCTACTACAGACATCCAAGCCAAACTGAGGTCAAACTGATGATTCCCTCCTGGAACAGCTGAACAGACATTCAGAAAGGAGAGATGTAATAGTAATGGGGCATTTCAACTATTCTGATATTTGTTGGAAGTCAAACTCTTCCAAAAATTTAAGGTCGAACAAGTTCCTCACTTGCCTTGCAGACAATTTCATTGTCCAGAAGGTTGAAGAGGCAACTAAGGGATCAGTTATTTTAGATCTGATCCTAACCAACAGTGATGACCTAGTTAATGGGGTGGAAGTGGTAGGATCCTTAGGTGGGAGTGATCATGCTCTCCTGGAGTTTGTTACGTAGTGGAAAAGGAACGGTAAGAATACTCAGACAAACATTCTAAACCTTAAGAAAGCTGATTTCAGTAAACGTAGGGAATTACTGGAGGTGATCCCATGGTCAGGAATAGTAAAAGATAAAGGAGTTCATGATGGATGGGAGTTTCTTAAAAGTGAAATATTGAAGGCACAATTTCAAACAATTCCAATGGGGAGGAAAAATGGGAGGTGTCTAAAGAAACCAGTATGGGTGTCTAAATAACTTTCTACTTAGCTAAGATTTAAAAGGGGCATGCACAAGACATGTCAAAAGGGGGAAATCACCAAAGAAGAATTCAAACAAATAGCCAGATCATGTAGGGAGAAAGTCACAAAATGTAAAGCACAGAAAGACTTCGCTTGGGCTTGTTAGTGTGGTTAAAAACACAATTAAAAAAGGCTTATCTGGTATGTTGGTAACAAAAGGAAGAACAAGGACATCTTGAAAAAGGAAAAAAAGAGAACTGAAATAATTAACACCCAGTCAGCCTGACACCAATACCAGGAAAGATTTTAGAGCAGATCATTAAACAGACAGTCTGTAAGTACTTAGAAAGGGATGCCATGATCCCTAAAAGTCAACATGGGGTTCCCAAAACAAGTTGTGCCAAACTAATCTCATCTCTTTTTTTGATAGAGTCACAAGCTTGGTAGATTGAGGGAAAGTTGTAGAGGTAGTGTATGTTGATTTTGGTAAGGTCTTTGACAAGGTCCCACATGATATTCTTGCAAACAAGGTAGTAAAATGTTGGCTAGACAGTGCCTTGTTAGGTGGATTTGTAATTGGTTGACTGACAGAACCCAAAGGGTGCTCACCAATGGCTTGTCTTCATCCTGGATAGAAGTAACTAGTGGGGTGCCACAAGGTTATATCCTGGACCCAATGCTATTCAACATCTGTATCAATAATGACTTGGATGATGGAATAGAGGGCATGCTTATCAAATTTACAGATGACACCAAATTAGGGAGGGTAGCTCCTCCTTAGGAGGAGAATTCTAAATGACCTTAAGAGATAATACTATTACTGTCTGACATTTTGTAGTGACTTGTAACTACAAAATGGACACGTTCAATTCTATTCTACTGTTTTTTTGATAAATAAAAAGGAATTTAAAAAAAGAGATTGGAAAGCTGGGCCAAAACTAACAAAATGTATTTCAACAAGGAGAAATTTAGAGTACTGCACTTAGACAGAAAAAAAATGAAATTCAGAGATATCGGATGGGTGGCACCTGGCTTGATAGCAGTGCTTGTGAAAGGGGTCTTGGAGTCTTAGGAGATTTCCAGATGGCTAAAATCAGCCTCTTGCTATGCAAGCAGCCTCTGGAGCAGTAACGAGGCTGCTGCGCGGCAAGGGTCCATTTTAGACGATGCCGTTTCTCTCTTGGCATCGTCCGTGAGTGTTGCGCTTAGCATTGGAGGCGGCCGCGCTGTTTTTTACTCATGGACAACTTCCATGAGTGAAAAACAGCACGGCCACCTCCAATGCTAGCCGCAACACTCACAGATGACGCTGAGAGAGAAACGGCGTCGTCCAAAATGGATCCTTGCCGCGCAGCAGCCTCGTTACTGCTCCGGAGGCTGCTTGCGCAGCAAGAGGCTGATTTTAGCCATCTGAAAATCTCCTTAGTAGACCACAAGCTGAACATGAGTCAGAAGTGTGATGCAGCTACCAGAAAAGCCAATGCGATTCTAGTCTGCCTCAATGGGAGTATGGTGTCTAGATCAAGTGAAGTATAATGCCCCTCTATTCTGCTTTGGTCAGACCTCACCTGGAATACTGTGTCCGGTTCTGGGCACCATAATTCCAGAAGGATATAGACAAGTGGAATGTGTCCAGATAAGAGTGACCAAGTAAAAGGTCTGGGAGCCATGCCTTATGACAAGTGGCTTAGGGAGCTAGGCATGTTTAGTCTGGAGAAGAGAAGGTTAAGAGGTGACATGATAGCCATGTTTAAATATTTGGAGATATGTCATATTGAGGATGGAGTAAGCTTGTTTTCTGCTGCTCCAAAGACACGGAGCAATGGATTCAAACTACAGGAAAAGAGATTCCACCTAAACATTAGGAAGAGCTTCCTGACAGTAAGAGCTATTCCACAGTGGAATGCACTGCTGCGGAATGTGGTGGTGTCTCCTTCTTTGGAGGTTTTTAAACAGAGACTGGATGGCCATCTGTAAGACGTGCTTTGATTGTGTGTTCCTGCATGGCAGGGGGTTGGACTGGATGGCCCTTGTGATCTTGTCATAAACTCCCTTGCCAAGGACTCAGAGGATGAGGAGGAGGAAGCAGAGAATGCAGATGAAGCAGTGAGAGAAAGTTTGGCTCAGCCTGAAGACACTGCCCTGGCTCCCTCTGAGACAGCAGCCTAAACAGATAGAGAAAACATACTTCACTCTGAGCAACAAACAGTCTGGCACCCAGTGATAGATGATTCCAATGATATGCTGCCTCCCTTCTCTGAAAGCAGGGTGGAGAAACACCACACCCAGTGTTGTTTAAATAGTAAAATCTGACCTGATTACTCGTTAATGAGACTCCCCTGGCCTTGAAAGTCTGGCTATAAATCTCCCAGTAGTTTTCTTTCCAGCCTCATATGGACAACTGCTTATCCTAGCTGTTGCACTCCTCCTGCATTCCTGTTTTTCCTTGACTTTGAACTGACTTCGGGACTGGTGCAGTAACCCCTTGCTGACCAAGTACCTGGACCTTGGACCTGACTCTACTGATCTCTGGTATTCACTTCCCTGGCACCTGGTATGGACAATTGGTAATTGACCTCTGGACTGGCTATTAACTTCTCTTGCACCTAGTATGGATAATTGGTGATAAACTTGGACTTCACCCTTATTCTGTTGTTCCTGCATCCCTTCTGTGTTGCGCTTCAGGCACTTGCTATTGTGAATTCAAGACAGGTACTCTTCCAACTCTATAATTCGATATTTCTCACCATCCCTGCCAAAATACAATATACATTTTTTGCACTGATACTCTTTCCCTAGTTGCCTTCAGATAGACTACAGTAGTGTGATGTATTTGGTGCTGCCCTGAAAACAATCTGGAAATTGCAGTTGGTGCAAAATGTAGCAGTTTGGACCATGTTATACTTATGTGGACTTGTACTTTCATTTTTTTCCAGGTTCAGTTGAAGATGACAATGTTACATTTAGAGCACTAAACTGCCTGCAACTGGGGTAGCTTAAAGGCTGCCTTTTCTATATGTTCGTTTTCTTATCATCTGGTTGTGATCTGGGATACTAATTTAGATCCCCCAACCTCATAAAGTTAGAAATACAAGTATAAGGTCTAGAACCATTTTACTAGTTATGTCCTTCATATAGAATGTTCTGCCACCAGATTTGTCAGGCCCAGACAAATTTAGGCCATATGCAGAACTTCAACTCTCCAAGGAACATTTTGGTTAATTTTTTATTGCCATTGAGTGTCTTTTAATCCTTATGTTTAACCTGCTGTTTTAATAAACTTTTTTATTCATCTGAGTATTTAACATGGTTTTTAATTTATTTTGTCTCCCCCCCCATCCTTGAGTTCCCTTTCAAGAGAATAAGCAGGATGCCATATTTTACAATAACACATGTAAATTTAATCCATCTTTTCAACAGAAGACACAATACAATGAATATTTCCTTGTTGAACAATCTGTTAAATATTAATATTATTTATTTTAAAATTATTTGCAGATATAATTATAAAAACATACAATAGATGTCTATACAGGGTTGTGTGTGTGTGTGTCATGTGTATGCCATGATTATTTGTACTTGTCCAAAATGTCTGTGAAGTTCTTGCTCAGATGAGCAGAGCTGTTTGTTATACATGCATTTAAAGTCTCTCCTTACATCTGCGTAAGAGTTCATGTTGTCATACTCATTCCTATGTTTGTGTCAATAAATTTAGGAAGGATACAAGAATGAGAAATTGAAATGAAATCTGCTCAATATTTTGCATCTTGTGGGATCCAAATGCAGATAACCATAGTCTTGGGAGTTGTCTAAATGGCAAAAATACTCCTTATAGAATGTGAGAATACAACTTTTCTTAATGGGATTCCATATCATTTTGCTGTATTGGAAGAGGGGGGCAAAAATGTCAAAAAATCAGAAGGAAAAGACTTTGTGGCTTTTCCTGGAGTTTTTTAAAAAACAGCAAGGGGAATGTCCATTCCCACTCGTTGGGACAAGAGATTCAGTTTGAATCGCTTTCCCATATGAGCGGATGTGCAAAGCTGATTGGCTGAGTGAGTGGGGAGGCGGGCTTGCTAACACGGGAAGTGCCTGGAACCACCATGTTGGTTTTTCTCTTTTTCGAGCGAGTGCTAAAACGAAAGAACTGAGTGGTGGTGGTGGTTGTTTTTGCTTTTTTATTAAATTGAAAAATTGTGCTATCACACTTTAGACATTATTGTTGTTTTTAAAGTTGGAAGTAGCAAATGGAGTAAATCACAAATGCAAATGCAAGTAAATCACTCATGGCTTACTAGCAGGCATGCAAAGCTTAAGGGGGCAAGAAAACCATTAAGACAGATTGAAGCTGTGCGAACTGGCGTTAGTGTGCATCAATCCACATTTTTTTCGTTGTATAGATAAGCCTTTGAAAATTACTTTCTGAGAATCTGCTACCTCTTTGTAATGACAACGAATATTCATAGTTCCTTCCTCTTCCCTCCCTTAAAGCAGTGATGGGCCATGGGTATCTCTCCAGATGTTGTACTGTAACATTAGCCATGGTGGCTAGGGCTGATGGGAAGGCCACATATTGCCCACCCCTGCCTTAAAGAAAATGAGAATGAGTTCTGTCAAGTTGGCAAAGAGATCACACACATTGTGGGGGCACATTGAAATAATTCTTTAGTGATATCTTTAAACATAGTTGTGATTTCTACTGGAAATTTAATTGTGCCTAATTTGTATCATTCAAATTCTTCTTTCTTAAAAATGCATATTACAAATTGGCCACCTCTGTCTCAATTGCTGCTGTATAATAAATTGGAAATAACATGTAGTAATGGCTCTAGATTTTTGAAGCCTTTGGGCAAGAGTAACACACCATCTTACCACTGTTATGATTGTCCATTCTCCTGGCCTCTCCTGTGGACCC
This sequence comes from Gambelia wislizenii, assembly GCA_030847615.1. NCBI lineage: Eukaryota > Metazoa > Chordata > Lepidosauria > Squamata > Crotaphytidae > Gambelia > Gambelia wislizenii. The sequence continues at coordinate 302,652,963 of JAUMIR010000004.1, forward strand.
AGTGTTTATCTTTGAATAGATGTAGAAGGCAAAGGAAATGAAGGCTGTTGCTCCCCTTTTCTTGACTTTGTTAGTGCTGTGATTGGAGAGGGATAGCAGACATAGATAGGAATCGAGGGACAATGTCCAGGGGGTCCTGGGGAGGGTAGGCAGTAGTAGACTCTTGCTTGGGTGTGGTCTTCCACAAGTCTTTATGATGCTGGCACAAAATTGAGGTGACATCTCCCAAACTAGTAACAGATACAGCAGACCAATGGTGAGTGAGCAGGAGAGAATTATGCATTATTTTTAGGTTCTCTTTGAGCATGCATATGGCATTTCTGGATCCACACAACAGTGAACCCCTGTCTTCGACAGTGATCAGCAAGATACTCCTAGGAAACTCAGAAGCACCCATAATAAAAAAAAAGAGCCACTTTCTTTTCATTTCCCACAAATGATAATAATGAACATGATAATACAATGTTCAGAATATGAAATTTCCTAGCTGGAATAGATGAAGCCATCTATTAAACTTGGATATCATCCCCATATAATTATTTCTTATGTGTCTTCAAGTTGATTCTGACTCCCATAGTTTTTGGCAAGATTCTTTTGGCAAAAAAAGGAGGTTTGCCATTGCCTTCCTCTGAGGCTGAGAAACACAGTGGCTTTCCATAGCTGAGCAAGGATCTGAAACCTGGTTTCCTGGAGCCCTAGTCCAGCAGTCACACCATAGCACCACACTGACTATCAGTAGATAGGATTTGTTTGACAAAATCCTTCTCTCTCTCTCTTTTGTAACAAACCCACTCCTGCTCAGATCCATTGGTGATAACTAATTTGTATGTGTTTACAGTCAGTGTGTGTGAGAATAACTTCTCTATACAATAGTGGGTATCCGGTTCTGACTCAAAAAGTCCTACCCTGTGGAGAAAAGGACTTCTGACCAGTTGATCATTTTAAGTGAAATCTTTCTCTCCTTTCTCTAGCTTTACCTGTTTTGAGTGAGATAATTCAGAATCATTAAACATGATTTTTCCCCATTTAATAAACAAGGGTACAGGCATACCTCAGTTAACAAAGCTTCTGATAAAGAAGCACCTTTTTACAAAGTCTTTTTGCACCCACCTAGCTCTTTTCTTCCTTCTCCTCTATCTAGCTGAAAGTTTATTTTAGCATCATCAGCATTAGCTTAATGGCGAGGGAGAGTTAGAAAACTCTCCCTCACGCTCTCTGCTTGCTCATTGCTTGCTTCAAGTGCCTGTTCCTGTGACAGAATAGCAGGTGGAGGCAGTGCTGCCGAGCCAGAGGACGGGAGAAAACCTCTCTCTTTGGCCAGGAACATGCCTCCTGAGCTTTTAAATGGTCATGGTGATGGTGGACAAAAATCCAGAGAAAACCCTAAATCCTAAAAACTCCACATTAAGGTAAAATACTGTGAAATGCCCCTAATCTGTGCTGTGTGTCCTCTGACCCGATCAGCCCAAATTCAGGGAAAAGGAGGTGTGGCACATGGCCTGATAACCACAGCTTCAGGCACATTCAGGGGAATATTCAGGCTTTTTAATAGTGTAGACAAGTCCTCTCTTCTTTTTCTGACTATCCCTCACCATTAAGCTAATGCTGATGATGCTAAAATAAACTTTCAGCTACATAGAGGAGAAGGAAGAAAAGAGCTAGGTGGGTGCAAAAAGACTTTGTAAAAAGGTCTTTTTGCCTGCCAGGATCTGACCAATTGGGGCGGTAGCGAGCAGCCAGTGGCAGACGAAGCTCCACAGGGACAGTGAAGACAAGTACCTGATGTCCCTGCAGTGAAGGGCTTCAGGGAGAATGTGGAGACACAAGGGGCAGGACTCCATTTTGATTTTTCGCCCCATGTGTAGACAAGCCCTTACAGTGTCAGGTCACAGCAGTATGTGTAAACAATACAACAAAGCTTGTGCTGGGAAAGATCAAGATTCTACTGTAGCCAATCCTACTGTAGCAGTGTGTGCTTGCCTACAATAGACATGGTAAAGAGCAGCTGCCTCTAGAATCCCTTACTGGGTATGCATGAACAGCAAAACAGAGAGAAAAGGGAACAGCAGATAAGCCTGCCTCACCAGCTACTCCCAACATGTATCTTAGAAGCCTAGGTTTATAAGTATGGAAATCACAAGAAATGTGGAGGCTAGTGAGAGAAAATGCCATCCTTGGAGACATTTTCGGGAAACCTTCAGATATGGCATTACTAAGGCCAGTGTCACCCCTCTCCCGATGGTGTCACCGATGTGGTTTGGCCTCTCCATACCCGCTAGTGCTGCTACTGCTTCAGGTTGTCACTAGAATATTCCAAACATTTTTGTTCACCTGTGAAAGGTTTACCTGACCTAATTGTTTCATTCCACATGTGTGTGTTATTTAATTTTGAATAAAAAGCTTGCTGAAACATGCTGAACTGTTCATACTTTTCGTAGAGTAGCAACCTATGACTATTCTGTCCTTGTTATTTCTACCTCTGGTACCAAATGTTTCTCAAAGAAGTAACAAGCAGGAACACACATACTTTGTTAACTGAGGTATACCTGCAGTTTATATTTACATAGTAATCATACAATACATTTTAAAAAATCTCCTAATAACTCCTAATTTTGTACTTCCAAATATGCTTATAATTATATTTATTTTTGATAGCATCTAGCAACCACGACACCCAATTAAGAGAACATCCTGTACAACAGTGTTCTGTTTACATGGGATTTTTTTTGTCATCCATGGTTGATGAATGAATGTGTGTGTGTGTATGAACTGTAATTGGACTGGATGATCGCAAATAGATTTATCTGTGTGTTTTTTTGCTTTCTTTGTTAAGGGGCATAGTCACAGAAATGGGCATATGGATTTTAAAGGGTTATGCAGTATATGCTTAGATTTATTAAAATGTAAAGTAAATTTACATGTGCATTTAATGAGAAACTATACAAAATAAATAGAGATAAGTTTGCACTATATTAAGAAATAAGGAAGTAAGAAATGAGCATCAAATTTTTAATGTCCTGAAATTTTTCAACTGCCTTAGTTTACACTGATATAAAATGTATAAAGCAATAACAATTCACCCATGCATGTCGTGTCATCTATGGCCTTTTGGTATGATGCAGCTGAGCAGTGAGTATTTTTTAAAAGAAAGATAGTTGAAATATTAACTTATATTTTAGCTAACACAAGAGCAAATGCTCTTACTAGTTAAAATAACCACCCTTTTAACTCTCTCTCTCTCTGTCTGTCTGTCTCTCTTTGTGTGTGTGTGTTGGGGGGTTGATGTTGTGTAAATTAAGGTTTTCTCTCTCTGGAAGCAATTCATACTTTGATAGTAATACCTCTATGGTTTCAATAAATAAAAAAAGCTTTATGCTGGGTATTTTCATCTCTGAACCTTATAGTAGATATATTTGCCCCAAGAATGTAGAACATAATTTTCCAAATTGATTGCCCTTTCAACAGTGACATTTCAAATAAATTAAAATAGCATCATTGATTTTGTGTGTCTTCAAGTCATTTCCAATTTATGGCAACCCTAAGATGAACGTATGGTGGGGTTTTCTTGGCAAGATTTGTTCAGAGTGGGTTGTCTTGCCTTCCCCAGAGGCTGAGAGAGTGTGACTGTGAAAGGTTTCAAGTGTTTTCATGGCTGAGTTGGAATTCAAACTCTGTTCTGTAGAGTTATAGTCCAATTTTCAAACCACTATACCTCTCTGGCTCTCTGATTATATATAGCATATAGTGAAGTTACTCCCCATTCTTCATAAATTCAGGATTATGCTACTTTGATAATACTGTAGTATGTCTTTCTTTCTTTCTTTCTTTCTTTCTTTCTTTCTTTCTTTCGAGACAGCGAGGTATAAAAATGAAGTATATTTGACATACACCTGAATGAAGTCCATGCTCAGCATTATTATTATTTTTTCATTACTTTGGACCAGTCACTATTTTTTAGCCTAGCCTACATCATAGGGAGAAAGGATGTAAATACCTAAAGATACCAGATCTTGCCTGATCTCGGAAGCTAATCAGGGTCAGCCCTGGTTAGTACTTGGATGGGAGACTACCAGTGAGTACCAGGTGCTGTCAGCTATATTTCAGAGGAAGAAAATGGCAAAACCACCTCTGAGGATTCCTTGCCTAAGAAAACCCTATGAAATTCATGGGCAAGTCATAAATTGACAGGCAAATTGAAGGCGCACACACATACCCTTCACAGGGTTATGCTATTGAACAGAAAAATGGGGAAATACTTTTTTTATGATAAGGCAAATGTAATCACTAACAAGTATCAATCAAAATGTAATCAGTAACAACCCTATGTGTTAGTTTATTCTTATTATGTTACTATGCAGAATGTTAAAAAAGAATTTTCTGTAGGACATGTTTCTCGTGTCTTTCAGGAAAGCTTTGTGAAAATAAGAGGTGTGAATGGACAATATAAATATAAAAAAATACTGCTCTTAATAGCTTACACACTTTTCGCCTGCTCTTCTGATAGTTTTGTTGCTTAGTTGTGTCATTGAGTGAAGAATACTAACACATAACATCATCTTTTTTCATTCATTTCAGTCCAACTTGCTTTAGTTGCAGGCATACAACACAGACATCATTTCACCCAGTGACTCAAATAGCACTCTCTGGGAAAGATCCAACAGTGTATGAAACAGAAGGGAGCAAATGTCCCCATGTCCAAACTGAACTGTGGGAGAAATTTTATTAAGACTGTAGCTCTTCACACTGGAATTTAGCCAGGACACTGGGGGTAATGCTTGATTTCACAAGAATCATCAGCAGATCCAAGATTGTTTTACATCTTAATTAGACTTAAAGGAGCTAAGCCCAACACATTCAGTTACATGACTTAGTGAAGCATTGTCAACTCCTTGCTGGCATGTGGAGGAAGAGCCACCTGCTGAACCATGTGTTCCATTTCCTGTAGAATTCATTCTACACATGACAGCAAGCTTCGGCCCAGACATCTTTAGGAATACTGTAGCATGAGAGTTATGCCTAACCATCTGTAAAGAATAAATCCTTGTTATTGTTCAAGCACTGTGTGACATGAATAAACATTTGGAATGTTCTGTCCCTTCTTGCCAGCTGTACTTTATATTTGCAACTATGGTGTGTCAAAGAGGTGGGCTTGGTTGTGGGCATTTCTAAGGGAGAAAAAGTGATTCACTGGCCAGTACCCCCTAAAAGCCTCCTTCTTAATGAGTAGAAGGTTCCAGTCTGTAGTGGCAGAATCACAGCTGACAGAGCCCTATCTGTTTGAAGCACTGTCTATATAACTCTCAGGCAGAAACTGTCAGTTCCTATAGAAAAGTATCTGTTTAAAGGCCTAAACTCTCACGTTTAGAACATAAGCAAGTATTTGATGGTAGATGCAGGAACAAGGAGACCAGACACAAATAAAGAGACGACACATATAGCTGGGCTATAAAGTGTTAGCTAAAACCTATTTGACCCCATTCTGAGAGATCTTCAATGGGGGAGCAACTCGGGCAGGAGGTCAACTCCAAGACCCCCTCCTCAACTTCCCTTGGGCAAAAACACTTAAACCCCTGGGAGAACACATAAGCTGGGTTGTTCCCCAGTCAGTTTGCATCTGGAAGGCCAACCCACAACTCCCTCCCTCAATTTGCATAAATTAAAGGGAGAGGTTTATTTCTCAGGCCAGCCCCAAAGGAGGTCACTTTCCCCACCCCTCAGTTCACAGGAACTAAAGGGACAGTTCCAGCTCCCCCCTTCACCTCTAAAAGGGGGAGGTGCCATAGGTGCGCACTGAACTACCAAAATCTCCCCCTCTACCTGCCATAGAAAAGGGGCAAGCATCTGCTTATTCCATTTCCCCCACCAGATCGTCCAATAGGGACTTCAAATACCCGTTGCAAATCTCCCAGAAAATTAAATGCCCTACATCGAACAGAAAAAACCCATCAGCCCTATCTGTTTGAAGCAATGTCTGTATCACTCTTCTGGCAGAAACTCTCAGTTCCTATAGAAAAGTATCTGTTTAAAGGCCTAAACTCTCACTTTAAGAACACAAGCAAGTATTTTTTTTTTTAATTGCTACTTACAGTGCTAGTCTAACTAGTGGCACTTCCTTTAGTTGTCTGTGGTAGTGATTTCAGTTGGCAACTTGTATCTCTAGCAGCAAAACCTTGACTGATAAGCAAAGAGCCCCAACAGCTTCCTAGTACCATCCCCCATCCCTTCTCCTCTCCAGTTTGATCAATACTTGACTAGTTCATAAATCAGAATAGCATCTGTTTTTATTTTGTTTTTATCAAAATTTATTTCTATCATTGCAACGGTTAATACTTTAATAAGGGAACTTAACTGGGAACATTAGGAAGTTAGTTAGAGACATTCTGCAGGCGCTTTTTCCCTTGTCAGTGACAAGGTAAGGTAATCCTATACACAGGCTGCTATTGTGAGATGAGAAACTGGCCTCCTTCACTGCCAGAGACCAGATGCACCTCTCTCTCTATCCTAATCTGTAAACGACTTAAAGGAGTCTTATCTCGGGGCTCTTCTGCTTCATTTCATGCTTGATTTACTTTAATTTGTCTGATAGGGCACAAGGATTTGGAGACGGCCCATCTTTCTGCAGAAAACGTTCAGATTTTTTTTCCACTTGGCATTGTTGTCTTGGGGATTTTTTTTTACTTTTTTTTTTAAAAAAATGGGAGAAATCTTGCTCCAGTGCAGCAAGCTGCTTGAGTGTGTTTAGATTTAAGCTACCCCAGCAGAAAAGAGTTTGTGAAGTGGTATGATTGTGTGATGTGGGCCACATTTACATTGAAATCACATTTTACGATATATCAGGACTCCTGAAGGGAACGGTGCAGTGGAGCGCTTGTGCCCACAAGATACTTTGAAAAGCACTATATATAGTAGCAACAATTGATACGAGATTTTACAGGAGCCTTTATAAATATGTAAATGGGTGTTATCTGATTGGGTTCTTTGGCTACACATCTGTACCTCAAAGGAAGTGGAGCTGTGAGAACTACTAGAAAACAGTAGTTTGCATTCTAAACATGTCTGAGAAATAGAAATGTCTCACAGGTTGACAGCAGGTCAGGATGGGGGGTGGTTTGCATACTTTGGAGGTAAGCTTCTTTGATGTGAAAGCGATCTCTTACTCTGAACAGAGCAGGTAGAATTACCATTAACAATTTTCATTTGTTCCCTTTTCTTCTTTTTCTCATTTTTTTTTTTTTAGCTTGGCCTAGTTTAGTTGTCATTGACCTTTACAATTCTGTGTTATTTCTTTAAATTGCCTACACAATATGGCAGTAGAAAGGCATAGAAATAGTTGTCTGTAATATTTTTTTTTAAAAAAAAATATAAAGTGCTTTTACTGGGCCAAGACAGAGAAAATAAAGTCTTTGGCACATTGATCCCTTGATTGGTTATTTCCTAAATGAAAATGGAGATACTATTAAAGCACTAATAATGTTGCATCTTAATAGTTGAGGAGTCAATAAATGGCTCCCATGTGCTTCATTAAAGTTCTTAATGAAGCCATTTTTGATAGCTGAACTTTACATTATCAGCTGCTTTATCCAGACACTTTCAGGGCGAAGTAAGGCTGCACTGTGGTCTGAAAATGTTTTTTCTATTTAATTCTACTAACTACATAGTTATTGGCAAATGTATGTATTACCATAAAACTTAGCAGTAGTGATTTTGTGCAGGGATTGTCAAACATAAGGATAGAAAATTATAACTGTGTACAGTGGGCCCTTGGTATCTGCTGGGGTTTGGTTCCAGGATGAATAGCAAAATCTGTGGGTGCTCAAGCTCCATTATATACAATTTTGTAGTAAAATAGTGTCCCATATATAAAATGGCAACATCAAAGTTTGCTTTTTGCTTTTGATTTAAAAAAAAAAAACATTTTCAAGCCATGGATGGTGGAATCAGTGGATACAGAATACGTAGATATGGAGGGCCGACTATATATGGATTTCCATTGCTACCTCTAACATAGAACAGAGAAACAGTTTGTCTACATCCAACCCACCCTTAATTTCAATATGTAACTGCTTATTGAGATGTAATATATCAACAGCTATGTCAGAAGTATGTCATGGCAGTATTTTTGGTCTGGGTAGATAATATAGTCATCCTCCTTATCCACAGATTCTTTATCCACAGAGTCAACCAACCATGGCTCGAAAATATTTTTTAAAAAAATATTCTAACAGCAAACTTTTTCGTTCATCATTTTATATAAGGGATACCATCTTACTGTGCAATTGTATATAATGGGACTTGATCATCCATGGATTTTGGTATCCATGGGCAGTCATGGAACCAAACCCCAGTGGATACCAAGGGCCCGCTCTATAACTACTTGGACTATTTAAAACTTTTGCAATGAAAAATAAATGGTATTTTCTTAAGCATGTTTCTTCAGAGTTGACAAGGTATTTCAGAATCTTTTGCACATCTTGATGCAAGTAACTCTTTCAGTCATACACAGTTACTGCAAAACTACATTCAGTACCTCTCCTCTCTTGAGGAGAAAAAAAATATGAAGGAGACTTTCTGACAATTCAGAATTCTTCTTTGTGCCTCATTTTGTCTTCTGCATCATATTGGAAAAGACATGAAAACTCATTTGAAATTTTGTGGGATAGGAGCCATGACGTTTTGTATCTTTATCTCTGTTCAGGTGTTTGGTACTCGTATGTACAAATGCACGAACAGGAAAGCAGGAGAATGCAAGGCAAGCCCTGCAACAACTCACATATAAACCATATTACTTGGTCAGTGTTTGATCTGCTTAGTCTGAAGGGCCAATTTCTATATGTGTAGTAGTTCTAAGACTGGCATTTAGGGAGCAGGGGTAGGACAAATTCTGTACTGTTTTTCTCTTGTTTAAAAAGGTCTTTATTTGTGGGTGGAAGGAAAACAGAATGGAGGCTAGCTCTTATGGTAGAGATTTCCATAGTCTGGGAGCAGCCACTAAGAAGGCTGTTTCCCATATCCTCACCAAACATACCTATGATGATGGTAGGATGAGAGAAAGCCCAGCTGAGACTGTCACAACAGGGGACTTGACAGCAGTTTTAACTTAGTTGCATGGATGATATATTTTTTTAAAAAAATATAACTAGTGTTTGTAGGTATTTACATATTATGCTTTAGTTGTGGCTGTATGTTTCATGCTGGCTACCACAAATGTCTTTTAGCATTTAGCTACAACAAAAGTATTTCATGTTCTTGGTTGTTCGGTCTTCATTCAACCATTGTTATACTTTAGTTATACTGGAAAACCAGTATCTTAAAGACTTGGGCTTTGATCTAAAGTGTTGTACCAAGGATAGGCAACTATGGGTCTCCAGATGTTGTGGAATTGTAACCCCACCAGCTTTAACCAGCATAACCAGTGGTAAGGAATTATGGGAGTTATTTTCCAAGAACATGTGGAGGCCACAGTGGCTGACTTCTCTACACACAAGGAGTTTGCATGTTATTCTTTTCTATTTGCTTAAATGTTGAGGATAGCTCAAGGGAACTATGACTATTCACATTGATAGACAAAATCTGCATGTGAAAAAATTATCTGTGTTACTTTGGTTCCATTGGATCATCTTGTTGGTACCAAAATGCCTCTCATGTTGATTGGTATATATTGATAACAAGGAGTACTATCTTAATTTCTGAAAAGGATTGCCATTTAAACTGTGCATTTTATTTAAACAAATACATCTTAACAAGTTTTTCTATAGCACTCTGCATTAGCATCATGCAGTAGAAATTTAGATGCTGAATAACTGTTCTCCTTAAATGAGAATAATATTCCATTAAAGATGACTTTTCAAAGCTCTTTCTAAATCCCAGCTTCTGTATTTTTTTATATTTATGGTTTCACTAAATTGTTCAGGTAGAGAAATACCTGTACTCATAAATCATTGCAGATAATAGCGGTTCAGACACACTCTGTCCAAGTTGATAATGAGTATCTGATCAAAAAAGGATGTCTTCCCCTACTCCCCTTAAAGTTCTTCAGGAGGTGGCAGGACAGTTAAACAAACCCTATAAAGCTTTTTTGTTTCCAATCTTATATTCGCTATCAATTTGATTAGTTGGTACCTTAAGTGTGGAAGTGGGTAATGGAACAAACAACAAAGAAGCTGTATTTCTTTAACTATTTGGGTCATTTTCAATGAATTTGGTGAGTTCAGCTTTTATATACGATAAATATATTGATGTTTACTTACTGTAGACAAAACTATGAAGATTCCCTATGGGCTTATGGAAGTATAACTGGAAATTAATGTTAATGCATTTGTTTAAAAATTATCTACAGAAAAATAATTTCCAGCATAAGCATATATGTGCATTACTTTAATTTTAGGCAATATTAGCTTTTATGCCTGTTGCTCATTATCTTTCTGTATGGGTCTGCGGACACTGTATATAGCCCTTTTGATCTAGAGCAGCATTAGTCTGACTAGCTGAAAATTTTTGAATATTTGAAGCTGATGAATATTTATTATCATATACCTACTTCCCCATTTACTGTATATTCTTTGTCATCTGTAATAGATTGTATATTCTCTAATCAAGATCTCTTGGATGTGACTACATTATATGCTTAAGAATGTGGACATAAACTTAAACTGATCCAGTATCATCCAATAATTCACCTATCTTGCATGAATTCTCAAGAGTTAGCTAAGCTGATTTTATATTGTCAAGCAGCACAAGCTGAGTCCAGAATCTGTCCCTCTGTCTGTAAATGCTTTCTTAATGTCTACCAAATCACATTGCATTTGATTTGCTAAAATTAGCTTTAACGACAGTAATGGCTTTTGATACAATGCATACAAATACCACTGATTTTGTCCTCTAAAGGCCCAAATGTCTATAGTTTTACACATCTCTCATGCATGAAAAATTGAAAGTGTGCGCGTTGATTTGCTGGAAATGAGTCATGCACTGAAATCATGCCATTTCCTTTGTATTCTTATAACCACATAACTAGTATGAGTGGAGATGAAAAAGTAGGTGGAGTTGACCTTAAAAGAGGTGTTCAAAACTGCTGAAAGCTCTTTGAAAAATTATTATTACAAAAGGGGGAAATGAGAAAAACAGGGAAAAAAAACATGCTTGCATTGAAAACTGCTCCTGTCAGAGGTAGATACTGCTGCATCTCTGAAACATTTTTATAATGCAGAATTTGCAGGTCATTTCTAAAATAAGGCCACATTTGGTTTAGTATCAATTGGTTTATGAATTTTTTCCTGTACCTCATAAAACTCAGATATTTTTAAACAAATGCCTGGAAAATTTATTTCCTCTTTGAATTTTGATTGGTCAGTGAACATCTGAAGAAATAATCATGTTTCAAAGCAAAGAAATACATTATACCTATGTGCAGATTGTGAGACTTGGGAGGCATATAAATACTTAGGGATGGACACAGTGGACCCCACTGTGATGCTCAGTTTCCTTCCTGTTATTGGAAAAATAACCACATACCAACCCATGATGTGTCAGATACCAAGGTGATTTCTGGAAAAACAAATGGCAGACAACTCTATAAGCCAACAGACAATAGAGTAACAACCTGTATCAAAGATAAAACAATATCACGGTTCTTTTTTGAGATGACATCCAGCTGCTCTCATATTTTCATTGCTATCCATCTTCATAGTTGCTTGATAGCAATCTTTTCTTCAGTATAGGAGATGCAGCCATAGAATAATATTAGCTACAGTATCATTTTAAAAGAAAGTTTCTATCTTATCTTTGCAATTATGATCCAGAAGTGTAGCATCAGCAACTTCCTAAACATAGCATGCAGTACTTACATGAGTTAATTGCATAGTAAGGAGATAATACAGTAGCGTTAACACGATTTACTATGTAATTACCATTGCTTCCAATGAAATTATTGTGTAGCCACCACCTAGTATCTTATGTTATTTTGTGATAACTATGAAGTGATTACTGTGATTACTGTTTTTGAGAGACTGCATTGATCTCCAACCTAGGTTTGCTGGGCAAATTTGTTGAAAGCTGAAATGTAAACTTAGCCCCCTTCTTAGGAATATATATATATATATATATATATGTGTTATATTTTCCCAATGTGTATCTCACATTACATCTTTGTGGGGGGGGGATACTGCCAAGTTCAGGTACTGTATATGTGGTCAAGAATAAATCCATCAGCCTGATATACATTTCTTAGTAATGTTCTGATGTTTTCCCTATTTACTCTTAAGTTGGCCCACTAGGTCATCCAGTTTATATGTTTAATTTGATCATAGCCTGGTGTGTCCTCCCAAATAATTTTTATCTGGAACCCACAAAATGTAACAAATAATATTATGAAATAATTCAGTATTATGCAAATACCCCCTTCTAGCTCCTATTTGTATTCTTGCAATTTTCTTTAATCCTTCCCTCCCTCAGCTGTCTCTTTCTCTTTCTAAGATACTCTTGGTTCCTAGTCCCTTGAGCTGTTATTACAACAACTTCCTGAAAATGAATTTTAGAGGGACCAATGGAAAACTATGCCAATATGATGCCATGGTTTCTGAAACTGCACTGGTTGTGGAATCCTGCTCCTATTGTTGCATCACTGGACCATGATTCACTTCCACCTGCCATCCCCAGCAATTATGTATAGCATCTTTGGAATGTATATAGATGTAGCACAATAGGTTATTCATTTATCCATTAAACTGGAACCCATGTCTATGTTTTACTGCTTATATCTGTTTATATCTGATGCATTTCTTTTCATATCTAGTATAGTTTTAATAATGGGAGTATAAGTAGCAGGCAAGGTCTTCATGTTGGATGTGATGTTACATTAGGGGCAGTTATGGCCTCATGACTAATTGTTATCCCCCATCTTACTCCAAGTAATTTTTTTACTTACTCCAAGTAATTACTTTTTACTCCAAGTAATTTTTGCAAGCAGCGCACACTTACAAGACTGCCACACTTTTCAAACTAGTTGTTGGAAACACAGTCCACTAGGAAGACTTCTGTGCTTGTCTGGTTGGTCCTCTTTGAAAATAAAGATTCTGAAGGTTCTTGGCTTAGTTTGTTGCTGTTATACTGTTCATCCACAACAGCACACCAAGGTGGGGTTAAAGATGGACCTCTCTGTAACACAGCTCAGGAGAAGTCCTGCTCTTTATCTGCACACAATATTTTACTGGGCAAGGAGCTTTAAATCTTACCTCAGAGGGATACCACCCCTTCCATCATGGATGGATCAGAAGATGAGCTGGACTGCAAAAGTCCCCCCCCCTTCTCTCTCTGAATGTGAGTGAGAATGTTGGGTGAATAAGAGTAAGAATGGTATGTGGTTGAGTGAGAAGGTAACAGCATTGAGCAGATGAGTTAAAGAATAAGAAAGGTGTGTGAATAGCAGAGAGGAATGAAAAATTGAGAACAGTGTGTGGGAGATTAAGCAAGTGAGTCAGCTTTGCCACAGAGTGAATGAGAATGGAGAGTGAGTGAGTGAAAGTGGTGTTCCTGTGAGAAGAGGGTGGGAGAGGATGAGAGAGAAAATAGGATGGCTGTAAAATGTTGAGGGTCTGCAGTCCCCATCTACCCTGCCAGCTCCAGTTGTCACTAGAAACCACTACTTCATAACAGTTGCACTTTTCAAGTTATTTCAGCATGTCTTATTTTATATAGTGTGACAGCTGCTCATATGTGTGCAATTAGAGGTCCAACACTAAACGTAAGTGGTTTGGTATTTATTTATGGAATATTTTCCCACATCTCTCTTGTTCTACAGAATTGTATATTTGAGGCATGTTGAACTGCTAAAAGAAGCTAATGTAAAAGCTTATATAGTGTGTAAGCAATTGATATCACAGGAACAAAGTATGGAACACCATGTTTTTGAGAAATTTTAAGATGCCATAAAATAGTAATGACTATTGGTTGAACAAAAATATTGATTGGTCAACATGCTGAGTTTCTGAATGTCAGGATATTGGAACATACAGTAGATTTATCCTTTAAAGAGCTGGAATGTAGCAAGCAGTTTGCACAGATATGCAAAACTAGCTAGCAGCACTTTGCAGAAACTAGCTGGGTAAATGTATCAATATTGACTGAGCTCTGGAGCTGAGTTTGTGCAGAGCTGAGCTGCTTGCGCTAAAAAACATTTCTAATTTGGATTTCACAATGTGAAGAAGTCCTGTTTTGGATCTCACGGTGTGAAGATGTTCTGTGTTGGATTTCACAGAGTGAAGATTTTTTTTAATGCTGTATATATCTATAAATACTCTTCATTATGCCCAAGTAAAGAAGTTTATTTTAGATAGAAGCCTGTGTCTGTGCCTTTGTTCTGATGCCCGAAGGAACAACACTCTGCTGTTTATTATATGCTGCCTGGACCTGTTTAGGTTCCCAGTGCATGCTAACACCGGACACTGAAGGATTCTGACAAGTGTCTTGTTTAGATGGGCAGTTTACCTTGGCTTCCCCTGTGTTGGAGCCCTGCAGTCCAGATGACACAGTAAATCCTTTTAAAACATTTCAAAATAACCCCAGGAAAATCCACATCATGTGGGAAAACACAGATGGGTCTGGCACAGGAATGTAGGAATCCATACCCGCATGCTGGATTATATTGCTGGATCCACTGCGACTGTTGGTGTTACTCTGAAGCCAGAAAGGAGGCATCCAGCATGTGATCAAGGCCCCCTGCAGGTGACCAGCCTTGATCACATGTTGAGGGCTTTCTTCCTGGCTTCAGAGGGTGAGGCACATAGCAGCAGAGGTGCCTGCTGAAACCAGCTGGTGTGTGTATGTGGATTTCTGCCTGTTTCATCATGGGAATGGGGGTGGAATCCTAGCCAACTGTGGTGCCAGAATATTCCGGCCTGAAGGTGGCATATTCTAGCCTATATAGAAAAGCCCCAGGGCTCTTTGGGCCTCTTCTTGGACTATCTCCTAGAGCAGTGGTACTTGAAGTGGTGGTTTGTAGACCTATACCATCCCATGAGCCATTGCTGCCAACCTACGGCACCTTTCTAGGAAAATATGTGAATATGATAATATGTTATAAATATGGAACCAGCCCTTTGAACATAGGAGGAGAAAAGCTGGCCTACCAATCAAATAGTTTAAGAAACACTGTCCTGAACATAATCTTCTGTAGCTACATCTTGAAGGAGAATTTTGGTAATGGTGGAAAAAAACTTTCTTCTGGGAGGCACATTTCCTTTGTGCAAATACACTCTGGCTTATACTTGCCTTCTTCACACACAGGAAATAGTGTGAGTGAAAGAGGTAAATATTTGGCTGCTGTACACATATACTTGGTTCACAGGCTGTTCCTTCTGCATTAGCATGGTCTGTATTAGTGAACCAGACCTCTCTAGTCCGTGGTAATTTCTTGCCAAGGAATTCCAAAATAATTGGTGCATTTCATTGATGTTGCAACTTTGTGTTCAGTATTGATTTTGTAATAATTGATAACATTATTAAAAGATTAGTACTGTATATTACAGGGGTGTAGCAGGACAGTTTTAACACGGGGGCAGAGTCTAAACCATGGGACAGAAGAGTTTGGGCATCAGTTTCTGTGGACACTTTTTTTCAAAGGTAATGGCAAAAATAATCCCCGAATAATGCATTTTAATTAGAATGTTTGTTGTGAAACTACCAAAAAACAATCAGTTTAAAATACAGTATTTTCCTCATGCAAAATAATGGTATAAACCATGTAACAGTGACTAGGAAATAAATCCATATTGTGCACGTTATCCTACTTTAAACTGATAATAAAGTCTAAAGCCGTATAATTTTTTAGCAAGCTTGGGGAGAAATTGTCCACTTGAAATTCCTTCAAATGTGTTACTTTCAAAAGCCAAAATTACTTAACTTGCTTTTTCTTCTGATGAAGCACTGAACACTTGTGTGATGTTAGCACATGTCAAAGTTGAGAAGGAATTTTTACACACAGCTATAGATATAACAAAGGTGAGTCCTACAGCATACAAAATGTACACGTATGAAAAGGTTTCTTTGTATACATGCAATGTTTGGAAAGTACATAATGTTTGATGAGTATATGAAGTATTAGGGTTGTGGTTTTTCAGGATTCTACCATATACCTTTCTTCTGTATTTGTAAATGATCAATTGAAATTTTAAGTTACTGGCATACTAGAAATTTCAGAACTGAAGGAAAAATTAATGGGATGAAGCAATATTGTTGTTGGGGGGGGTAATGCAGTTAAAGTGGTGTCAAATTGGATTATTTCTGCAGTGTGTCAGCAACCTCACTGTCCTATATATCCTCTTTATTTTACACTTGGAGGAAGGGAGGGGAAGGGTGGTTGACCTCATGGGTGTATGAGAGCTCTTGTGTTGCTACCTGGAAACTTGGACCTGTATAAGTGTCAACTGTCTTTCATGCGTGTGTGTGCAATTGTAAAACTATCTGAAAGAACCATTTAAATTTTTTAAAACTTTATTGTTGTGTAATACTGTGAAAGTACAAGTCAAGCATTACATTATACCAAGAATAGCAGTTTGCAATACCATACAGTATACTAACTACAATAAAAATGAAAACAAACAAAGCAAAACAAAAATTAAGGAAAAAAGGAAACAAGAATGGCAGTGTGACACTGCAGAAATAACGCACCAGAGCTCTTAATGGCTCTGATGCCATTGAGGCATAGCAGTTAAAGCAGTGTCAAACTGCATTCTTTCTGCAGTGTGGCAGTAGACAAAGTCCTTGTGGCAGGCAGTAAGAGGTAATAGATCTATATTTTAGGAGGTGAGTTGATCTTAGTAAAAACTAGCATTTGTGGAGTGAGTGAAGTTTTCTTCTTGATTCTTAGAGAGCACTTTCTTCTTGGATGGCAAGAGCAAGTTCCTGGTATATTTTAAAACAATAATAGTGTAGTTGGGTTACAAATGATGCATTTTGCTCACTTCACCTTAATGCTGGCAGGGGGGATGGGGTTCATTGGTCCATTAACAAAACAGTGTGGCATTTCTCTTGTGGACTGTATAATTACATATTACATGTCTCTCCTTCAACTATAACTGATTTTTCTCTGGTGTAAAGACTACAAAATCTCTCATTGTCTCATTTCAATCTTTCGTTGAAGGTTGCCTCACCTTTAACTTAAGCAGAAAGGTTGCTGAGTTTACTTCTTACACCATACTAACCACTAACAATTGGTTTTATCCTGTATAAAGAAATTTCTGAGTTTGGAAGAATAATGCTTGGAGGAGGGGAATTCAGACAAAAGGATCTAAAGGCAAACAAACAAACTTTCCCTGAAATTTAAGATATTTTAACATGTATACTACTGGCCAAAATGATGTTTTACTAAAACATGTTGCCTATCAAAAACCATGAGAAAAATAAATGATATTAAATCAATCAGAGGTTTCAATTGGTTACATGTTAAAATCACTAGAATCTGTATAAGTAGTAGCTTGCAATTATATAATCTATTTTCCATTCTATCTTGTTGAGTATTTGTAAAAAAATGGTGATATAGGAGGTAGTTTATTGTTTTATAATGTTTTAGCTTCTTTAATAAATACTTAAACAAAAATAGTACTTTTGCACAAATAATAATAATAATAATAATATTTTTTACCCTGCCCATCTGTTAAAAACAATTGAGTCGGCTTACAACAGTTAAAATACAACAATACATACTAAAATTCCTAAGCCCCACCCAGCCTCACCCTCCCCCATAAAAAGGGGGGAAATCAGAAGTAGCTTGAAATAATTACAGTCAGCCCTCTATATCTAGATTCTTTACCCGTGGATTCAACCATCCACAGCTTGAAAATATTCCCAATTCCCCCCCCCCCCAAAAAAGTCAAACCTTGCTGTTCACCATTTTAAATAAAGGGACTCCATTTTACAGTGGGCCCTTGGTATCCACTGGGGGTTGGTTCCAGGAGCCCCCATGAATACCAAAATCTGTGGATATTCAAGTCCCATTATATCCAATGGCATAGTAAAATGGTGTCCATTATATAAAATGCCAAAATCAAGGTTTCCTTCTTGGAATTTAATTTTTGGGGAATATTTTCAAGCCATGGATGGTAGAATCTATGGATACCAAATCCATGGATACAGAGGACTGACTGTACTATGCCATTGTATATAATGGGACTTGAGCATCCATGAATTTTGTTATCCTTTGGGTGTTCTGGGACCAAACCCCAGCGGATACCAAGGGCCCACTGTAATACCTGAATTTTATTTTTTGATAAAGGAACATATCTGGACTAGATCAAGAGTATTTTGGTTCTGGAAAATACTGACTTGTATACCTTGAGTGTCTTGTTACTTTTCAGCCTCAATTTACCCCTTGTAATGAGCCAGTATGGTGAAATAGTTTGAGTGTTGGCATACAACTCTGGAGAACAGGACTTGAATCCCCACTCAACCACAGAAACCCACTGGGTGACCTTGGCTAGGTCATACTCTCTTAGCCCCAGAGGAAGACAAAGGCAAACACCTTCTGAACAAATCTTCCCAAGAAAACCCCATGATAGGTTCACAAAAGCAACATGAAATCAAACATCAGCAAAAAGGTAATAATAGTGAACTATGCCATAAGATTGTTCTTAGACAGAAGCTCTGTGCCAGGAGTCTTGGAGGACAAACCAGGAGACAGATTTAAGGAGTAAGCTAGCAATCAGGAACAAAGAACAAGTCAGGACTGAAGAGAGTCAGAAGGCAGGATTGAGGGACAAGCCAGAAATCAGAACTGAAGAACAACTGAGGTTCAAGTGATGCATTAGAGCTAAAGAATTCTTCACTGGTGATGGAACTGCTCATTTTGAAGTGTAAACACTGTTAGACTTTCTGACTAAGAGGATCCAGTGGATGAAGTTTGTCCATGGCTTGAAGGACTTCACTGGGAAGTTTCTACTTATAGGTCATGGATGTACAGTTGTCCCTCTGTATCCACGGATTTGGTATCCATGGATTTAAGTATTCCTGGTTTGAAAATATTCTTAAAAAATAATAATCCAAAAAAGAAACCTTGATTTTGCTATCTTATATAAGGGACACCATTTTGCTATGCTGTTGCATGTAATGGGACTTGAGTATTCATGGATTTTAGTATCCACAGGGGGGCCTCGAACCAAACCCCAGTGGATACCAAGGGCCCAATGTACTATATCATAGTTCCCAGCTGCTCTTATTTGCTATTTGATTCATGTCACTTTCAATGAAACAGATAAACTGTGACTATATGAAATATCCTCTGGCTTCAGGCAAGTGTGGTTGTAGTTTTGATTACTGTTATGTAAGCAACATCAGGCATCACAATCCAGATGGCATGACTGACTACTCTGTATGGAGAATCAGTGATCTCTCATCTGTGCTTAGAAATAACTGTTGCATCCATATCCCACTGCTGGATCAGAGTGAACTTGTGGACAGTTTGTAGATGGAGCATCTCCAAAGGAACCAAGCATACAGCTTTATTTATATTGGTAATATCTGAGTTACCATATGAAGGAGATTATCAGATGAACCGTCTGATAGTGTATCTCTCCGGCTTGTAAAGGAGAACCTCTAAAACTAAGTTTGTTGCTGCCCTGTTGCTTATGCTGTACTATTGTTTTCTTGATAAAATTAATGTGTGGTTAGGCGTGTGCCTCTGGAAGGAGTTATATAGAGCTAGGCTCCTAGCTCCACCCCTAGTGACTCACACAAGCTCCACCCCCTCAGCAACAAGCACACTCTCCCAAGAATTAAAAAAAATTCAAACTCACCCACTCAGCAAAAGAACACTCTCCCAAAAATTAAAAAAAATCAAACTCACCCACTCAAAATGGCTGCCTAGAAGCTGCTCTCCTTCTTCTCCCTGGCAGGAAACTGGCCTGGAAAGCCTCTGGAAGGAGGTATATAGAGCTAGGCTCCTAGCTCCACCCCCTAGTGACTCACAGATGTGACTCACAGAAGCTCCACCCCCTCAACAACAAGCACACTCTCCCAAAAAATTTTTAAAAAATCAAACTCACCCATTCAAAATGGCTGCCCAGAAGCTGCTCTCCTTCTTCTCCATGGCAGGAAACTGGCCTGGAAAGCCTCTGGAAGGAGGTATATAGAGCTAGGCTCCTAGCTCTACACCCTAGTGACTCACAAATTTGATTCACAGAAGCTCCTCCCCCTCAGCAACAAGCACGCTCTCCCAAGAATTAAAAAAATATTCAAACTCACCCACTCAAAATGGCTGCCCAGAAGCTGTTCTCCTTCTTCTCCCTTGCAGGAAACTGGCCTGGAAAGCCTCTGGAAGGAGGTATATAGAGCTAGGCTCCTAGCTCCACCCCCTAGTGACTCACAGAAGCTCCACCCCCTCAGCAACAAGCACACTCTCCCAAGAGTTAAAAAAATTCAAACTCACCCACTCAAAATGGCTGCACAGAAGCTGCTCTCCTTCTTCTCCATGGCAGGAAACAACGGAAATGGAATGGAGGGGTCATGGGAGCAGAACTGGACAGGGATGACATCATCCGAAAAGAGAGCCCTGTCATCCCTGTTCCGGATTTAAAAGGTCATCTGATAATCTCCTATCAATCTTTCTGTCTCTTTGTATGTAAATACATGTACAGTTCAAACCCCACATACAGATCCTTCCATCCATGATGTTTCTTTATGACTTGAAGGGGTTGAGAAGTTCTTTATTGCCATGCAGAGAAAATAAGCATACTTCCTCCCAGTGAAATAATGATTTTGTCAGATACTTCATATCTTGCTGTGTAACATGTTTCAACTCAGTGCTATTTATGCCAGGCCCTTGACTGTTGACAGAAATGTGAGAAGATATCTCTTCCCCCCCCACACACACACAGTGCAGGTACTCATAGCTTTACAGATATTGCTGACACAACTTTAGGATATTCTTCTGCAGAAAGTTGTTACCAAAGCAAGAAAAACCCAGTTTATTCCACTGAAATCTGCAATGTTTAACTCACATGCATCCCATATTGATGGCATGTCTCCTCCATAGCTCAGTAGCAAAGAATACTGTATATACTCTTTCCAGAAGATCCCAATTTCAGTCCCTAGTATCTCTTGTTTAAAAGAATTCAGGTGTCATGAATAGGAAAGACCTGTGCCTGAGACCTTGTTAAATTGTTGCTGGCACTGGACTGAATGGTGCGATGCTCTGATTTATTTATTTAGGCAGTTTTGGATGTTCTGGGTGCAGTAATGATGATGGGGATATTGTTTGTTGAGTCATTAAAAAAGGGAGCAGCCATTCTGGCGTGCAGGGCAGAGGAAGATATGGTAAGATAGCACATGTATGTGATTGTGGGAGAAAAACCCAAAATAGGGTGTTGGTTGTTCCTAAATTATGGTCTGTTCCAAATAGTCTGAGTAGCCATGGCAACAGTCCACTTGGTTGAAAGTGCTGCTGCTTAATGCCATGTTGGCAAATGGAGAAACAACTGCCATTCAGGATTTGATCCTGGATGAGCCTGCCAAACTGGCTTCTATCACAGAGACCTGGTTGAATGAAGCTGGGGGGGGGGATTAATCTCCCTCAGTGTTGCCTGCCATGTTTCTCTGGTCTAGCAAGATCTGGAGATGGGGAGGCAAAATTTCAGTGGTCTATCATGATTCCATACCCCTGACTAGGGACATTTTCAAATGGGGTAAAAAAAACACACACACAAGGAAGTTGAGAGAAGAACGGGGCTGTCGCACTTACAGAGCCCTGTTTCAGACAATTCTGTCCTCCTCCATCCTCCTCCTGCCCTCCTCTCGCCCTTCCCCCATGCTGCAGGCACCACTTTTTATTGATGGAGGTTTTCCATCAATAAAAACCAGCTCCCACAGCATGGGGGAAAATTGGGAGGAGGTCAGCAGGAGGACGGAGGAGGACTGTGTCATCTGAAATGGGGCTCTGTAAGTGTGACAGCCCCGTTCTTCTCCTGACCTCCTTTGGTTGTTTTTTTTTACCCCGTTTGAAAAAGTCCCAGGTGCCCTATCCCACAGTCTGCAGGATTTTTTTTGTGTGTGTGTGTATTTGAAGTTAGGTGGTTCAGACAGATAATGATTCCTATTGGTGTACCTCCCACCCCATTGCTCAACATGATCCCTTTCTGAGCTAGCCATGATGGTATCAGGATTGGTGTTGAAGTCTCCTTGGCTTGTGGTGCTGAGGAACTTCAACATCCATGCTAAGACTGAGCTTTCAGGAGTGGGTCAGGATTTCATATCTACCAAGACAACTGTGGATCTGACTCTACCCATGCTTCTTGGCACATGCTGGACCTTGTCTTGTGTGCTGGTGGTGATGTGGCACTGGAAAATAGTTCCATTGTCATGGACAGACTACTACCTGGTTAGGCTTAGACTTACTGGGATTCAGACACTCTGCAAGGATGAGGGGCCAGTTAAAATGGTCTGCCCCAGGAGGCTAATGGGTCTTGCAGATTTTCCTTTTTTAGCAGGTGATTCTGTCAAAGTCCTAGTTGATCACTAGAATGGGGAAATGCCCAGGATGGTGAACACAGTAGCTCCTGCTTGTCCTCTCCCACATAGTAGAGCTAAACTGCCTCCTTGGTTCTCTAGGGAACTGGCAGCTATGAAACAAGTGAGGTGATGAACAGAGTGGCATTTGGCAGAAAACTTGGGGAGTCAAACTGCCTAAACACAGCCCATCAATTGTGTTGCACATTCCCACTACCCATCTAGCCAGTCCTCTAGCATCTTAGATAAGCCAGAAAGGCAAGGATCCAGCATACATGCAGTGTTTCTCATTTCCCCAAGGATCTTGTCCACAACCTCAAGGTGCAAAAGTTGAGAACTATTTGTTAAGATTGCACAAGCAGGGGCCAAGTTTACACCCACCGGATCTGTATTAATTGTACCATCCAAGTAAGAATTGATCTGGGTGCTTTTATATGCAAAATGCTTAGCAAATTGTTCACAGCAGACTATCAAGTGGTCTAGATTTTGTTCTTGTGGGTCAAGGTATAAAAGGCCTCTAATGATACAGCTCCATGGGATAGCTCTTTGCAGATGCAGTTCTGGCAGAGAAAAAAGACCTTTCTGCTGCCTGCATTGTCATGGAGAAGGTCTTTAAGTAGGCTCTAGCCCATGTACAGTCAGTTTCATTCCGGGTTTTCTGCCAATGTCATTGTAGTCACCATTTCATTACTGACAGCTTGAGACACTGGCAGTAGAGAACTAGGCAGTTTGTTTCACTCTGCTTTGTCTAAGGGGATGCATAGGAGCAATTGTCTCTACTTCCCACCCTCTGCCCTGCCCTGTCCTCCTGCCCTTCTGTTCTGTTGGTTTCTTACACCTACATTTCCTACATGTTATATTAAAAGGAAAACAGACTATACTTCATAGTTATGTGTCTGCAACTTTCAACATGGTGACAATACATATATTCTGACTCCTGTGTAGATTTAGTGTTTGGTAAGGAAAGTAGCAAAGTCCCTTCTCTGGGGGCTGAAAACTGAGAGCTCTTTTGGCAAACAAACAGATTATGGCACACTTCAGTGGTAAGTTCTCATGAAAAGCTGCACTCAAATTCTCTAAGTTTTTTTTTTTTTGTAGTGAATGCTGTGTATGAAAGCCTTCGCCTCAAACTGTGTCCTTAATCTGCAGAATTATAGAAGACAGAAGTGACAATACATCTCTAAGTGCATGCACTGTAATGAAAATAAGGCTGGCAAGGCATTTTAGATATAAGTATCATAGAATCATAGAATTGCAGAGTTGGAAGAGACCACGAGGGCCATGCAGTCCAACCCCCTGCCACGCAGGAAATCTTGATCAAAGCATCCCTGACAGATGGCAATCCAGCCTCTGTTTAAAGACCTCCAAGGAAGGAGACCCCACCACGCTCCGAGGGAGTGCGTTCCACTGCCGAACAGCTCTTACTGTCAAAAAGATCCTCCTAATGTTGAGGTGGAATCTCTGTTCCTGGAGCTTGCACCCATTGCTCCGTGTTCCAGTCTCTGGAGCAGCAGAAAACAAGCCTGCTCCATCCTCAGCATGCCATCCCTTCAAATACTTAAATAGGGCTATCATATCGCCTCTTAACCATCTTTTTTCCAGGCTAAACATACCCAGCTCCCTAAGTCTCTCCTCATAAGGCATCGTTTCCAGACCTTTCACCATTTTAGTTGCCCTTCTCTGGACACGCTCCAATTTGTCAATATCCTTTTTGAATTGTGGTGCCCAGAACTGGACACAGTATTCTAAGTGAGGTCTGACCAAGGCAGAATAGAGTGGCACTATTACTTCCCTTGATCTAGACACTATACTTTTATTGATACAGCCCAAAATTGCATTGGCCTTTTTAGCTGCCGCATCGCACTGTTGGCTCATGTTCAACTTGTGACTGCTTTTCTTTCTAATGTTAATATTTTTTCACAACTATTGTTACCACCTGCCTTATTTTTGGTGGTAGTATAACATTATGGAATTTTTTTTCAAGGTTCTAATAAAAATCCAGCAAATTAGAGGTGATGCACTTACATACACTCCAAAAATCATACAGGAAGTCCCTGCTTATCTGACAGGTTAGGGACTGCAACAGTGTCAGAAACTGGAATTGGTCAAAAAGCAGAACCCATGTAGGGCACATGAGGGAATTATAGTGGCTTGCTTGGGACTGCCTGCACGCCCTTGCGGGCACCTGTCCCTACCCACAATGCTTGCAAAGTCTCAGTTGGCTTTGTGACTCCCCCTCCCCGCACAGCTTGCTTTGCAAGCAGCACACACATGAACATTCAGTCCCAAGCAAGCCTCTCTCTGTAGGCAAGAAATTTTTGAGTGGATTCCTCATCAAATGAATGGAATTTGTCCATAATTTGCAAGTGTCAAAACAGCGAGTTGTCAGATGATGAGCCATTGAAAGGTGTGGGCTTCCTGTATTAACAAATCCCTGAGAAGGTATGTGAAAAAGGAAAATGAGCTACTGGTGGAACAATATAATTCCTGGTACAAAAGTGATAGTTCTAGAAATCTGAAAGTGCTTTGCAAGAACCATCAACTGAGGACTGGTAAAAGTCATGGGCTGGAAAGTGTTTTTATGTGTATAAGGTTACCTCTGTTATTAAAATGGGAGTACAAGGTGAGAGAAATTACAAGTTTTAGGGAATATCATATAAATCTGCAGTGTATTGGAACTGTAATAATTCTCATGGGAATTATTATGTCAATAATATAACATGGGAATGCATGTGTCAATGCATAAAGGGTGTAGGTGCTAATGTATAACTTAGCTGCTAATTGGCTGCTTAATTCTATTATTTTCCCTCCCATTTACATATGACACCTCTTGATTGTATATTTTGGAAGATGCTTATTGTATATTTTAATAATATATGTAAATAAAGTGTTTCAAAACTATTCTAGCCTATGCAGAATATTTTTGAGGGGGCCATTTGGAGAAAGATACTATGGCTCAAAGAGAACAAACAAATCACTACTTGTGTGCAAATTTAGGCACAGCATTTCATTAGTAGTGTGATATAAGCCACACACCTATTTCTTCCTTGTATAATCAGGTATGTCAAGTCTTTGTTCATTGTAAGGCATACTAGAACTTCCACACTACTGTAATAGTTAACATTAAGATTAATGTGTGGAAAGGGCGGGGGGGGGAGGAAGTGGAAGAAGTGTCTATGTAGAAAAGATGACGTTTTGTGGTTTTAGCCCAGTGTGCTTATATCAATTATTGTTTATACATAGATGGAGAGAAGTGTTAGTATGTTTTTGTAGATTCTCAAAACAACTGACAAAACCAACAGGCATGAGCATGAAGCATCTTTGCATTTATCAAAAAAGAATCTCTGCAGAAAGAGACATTAATCAGGGGCAGCTGCTTGTTCCTCTGCTGAGAAAAGGAGCAAACCCAAGAGTCCAGCAGCAGATGATGATCTTATCAGGTGGGTTGGAGTGGGGAACCTCTTCAGTAATATAATCAGCTTGCTCTTGCCAAGTCTGGCATTTCAGTTATTGCTCATATTTGTCATGGAAATGGGGGAGGCATGAGGCTAGTGTAGAAGGGGGTGCAGGGGCGGAGAACAAATGAGAAGGGCTACACAAACTACACATAACTGGGATAAAGTAACAACTCAGTCTGCTAGGTCTGTGCAATGTCACAATATAATTGGGAATCTTTTCTGTCATTTTGAAGTATCAGTGTAAAAGTGGAGCTCAGGTTAACCATCTCAGGAGGAAGAAGAGTAAGAAACTAGTCACTGCACTCCTTTCTGTTGTATTCTGGTTGGGTTTCTTTATGTTTACTCTCCATACACTGAGTAAACAAAGCAGCAAACAAGAGAAAGTTGTGTGGAAGAAACTTAACAGCTTATTTTTTTCAAATAGTTATGTGAAAATAAGTGTGCTTTTTCCTTCAAGGCAGCAAAACAAAATATTTGAGTTTTCTTTAAAATCAGAGGGACATTTAAAGCCATCTAATACTGAATTAGGCCATTGGTTCATTTTGCCTACTACTGTCATAGTAGCTTAGCTGTCAGTCTCCAGGGCCTCAGAAAGGAGTCTTGCCCATCCACCTGGAAATGTCAGGGACTGAAGCTGGGACCCTCTGAATACAAAGCATGTACCCTGCCATTGAGTTAGAGCTCTTCCCAAGATATGGAGTTCAAAGTTGTTATTTGTTTCCAAGCTAAAACTTAAAGTCTCCAAATGGGAAAAAATAATTTAAAATATGTAAATATTGCCATAATTTTATCTAGTGGTAAAAAAAGTTTAGGCTTTTTAATTCTTTTGTGTGAGAATGAAATGAAGAAAAGTTTCCATGCCTTTTTGAGATTCTTAGGTTTTAGAGCCCACATTACCATTAAACTCAGTCCGTGACTTATAGTTGATAATCATTTTTCAACTTCACTTACCTTACAGGCTTGTTGTGATGATAAAATGGGGAGGAGAAGAGCCACATATGATGACTGAGGGTGACATATAAATGTAAGCACTAAATAGGTGGGACAGACATGTAATCAATCAATCAATCATTCATAAAATTCCAGGGCTTGGGGCATTATTCCAAATACAAGCAATTCAAGTGTACCTGCATCTATCTGCCCTCCCAACAAAAGTAAAATAAGGTGTTAGTAAATTTTATGTTTGTGAGCTGTTGCTTTCACTTCATAAGAGTTGTCCTGCAGGTGAGGAATATGGCTTTGAGCTAACCCTTAGAAGTACTGCTAGGTGCTGTAATTAACACTAGACTTGCCTAAACTTGGCAGGACACATGACAGTACAGTACTTTCAATTCAAAGAGGATACAGGATACTCTTCCATGTCTTTACCGCAGAGAAAGAAAGCACTTGTAGTTTTGTAAAGAAGTTATTGGATATGTATTAGTGTTACAGATTTCCAACTACTTTTCCTAAATCTCAGGGTCCAGAGTTCCTTATGGAAAGACATGATGCTAAAACAAATTTAAACTTATTAAACTGTAGTGTAGTTGTTCAGCTGGCATGTAAGTAAGAATTATGGCTATCATCCTCCCCTCTGTTCAGTGGAAGTTATAATTTCTGAAACTATATCAGCATTAAGATCTCATTCATCAGATGACAGTTCAACGTGTTCATAATACTTCGGAAATTGTAGAAGAAGGAAGCAAGACCAAAATTTTAATCTCTTGATTTCCATGGTTTTTTTTCAGAAGTGATTGTTGAAGTGCTCCCCTTTGTTTCTGCTTCACACTGTATATGAGCTACGTGGGGGAAAAAAGAATGCATTCTTTTTGGAGGCATATTTAGTACTACCTTCACCTGGCTTGAGTGGGGAGAATGAGGGTTTTCTTTTGTGTGTGTGTAAGCTGTTTTGTAATAGCACAATCAGCTGTGTATTATACAAAAGCACATTCTTTTTCATTGTGGCATTATTCATACGTAGGGTGCAATCACTTAGGTTTGCTAGGTGGATGATCTTAACTTACTGTATGATGTTCCCTTTAACTCTAAAACCCCCACATTTCTATATCTATTATCTTAAAATAATTTTCCAAATGAAAAGCCATCACTATAAAAATATTGATATGTTTCCCTTGGAAATTCAGGTTAGTTTAGTAGCAGTTGCTTTTTGTTCTATTTATTGAAACATCAAAATTGTGATAATCCACACCAGAATAGGCTGGATTTTAGTATCTGGTGTATTTGTAATTGTGGAGAAGTGTAATATTTAATTATACTTTCACCTAGTCAACTTACTTTTAAACACATTTATTTGGAATTAAATTCTGTTAATTTTAATGAAAGATACTACTATAAATTGTGGTTTGGACTATATATATTGCAGTTTCTTGACCCATATGTTTTATTGTTCTTTATTTTAGAAGACCCATGTCCTTCTCTTTCACCAGACTGCAGAGCTGAGTATGACTGAGGACTATGGGACATTTTATTTTGCACATAGTTTTATTTCTTTTTTGTTGGTTAATCATTGGCATTTGATGATGCAGGCATTGCTTCATAGGGATGTGATGATTATTTGGAGCTGCTCGCTAAACATACAGGATGTTTGAATGCTCGATGCATTTACATTTCTCTTTATGAGCCACAAAATTGCCAGCTGCTTGCCTAGATATGAGATCTGTAAATATTTCATCTGCAAAATATATATTGGGCCACTTCAGTGGAAAATTCGATGTTCAGGATGTTTTTATTGCTTTAGTAATGAAAGTAATAGTGCCTCAGCCATTCCTTTTAAATTGGGTGAGTCTCAGTCCAGGCAATTTGAATTACTCCATTGTGTCTAAACATAAATCCAGGCCACACACACCCTCTTAGACCCTATAGAAGGGAAAGACAACCAAGAGTTTTATGGCCCTATCTAGTCACCACCAAAAGAGATGGTGGAGGGTTAAGTAGGTTATGTGAACACTGCCAGGCAGGCTAATCTGCTTTTCCCTTTTCTTTCTGTTTTGCTCGTCACACATGCTCAATAAATGATTCTGGAGGCAGCTGTTTACCTTGCCCATTGTTCATATCATAAGCATATACAGTTACAATAGAATCACCTAGATAACTTGATATTCCCTGATTCAATTGTGTGAGTCTCAATGAAGACAATTCGAATTACTCCACTTGGCTGTGGGGTGTGTGTGTGGGGAGACAGACACAGCACATTTCACTTGATAGATGATTCAAATTTATTCCCAGGTATTTTCTGTTGAGGTTGAAAAAGACCCTTTCCTGAAATCTTGGAGATCTGGTGTCAGTCAGAGAGTACATTGAGCTAGATGGGCCAGTGTTCTGATTCGTATAAAGCAATTCCTATGAGACACTAGGATTGGAAAGAATGTTTGAAAATAAATTGTTCAAAAATGGATTTATTGAGTGTTATTAGGAAACCTTGATAAAGAGAATGCTAGACAGGTGAGAATCTTTGCAGTTTGGAACTTAGTCTGCCCTAAAAATGTGTGTGTGTGTGTGTGTGTGTGTGTGTTGTTTTGCACAGAAAAGAGTGGAAAATACTATTTTATCTGCAGGAAACTTGTAATCTGCATAAACAATGCATTTCTATGCCCAGAATAAGTCTTTATGCCCTGAATAAGTCCTGAACTACAGTCTTCAGAAAGTGCAGTTTTTGACATTTTTTGACAATTTCCTCAAACCAAGAGAAGAAAAAAATGGTAAAATTGTACATTCTTGTCTGTGAGAACTAAATTTATAAAGATTTACATCTCTGGCAGACAGAAGGTTATAAGCATGTTTGTCATCAGTGTTCCACTTAGGTAAAGGAAAGAGGGAAGGGGGGGGACAGTAGCCTCTCTTCTACTTGCTCCCCATTAAGACATCAAGAAAATTTCCCAGCATTCATTTGAGTGTGGCTCAAATGGGAGGTAACCAGAAGTGGAGTCTGCTGTCATTTCCTCTTCCTGATGTACTTGTGCTTTGTGGTACATATCCAGCCACTCTTTTAGAAAATGCCCAGATTTTTGCTTTCATTTAAATATTTATTTCAACATAAGTAAAAATGAGCTGAGTTCAAGTAGGGACGTTTCATGTAACCCTTGGAAATATGACAGACATTTTTTAACAGGTCTCTCCAAATGCTTATGCCTGTAGTCTCAGGATCATACCATAGCACACACATAGATCTTAAGGTGTCCTGAGTTCATTTTTATTTCCAAATAGGAAACAACATTATCAACTATGTAGACATAAACTCTTAATTTTGAAGCTTGAAGGAAATTCAAGAAATTACAGAACTGAATTCACAAATAGGGAACACTAAAAAGTCAAGTCCTTGGTCCATTTCCATTATATATTTGTTTATGATGATAGGCTTCATTTCAGCAACTTCTACATCTGATTTGCTGAAGGTCTTATGAGAAATAGCTGAAAAATTGAGTGTTTTATGTATCTAGTTTCTGTCTCTAGGAAACAGGTGCTATGTTTCTTGTTGTAGAATCCTGAATGAATTCTGTGAAAGGAGGATGTTACTGTTTTGCCACCTCTACTATGTTATCTGTTCTAGCACAATTACACACTAATTCAGGGCTCTTTGTGTTTGGCTAATAGCTTCTGATTCAAGGCTGTCACAGAGTATCTCTTCTTCATGAACTTCTAATGCTTCCTGCCAGTGGCCTGTGCACTTAGCTATGGAGCACATTTTTCTTTAACTAGATGCTTATCATGGGAAAATCACTAGCAGCCTATCAAGAGCTGATGCTGTCTATTACAGGCACACACGCACATGTAACTAAAATCACAGTTATCAAAAGTATAGTATGTTTTTGTTTGTTTGTTAAGCATGCTTATTCTCCCAATAAATGTAGTTGTCAGCAGGCTAAGTTCAAGCAATGGATAAGGTGAGAATTTCATTTAGTGACGATTTCCTTCAGAATGAACTTATGAGGTTCAATTTATTAAAAAGTCAGGAGGGATAACATCATTGAATGGCGAGCCTGATTTATTTGGGTTTGATTGCAGTATTTGAAAAGAGAGCACTATATTTCAAGTTTATGTTCAGAACTGTGGTTGAATGTGGCTCAAAGATTTGAGTACTGGGGGGCAGCAAGGTATGGGGTGTGAAACTGGCAGTTGCTATGACTACTTCAAGGGAAAGCCTAGCAAGGCAGTTTTGTAGAGTCACTGCACAGGATGTAACACCTGATTTGAGAAAGCATATATGCAATATCATCTCCTGTATGCAAATTGAGTATATTTTAAAAGTGTTTTCTAATGTTCTGTAGAAAATGTTAATCAGTTACTGTAGGGTTTCTTTTTGTTGCATATAATTGGGAGAAACTGGAACTACCAAACAGTTCAATAAACAAAACTACCGTTCTGGGATTTCCAGAACACTTGAGAGTTTTTGAATTTCCTACACTGCTGGACATGCTGCAGTATGCATGTTAATCAAAATTGTTTGGCTCTCAAGGTTCCATGTACTAAATGGAACTGAGTCTTTCTCCAGTGGAAGGGGTCCTTCCAATAATAGGATTACGTCTGTTGGATGAAGGTTCCACTGGAGAAGGGAAGCTTTGGACTTAAATATATATTTGTAGCCAGTCCATTGTCCAGAACACTGTGGCCTCACAGTGAGTCTAGTGAGCCAAGGTTTGAAACTGAAGGCTCATCTATATGAGCCTGAAAAAGACGGATTGCTCCACAGTAATAGCAAGTGGCAGCAGCTGTACTTGTCTTAACAGTTTACAGCCCCCATAAACTTCACATGCCCTCGAGTCAAGTTGGTGGCTGTGAGTGATTTACTCACATCTTTAAACCTGCTGTTGCTGAACTTTAAAAAAAAAAACTATTTCCATGGTGCGCACAAGCGATATTTCATCTTTACAAAAAATGAGAAAGAAAAAGATAATACAAATCCCTATTTTATAACCTTAGTGATTGCTTGCTAAGGCAAAAATCCAACATGGCAGCAGTGGGCACTTGCCCTGTTAGCAAGCCCCCCCCCCGCGGGCTCATTTGGCTAATCAGGTTTGTGCTTCCTCTCATATGGGAGAGCAATTAAAATCGAATTGCTTGTCCCAATGATCAGGAATGTGCGTTCCCCACAGAGCTTTGAAAAAACTCTGGGAAAAGCCATTAAGTCTTTCCTGGCATAGTTTTTGGAGTGTTTTTTGCTGCCTCTCTTCCAAATATGTTGCATATTCCCAGCAAATTCCATTATAATTATTTTGACCAATTAGACAACCCATGAGTTTGTAATTGATGATTCAAACATTGTACCAGATTGTCTTTCCAAGAAGGAAGAAATTGTAAATATAAATTAAGAGATACTGAAATAGTGCAAGTTAATGTAGTTGTAGAAGTTGGTGGAGATTAACATGGTACTTATACTTGAATATCAAGGCTTCATTTTTCTTTCATTTCTTCCAATATGTTCATTCATGAGTAGTTGTATTTTGTATCTAGTCTGTGACCTAAATCTAGTCTACTGACCTCAGAAGAAAATAATGTGCTAGCAAAATTCAGCTGGCTTTTCTAGTTGTGCAAATTGTACTGCATGTGAGTACTAGCAGATCACATTGTACTAGTGAACAAAGTAGTTAAGATCAGCCATGGTATAATCCTCACTGTCCCTGCCTGCAAGAGATTTTCCCAGGCATGACCATTTGAGTATATAGTCATTCTTTAGAAACATAAAGACACTGTTTTGAGGTTGTGCAGATGAATCATTATATGTAACTAGAACTAGTCTTCAACTATGGAGCCATAGTACCACTGGATACTGGTCTTTAAATAAAGGAATTTGTATTTGCTTTATGTAT
The DNA here is from genome assembly GCA_030847615.1 of Gambelia wislizenii. Classification (NCBI taxonomy): domain Eukaryota; kingdom Metazoa; phylum Chordata; class Lepidosauria; order Squamata; family Crotaphytidae; genus Gambelia; species Gambelia wislizenii. Next base: position 302,685,712 of record JAUMIR010000004.1, read on the forward strand.
TTTCTTACATGCTTACTCCAGTTAGAATCACCACTCTTTTTGAATCTATCAAAGGTATTGTTTTTTAAAGCCTTATTCTACAAATTATGTATGCTAATAATTTGCTAATAATTTTATAAATGTTTTTATTTGTTTGTTTGTTTGTTTATTAAAGCAATTTTAACCACCCCTCATCCTTTTGGATAGCAGTGCAGTGTAAAACTATTACTAAAATGATAGGAAAAGTCACACAATAGAAATGTTTGCACTAAATACCAAATGTACTTTCATATCTGGTATTGTATTTTGTAAAACTAAAAGGGGTGGGAAGTAGGTATTTTCACTAATTCTTATATCCACCACAGATATACAAGAAAGACTTTGATAATGCTGAAGCCTTGCATTCTGGCCTAGTATCTACTAAGGTGGGCTGATTATCTTAAGAGCCATGGGATGTTTTGTAGCTGAGCTAGTGATCCATGACTTGGGGCTTCTTTTACGGTGCAGATATCATACCTCTTTGAGTAATCACAGACTTTAGAAGTATGCTATATCAACAAGATAAGAGGAGGAGCCCACAGCACTAGAAGCATTTATCTTTTAACCAAAATTGATTAGCGGGTACTACAGGTCTCACATATTTAGCAAGCTGGAAGTATCCGATGGTCCTGAGGAATGTGTGTGTGTGTGTGTGTGTGGCGGGGGGTCCTTGATGTGAAGTCTTTGTTTTGAATGAAATACCCATGGTCTCACATCTGAAATTAATATCCAAATTCATTTTCAAAAATACAAAAAGCTAAAAAATGTGCCTAATCTCCATTTTTATGGAAACACTAAATTTAAGGGAGATTATTCCCAAGTAAGTATACCTAGGACTACTTAAAATCAGAGCATTAAATACCTCAAAGTGGTATCTTCATTGTGTTCCTGCTATATATGGTGTTTGACACTTAGTTAAACTAGAAATGTACTGGATAGACCACAAAGTAGCAATTGGGTTAGTTAAATGTACTGTCGGGGCAAATCAAATGTGTTCAGTTTTGTTTCCTTGAAAAACCTTCCATAAAATTGGGATATTCCCATAAATCTGCCTGTTCTTTGGACAAAAATAGAATATGACTTACGCTTTAACTGTTTGGTGGGATTGACATAGCCACAATAGCTTATACCATTCTTAATCAGTATATCATTTTTTTTAATTCTTCAAAATTATCTGTGTAGTTGACCTGCTACTGAAATGGGTAGATTAATCATTGCCAAGTTCTTTCCCCCTTTACTGTCCTTGGCCTACTTGCCCTTCTAAAAGAGGATTGTGTTTAGACCATTTTCTAAAATATGTTCCATGGAAATAATGTTTTAAAAGGAATATTCAGTGACAAAAGACTCATTTCTGGAGAGTAGGAATGGAACTCAATTTTGCCAATTTCCCAAATGAGGTTGAATTTGGAGTTCCCGAACCTTTATGTGGAAAGTAAAAGCAGCATGTTGAAAGTTCCTGCAAATTTGCCGGACTTTTCATTGTTGTTCCTAGCACAACATAAACTGCACACTTTTCCAGAACTGTACAGGAGTTTGAGAAACTGTGCACTTGGCAGTAAAAACTATACTTGCAGTCTTTTGACTATGCACAAAAAAACTGCACAGCTTTCTGGGGAAAAAAAACCACCTGCTTAAGTTGTTGTTCACTATGTGTTTGGGAAAGTGTGCAAAATGCAGAACTAAATTGCACACTATATTCCTATACAAACAATGTCATGGTGGATTTAGCATTATGGCAATTTGAAGTGATGGGAAAAGTGAGGGGAAACCAGAGAGAGACATAACAGGAGAGATAATTTTAGTGGTTTTTGAGAGTTTACATTTATACACATTTTGAGTTGGAACTTGGAATTGTCAAGGGGAAGGGAAGATAAGCAATGTCACACAGCAGGAAAAGAACCTTGGGCCAACTGAAGCTGCATTTTTTTCTAGTTTGAATGTTGCACAACATTCAGGGGGAAAACTTGGGCCAGTTGAAGCAACATACTCTTCTGGTTTGAATAGAGAAAGGTGGATCCCTTGGGAAAGCCTATGCTTTTGGTTACATTTTAGAGTGAGAATCAGGGAAGACAAAGGTACCATATTGTCACAGAAGCCATGTGGGGGGGGGACAGTGGTTGTGCCAAGGATAACCAATGCTGTAACTGTGGCAATTTGAGGTGGGATGTTGCAGAACCTAGATGTTACACAAAGAATAGGGAAAGGTGAACCACCCTTGATCCGAGACTCAAAGGGCAGTAACAAATCACATTATGGGCCAGGACACAGGGATGGTATTGTGTATTAAACCTCATGTGGAAAGCAGCCAGAGCAGCAAGGACTGACTGAACCTGCACTGCACAGTGGTAATATGTATAGCTTTCACAGTTGTTCAAAATTTATTGGATAGGAAAGAATGAAGCCAAAAGCTGTACAGATTTCAAGGAAGGTGCACAGTCCTCAGGAGAAGCTTTGTGGTTTCTAGAAAACTGCATTTTCCTGGCAAGCTGCACAGCTTTCTTAGGAAAGCTGTGCATTTTCCAGTCATTGGAGGGTGGGGAATTCGCTAGTGTCCTGACAGCTATGAGATGAAAAACCAATTCATAGTTCAAGACAACTTTTGAATTGTTTCTCAATCTGTTTCTCAAATGTAGGGAATCCCAACAAGAAGAATGCTGGACTTATGAAAAGCCTCGTAGTTTGGGGCTTATTCTGTGCAAAATGTGCATGCATTTTTTTGGGTCAGAAAATAATAATAATACTTAATACTTATTTATTTTCCGCCTCTCTCATCAGAATTGGGGTGGGGTACAACATCACATAGTAACACAGTGAATCACAGTAATACAATTCAAGTACATTTAATATAATACAGTTTCAATACAATACAAGGAGAATTGTATGTGCAAATGCAAGTAGATGGCGCTGTTGGTGTGCAATGACATTACAAATTGCATATACAGTTGTCCCTTAACATTCACTGGGGTTTGGTTCCAGGGCCCCTTGTGAATACCCAAATCCGTGACTACTCAAGTCCCATGATATGCAATGGCATGGTGTCCCTTATATAAGATGGCAAAATTAAGGTTTGCTTTTTGGATTACTTTTTTTTAAAGAATATTTTCAAGCCGTGAATACTTAAATCCATGAATGCCAAATCCGTGAATATGGAGGGACAAATGTACACAAATAAATGGCAGCTGCTTTTTTGGAAACTGAATTAACAATTTTTCCACACATACCACCCCAGCTCTTTATTATGCTGGTCCTCATTTTACTGGCTTGCAGAAGGCTGAGTCAACCTGGGGGGCCCTGGGATCGAACTTATGACTCAAGATCTAGCATGAGTTTTTGGCTGCAGTTTTGGCTGCATTAGTCTACTGCACCACCAGGACCCCTTTCTGCACTTTCTGTGCAGGAAACAGCATTTTCTGCACACACAAAAATAATATCTGTGCAGGAAATAGCACTGTCTGTGAAGGAAACAGCACTGTCTACACACAAAAAAATATCATCTGTATATAATGGAAACAACAACAACACAGTAACTATGATATAATAATAACTGCATTTCTGTGCAGATTTTTTTCTGCACAAAAATGTTGTTTTCTGTGTGAAAAACAAACAAAAAAACCCAACCATGTGTGAATTTTGTGCAGAATAAGTCCTGAACTTATTTTGAAAATTACACAATTTGACTTTCTCACTTCAGGAGGAAAATTGCTAAACTTACACATTGGTTTCTTTGAGAACTAATTTTACAAAGAATTACATTACGCATTCAGTGACCTTTCCCACCACCTCAATTGTAGTGTTTGCTTGTGGAGCTAGCTGTGTCTCAATGATTTGAGTTGGGTTTTGTTATGGGTTTATTATATGTCAACTTTCTGCCTTTTCACAACTTGGGGATAGGTGATTTGGGGTGCTGGACCAGAAACAGTTTGTGGGGAACGATGCAACCTGTGTATCCATCTTCCCCATTCTGGGAATCCTTTTAGGTGCCCTGAGGTGGAGGTTTCTGGGATATGCAGAGTTCAAGGGTGGTTGGACCCATCCCAGATGGCATGGAGCATCACACAGTGGGTTGTATTCATGTGAGTCTCACTGCCTGTTGTTCCCTGTTTCCTCCCAGCAGGTGGGTTGGGATGCACCAGCTGATAGGTGGTTCACTTGATGCCTGGCTCTGTTGCTCTATGCCATACCAAGAGTCTTCATCTGTAATTACCAATATAATCAGTGGTGACACTAAGGGGGTGTGGAGAGGCTTGACCACACCAGGTGACACCATCAGAGGAAGGGGTGACACCGGCTTTAGTAATGCCACAGAATGTGATCCTTTATACTCCAGCAAAGTGTTTCAAGTGAATGTTTTCCTTCCCTTCACTGGTGGCACTCCTTCCCCCATTCTACTGTTCACAGCTCAGGTCACAAACTGGGATTGCCTTCAGAATAAGACCCTTACAAAGGAAGGAGCCTTTAACTTCCTCTACTGAAGACTAGATACTAGATGTTGAGAACCACCTGTTTCCCAAACAGATATGTCCATAAATTTTCATCAATAGGAACAGTATCTATTCATTCCTGTAATACTGGAAGGCTTCCACAAAACTACCAATGTAGGTGACTGTCTCCCAGTAAACATTCTTTGGCTATTAAGCCTAATTGTCCCTCATTTAGTTGTTTTTTTTTGGGGGGGGTGTTGGGGGGGATGTTTAGGTGCACTGCTAGATACTCCTGAGCATGTACAGAGAGTCAGGTATCACTACAGTGCTAGGGCTTCATGGAGATGGTCTCATGCCAAGAGAAAATAATTCAGAGACTAAGGACTTTTTTCAGATGGGTGAAAAAAATCCTGAGGAGGTCGGGAGAAGAATGGGGCTGTTTCGCTTACAGAGCCCCGTTTCAGATAGCCCTGTCCTCCTCTGTCCTCCTCCCGACCTCTTCCTGACCCTCCCTCATGCTACAGGTGCTGCCTTTTATTGACAGAGGTTCAGCAGCAAAGGTTGAGGTTCCTAGGAAACAGATAAAGGGGCAACAGCATAGAACTCCATATAAACTATTTTACTCAATACACAATATACAATCACCGCTTTAAAGTGTTAAGCAGGAATTACATAGTTTCTTAATGGTGACAAACCATGATAATGACTTCCCGAAGGTAACATTCATTCAACAGTACACATCAATGGGTCATTCATTCAACAATACACATCAATGGGTTAACTATTAAATGACCACTGCATTAGCACGTAATAACAACATCAATATTATACCGAGAATATTCCAAAAAGAAATGGTGTATTTAAACATCCACAATGAAAATGCAGTATTTAACAAAAAGAATGAAGTACAAATAGTTATCACCAATAAAAAGAATGAGATACAAATAGTTATCCACCATGGAAATGTGATATTTAGCAAACAAAATGAGAAACAATTGGTATACAACAAAACATTTGACATATATAGTAAATGTAATAAAGATATGTTAAAGCCAAAAATGGACATTTAAATCTTTCAGGTTAACACCACTCCTTTCAATAGCAAACATTTAACTACTATTTTTGCTAACCAACACCTTTTCTTTGACAGGTTCTTTGACAGGTCTGATAGAGATGTAGTCCTGAACAGTTTCGTAACGAAACAATAAGTGCTTATGGGAATGCCCAGGATTTTTTACTTCCTCATTTCAACAATCCATTCTGTCTTCCTCAGGGCTATTTTCTTTCATTTAGATCTGTCTGTGGACATTTATTCATAAGTAATACTGCTTAATAAGAAAAATATACTGATAAATTTGATGACTTCAATGCCAGAGTAGGAAAGAACTCTGAAGCCTGGAAAGGTGTCTTAGGCGAGCATGGTGTTGGAAATTGCAATGATAACGAACGCCTCTTGCTAGAGTTCTGTGCAGAACAACAGCTGACTATTACAAACACTATCTTTCAGCAGAAAGATAGCTTGACGACAACCTGGATGCATCCCTGATCCAAACATTGGCACCTCATTGACTATGTTCTAGTCCGCCGGAGAAACATTCGCAATGTCCGTCAAACTTGGGTGATGCCCAGTGCAGAATGCCAAACAGATCATCTAACTAAATCTTCATCTCAAGTTCAAACCTAAGAGGGGTGGCATCTTAAAGAGGAGACTCCAAGTCAACAATCTTCAATAAGCTACGATGAGAGACAACTTCCAGGCAAATCTGCAAACAAAACTTGAAAATCATCCTACAGATCCTTCTCCTACAGTGCTTTGACAACATATCAAAAACAGTATACTCCAGTCTGCGGAAGAATCCCTCAGGTTCTCCCACAAGTAAAATCAAGACTGGATTGATGAAAACAACCAAGAGATCCAGGAGCTGTTGGCAAAGAAGAGAATTGCTCACCAGGCATACCTTGCCCAGCCAAGTTGCCATGTAAGAAAAGCAGCTTTCCATCTCACATGTAGTAAACTTCAACAAAAACTCCGAGACAAGCAGAACAAGTGGTGCATCAATATAGCAGAAAAGACACAATGCTGTGCAGATCTGGGTGATCTTAGAAGATTTGATGAAGCTCTTAAAGCAGTGTTTGGATCTACTTATCAGGTCCAAAGCTCCTTATACAGTCCAGATGGTCAAACATTAATTACTGATAAAGCCTAGATCCTGAATCGATGGGCTGAACATTTTCAAAGACTCTTTAGTGCCATCTGAGTAGTCCAAGGCTCAGCTATCCAACATATCATACAAAAACCAATGAAAAATGAATTGGACATAGCTCCCACTTTGGAAGAGACCCTTAAGGCCACACAGCAGATGAAAAACGGCAAGGCAGTTTGATGGAATCCCACCTGAAGTTTGGAAACATGGAGGTCATGCACTCCACGATAAATTCCACGAACCTCTTGTGAATTGCTGGGAAAAAGGGGAACTGCCATCAGATCTCCAAGATGCAGTCATCATCACCCTGTACAAGAAAAAAGGAGCAAAATCCAACTGCTCAAACTATCAAGGCATAACACTGCTCTCTATTGCTGGAAAAATCCTTGCAAGGATACTTCTGAACAGATTAGTTCCTGCTATTGCAGAAGAACTTCTTCCTGAAAGCCAATGTGGCTTCAGAGCCAATAGGAGTACTACAGATATGGTATTTGCCCTTAGACAACTGGAAGAGAAATGTCGAGAGCAGAACAAGGGTCTCTAAGTAACATTTGTCAACCTCACCAAAGTCTTTGACACTGTGAGTAGAAAAGGTTTGTGGTAGATCCTGGAAAGACTAGGATCCCCCCCAAATTCCTTAAAATGATTATCTTGCTACACAAGGGCCAACACGGACAAGTCAGATATGGCGATGCTCTTTCAGAGCCCTTTCTAATAACTAATGGAGTGAAGCAAGGTTGTGTTCTTGCTCCAACTTTATTTGCAATCTTCTTCAGCATAATGCTCCAAAGGGCTACAGCAGAGCTTGAAGAAGAAACGGCATCTAGATACATTACAGTACTGATGGTAGCTTGTTTAACTTAAGCCGTCTGAGGGCTTGCACTAAGGAGATTTTCACACAGGGCCAAAATGTCCCGTTACTGCCCCGCTACCTCCTCTCCCGTTCTTGCCACAGAATAACATAAATCTTTCGCACACTCACCTTAATTCCGCAGCAGGAATGGGCTCCCCCTCCCCTTGCTGGCTGGCCGTAAATGCAGCCGTCGTAAGGCTGCTTTTACGACCGGCCATCTGAAACGTTATCACGTTATCACGTGATAACGCCGGACAGTAAATTTAAAAAATAAAACTCCCCCAAACATAAAATCAGTTCACCAAGCACAAAAGCACTCTTTAAATCACATAATCAAAACAGGGAGGGTAAAATAAAGGGTGCCACTTACCTCGATGTCCAGATCGTTCCAGGAAGCGCTCGGAACGGACCTCCCCTCCACGGCTGTCATTTCGGAACAGGAACGGGGCTCCTGTTCGCACACCTGTGATTCCGTGATAGTGATGGAACGGGAGGTCTATTCACAATGAAAAGTCGTGATTACATTGTTCTGGAACAGTCATGGGAGTAGGATAGATGAAGGACAGAACGGGGTCAACGTCGTCCGAAAGGGAAAACCTTTCCCGACCCTGTTCTGTTCCTGCCACGGGATATATAGCCCGTGTGAAAATCTCCATAGACTCTAAACTATCTAGTCCGTGAGCTGCTCTTTGCTGCTGCTGCTGCCCTTGTTGCCCACACAGAAGCAGCTCTGCAGCGCCTAACATCCTGCTTCGCAACAGCTGCAGAGCTGTTTGGGCTGGAAGTCTACCTGAAGAAAACGGAATTCCTTTACCAACTTGCACCACAGGACGAACACCACCATCCCCACATTGCCGTAGGCAAATCTGTGCTTAAGTCCGTTCAGCAGTTCACCTACCTGGGAAGCATCATCTCCTCAGATGCCAAGATTGACAAGGAGATCGATCACAGATTAGCATATAGTGCATTTGGAAGACTTTACAAAAGAGTCTGGAGCAATAAACACCTGAGGCAAAGCACAAAAATCAGTGTGTATAGAGCCATTGTACTGTCTATTCTCCTTTATGGGTCTGAAACATGGGTCACCTATTGCCAACACTTATGACTCCTTGAACGCTTTCATCAGCACTGTCTATGCACAATCCTAAATATACACTGGCCTGACTATGTGACGAATGTTGCTGTCCTTGAGCAAGCAGAGATCACCAGCATTGAGGCCATGATATTGAGAACACAGCTGCGCTAGGCAGGCACGTTTCTAGGATGGAGGACGATTACCTCCCAAAAATAGTACTCTACGGTGAACTTGCCACGGGTCAGTGTAAGAGGGGCGCTCCAAAAAAGCAATACAAGGACTCCCTGAAACAACATCTCAGGCTTGGCTAAATTGATCACCAACAATGGTCCGCCCTGGCCTCACATCGGGAGGCATGGAGGTGCACCATCCACAATACTGCAGCCTTATTTGAGAACTCACGCTGAACAAGTCTTGAAGAGAAACGACAACACAGAAAGAATCACAACCCAGAAACATCACCCAAGGACACTTTCTGCTGTGCTTTCTGCAACCGGACTTGTTTATCTTGGATAGGCCTTTTTAGTCATCAGCGCGCTTGCAGAAAGTGCGGGATGAGTCCTTCCTGAATCTTCATTTGCGAAGAAAAGTGTGAGAGAGGGAGAGACTGATAAATTTTATAACAACAACAACAACCTTCCAGGACTTGCATCAAGGCTCTGACCCATTGAGATGGATTCACAGTGGGTATCTGGCCATTGCTCAGGTTCTGCTTATATCCTGATTTCTTATTAGACACATCTATATCTAATTAGATGTCTGTTCTCCTAAAGAACAAAAGGAATCCGAAATGTAGGCTGAACTAATTACAAAAAAGCTGACCACTCAGTGCATTCATTTAACCCATTAGGGTAAATTGAATTCAGTTTGTGGATCCACCATGCTTCTAGCAGCAGTAATCTATAAAAAATCATTCCAAAAAAAGGTCTTCTTATTATAGTTTCTAAAACACAAAGCTTAAAAGAATCAGGAGCATGTTCATGTCTAGAAAAATGTTTAGATTGTACTTGGACATTCTTCTTAAGGTGGTTCATAGCACTATAGTTTTTCCTGTTTTACCACTTTCGTCACAGACCACAAGGGACTGAATTCTAATATCAGGTTGGTTGGTTTGCAAAGAGAAACTATAGATCTTGATTCAAAAGACAGATGAATTTAGCTAATATTTTTCTGGGTGCAATTTCAATTTTATGTTAGGTAAAGTATTGGGGGGGGGTGGCCCTGAAGGCAGTGACACATTCATTTCTTCTACACCAGTGATGGCGAACCTATGACACACATGTCAGCAGTGACACGCATAGCCATTTGGGGTGACACGCAGCCGTAGGCCCCCCGTCCGCCCACAACCTCACTACGCTTCCTAAAGTGGTAATTGGTTGCCACTTTAGGGAGGGTGGGAGGGTGGAGGAAAGTGGTGGGTGTGGCTACAAAGCCCCAATCACCACTTTATGGAGATGGGGTGGAGCCACCCCCCCACCTGGCCACCCCCGAGGCCTGCCGTGCTTCCCCGGAGCTGCCTCAGAAAGGCTGGGTAAGGTGACAGGTGGGAGTCTGCCCGGCCTCTTCCCGGCCTTCCCGAGGGGGCTTCAGGGCTTTGAAGCCCTGGAGCTGCCTCGGAGGGGGGGCTGGGGAAGGCAGCAGGAGGGAGGGAGGGACTCTGCCTGGCTTCTCCCGGCCTTCCCGAGGGTGCTCTGAGGCTTCGAAGCCCCAGAGCCACCTCCGAAAGGCCAGGGAAGGCAGCGGGTGGGAGTCTCCCCGGCCTCCCCAAGGGGGCTCCGGGGCTTTGAAACCCCGGAGCTGCCTTGGGAAGGCCGGATAAGGCGGTGGGAGGAAGTCTGCCCAGGCTCTTCCTGGCCTTCCCAAGGGGGCTCCATGGCTTTGAAACCCTGGAGCCACCTTGGGAATTCTGGAGAAGGTGACGGAAGGGTGGGAGGGAGTCTTGCCGGCCTCTCCCCGGGCTTCCCGAAGGGGCTCTGGGGATTGAGAGCCCCATATAGCCTCTTCGGGAAGGTTGGGAGGGGTGGAGGGAGCGCGGTGTAGAGGCTTTTCAGCCACCCCCACCCTCCCAAAGCTGCAACAAGGCTTAGAAAGCTCAATAGTGGCTTTGGGAAGGGCAGGGTGGGGGCCTAAAAAGCACCTTTCCCACCAACTCCCTGCTCTCCTGGGGCTTGGCTCTCCCCCCTCCCCCAATGGAGCCAAGCCCCAGGAGAGCGGAGAGTTGAGCACCTGGCTTGCTCAGCAAACACTCTGTTTAAATCAGCTCCTCTCCCTTGAGTGGGAGGGAGAAAAGCTGATTTGAATGGGGTGCTTGCTGAGCAAACCGCGAAGAGTGAATGCTGCGAATGTGGAAGGGCAACTGTATTCATTTATGTTATTTAAACAATAAATATCATGAAATAATGTTTTTTCCTCAAAGTGACATACCACCCGAGTTATGATCAGTTTTTTTGGCAAACTTTGACACACCAAGCTCAAAAGGTTGCCCATCACTGTTCTATACTGTAGGCATTGATTCGAATTCATGTTGTGTGTAGTAAGAGGTGGAATATAATAATGAGTAGCCACCTGGAATTAACATAGCTCAAAAGTTCAGATTCATTAATTGCCCTGAAATATAGTGATGAGTTATTAAATAGAAAACAATAAAATAAGAACAATATCATATATGATGACTAATTCTGTAATAACATTAAACAGGAAAAGGAAATCTCATACTGAATGCTTTTTGCAGCACTTTTTGCAGCACTTGCTTAAGCATCCTTGAAATGGTGCTATTAATGACTGTTCCCTGCTTTAAAAAGAACAGCACAGTCCTGTGCAACTGCGAACTTTGCTAGATGTTTGGTTATCACTGAATGATCTGCCCTAAGTTTGTCGTTCTTAATCCATTAAAAGACAGGCCTGCTTGTAAATCCACAGGTATAGATAAGGAGTCACTGTTTGACTGAGTCTGAACCCTTTTCAGATGAAAAATGTCAGTGGCAGAAAGGGAGGCTGAATTATTTTTTTAAAAGGGTTTTCAAAGATTCTCATGATTCCTCTGGTATCAGTTAAATGTGACATGCCCATAGACACACTTTCTTTTTAATGTGTAAGCAGACAAATACTGCTAGTTTAATCTCTATGTAGGAGAAAATACTGCTCTGTATGTTCATGTGCATATATTTTTCCTATGAACTAATCTGAGCTGGGAAGAAGTGCTTTTTGAAAAGTATTCTTTTTTTGCTGTAAAACAAATGCAAGCTATTTTTGCAAATCTTACAAAAAGTGCCTGTAGGTGTATGGGAACAAAATATATCATCATGCAGTGATGAGAAAACTGGTCCAGTAGTTTCTGATCCCAGTCCACTCAAGAGTACATTACTGGTTGGGATGCTTATTTATTTTCTGCTGCAATTAGTCATACATGTGTACCTACAATTCAGTCTAGATCAGTAATAAAAGACTAGGTACCTAAAAGCTGATGAGTAATAAAAGTACCAGGGTACAAGATGAAAAATGTTGGGAACCTGGATTGCATCAGCAATCTTCTTTCTACCCATCCATAAAGAATAGAATGTAAAAAGGCTTTTGTTAGCCAGATCAAATATCCCAAATAGTCAAGTCTGATTAGCTACACTGTGCTGTGATGTCATCACATTTAAAATGTGATCCATGATTGACTCAAATTGCAATGAAGAAATCCTAAATATGCAGTTGAAACAACAGTATGCCAGGGTGGTGAATAGGCATGAAAAATGTGAAAGATCAGTTAGGCAAAGTATTTGGATAGATAGGGTACTTTTCACACACACCAACTACATTTTTCAGTTCAAAAACATTGGAGTGTAAAAAATTGGCACCGCACTGTTCACAAAACATGTTAATTAATTTACATTTTTCTGTATCCATGAATATTTAAGAAGAATATAAGTTGAATTTAAATAATTCATGTTTAAAATACTTTCCAGTGCTCATATTGCCTTTTGCATATGTCTGAAACTATCACTGTGATGGATGCCTTTTCCTTTCCACAGATCCGTAGCCAGTGTATATCAATACAACTGCACACAAAGCCACATCAGGATTATGTAGATTTAAAGTATCTGAGAAAAGCATGCATAATTTTTGTGGTCTATTTTGGGAATTTGCAAAATCAAATACAATTTTTTTTTAGTGCAGGAGAGAAAAGGCACATGTGCAGATTGCTAATTTTATTGCAAATCTATAATTTTGTACTTTCATGAATTCTACATATTAGAGATGGTTCAAATACCATTCAAACTGGCCAGTAAAATAGATCTTCATGTGAACTTATTGAAGTTCCTAAAATGCTGGGAAACATGTTTTTGGAAGATTATAGCAGCTCCAGTTATGAACATGTATTTCTGGATTCCTTTGTGGATTCTTTAAAAAAAAAAGTGATTTAATGTTTTATTTGTATATTGATATCCCACCTACTTTTCTGTCATGGGATTCAAGCTGGCATACAGGGATTTCGCAATAGTCCCCAACCAGGCACTGACTAAATGCAGGCTTCAGAGTATGTTCAGACTAAGAATTTTGGAGACAAGCTGAGTCAGCCCAAATTCTACCAAGTTCTGTTTTCACATACTTATCACATAAAGGGTGGCACGAAGAGGCATTCTGCCTCTGATTTTGAAGACAGGATAGCCATCATGACTTGTAGCCACTGGTAGTCTTATCCTCTGTCCCCCTTTTAAAGTCATCTAAGTTATTGGACATCACTACATCTTGTGGGAGTGCATTCTATTATTTAGTTATGTGATGTGTGAAGAAATAACCTTTCCAACTGGGAAGCTGACCTGGCCATCTTGTCTGCACCCTTTTCAGCTTTTTCTGCATCTTGTTCAGGTTTCCAGCATCCTTTTTGAGATTTGATGAACAAAACATTACACAGTTGCAGCCTCTACACCATGTTCAAAAGCAGTACTATGCAGAATGCAATGCAATAGTCCCACTATGGAGTTTGAGAGCATGAATTACTGGGGCCAGGCTGTTTTAACTCAATTTCAGATAATGAGAATAATAAGAAGCAGTTTGGTTTACATTTTTCAAGGTGACAATACCCAATATTTCTAAGCAAGCATAATTATTTTCTATATGACCTCTGATAATTGGGCACAGAAAGCAAATATAATGATTTGGGAGTTCTTGTAAGCAGTTCTCATTTTGTTTATTTCTCAGGGGAGCTGGAGGCTTTCCAGAGAGATGGGGAGCGCAAGATCCAGAGTCGACAGCAGCTTCCAGTTGGTACAACATGGGGGCCATTTGCTGGGAAGATGGATTTGAATAACAACACTTTGGTATGTTGAGATACTGTATGTTAAAATACCATTTGCTATTCTTTAAGAGATATCAGTTATTACTAAAGAGGCAAGCAGTAGGAAGATGGTGAAGAAGTGCTATATTTACTTCGGTATGAGGTTGTGTTCCTTGTTGGTTTCCACATTTGGGCAAATCTTTGAATTCCTGAAGAAAGGTACATTTTTGTAACTGAAGGCTGGGGAACCTCCTTTAGCCCAAGGGATTGATTTATTTTCAGAGGAGTTCTTATGGACTGCCTTTCAGTAGTAGATGGGGCCAGAGTGGAAAGGGTAAGACTAGAGATGTAAAGAGCTGGGGTGGGGGGAAGAAAAATTGGGGGAAAAGGAATATATTTTTCCAAAGCCTTGTTCCCTCTAAAACATTGGAAAAAATAGATTAAGGAATGTTTTATTTTGGAATGAGGAATAAAATGTTTAAGACAAGGTGCTCACATGTTGTTGTTGTTGTTGTCGTTGTTGTCGTTATCTGCCTCCAACTCAACTCTGATTTATGGCAACCCTATCATGAGGTGTTTTTGGTAAGGCTTATTCAGTGAAGGTTAGCCATTGCCTTCTTCTAAGACAGAGAGTATGAATTGCTCTGGGTCACCCAATGGGGTTTCCATGGCTGAGCAGGGATTCAAACCCTGTTCTCTGAGAGTCGTTTTCCAACATTTAAATTGCTACACTACACTGACTCTTATTGCTCAACTAAAAAAACTATGTAAAAGCAAGATTCTTATATGGAATCATAGAGCTAGAAGAGACCACAAGGGCCAATCAAAGCATGGCTAACAGATGACCATCCAGCCTCTGTTTAAAAACCTGCAGAGGAGACTCCACCACACTCTGAGGCAGCACATTCCACTGCCAAACAGCTCTTCCTACTGTTTAGGTGGAATCTCTTTTCCTGTAGTTTGAATCCATTGCTCCGTGTCTCTGGAGCAGCAGAAAACAAGCTTGCCCCATCCTCAGTATGACATCCCTTCAGATATTTAAACATGGTTATCATGTCACTTCTTAACCTTCTCTTCTCCAGGCTAAACATGCCCAGCTTCCTAAGCTGCTCCTCATAGGGCATGGCTTCCAGACCTTTAACCATTTTGGTCACCCTCCTCAGGACATGTTCCAGCTTGTCAACATCCTTCTTGAATTGTGGTGCCCAGAACTGGACACATTATTCCAGGTGAAGGCTGACCAAAGCAAAATAGAGTGAAACTATTACTTCCCTTGATCTAGACGCTATACTCCTATTGAGGCAGACTAGAATCACATTGGTTTTTCTGGCTGCCACATCACACTGCTGACTCATGTTCAGCTTGTGGTCCACTAAGAATCCAATATCCCTTTCGCATGCACTGCTATCAAGCCAGATGTTCCCCATCCTGTGCATTTCATTTTTTTCCTTCCTAAGTGCAGTACTCTACATTTCTCCTTGTTGAAATACATTTTGTTAGTTTTGATCCAGCTTTCTAATCTGTTAAGGTCATTTTGAACTTTTTATCTGTCCTCTGGGGTGTTAGCTACCCCTCCTAATTTGGTGTCATCTGCAAATTTGATAAAAACACCCTCTATTCCCTCATCCATGTCATTGTTAAAGATGTTGAATAGCACTGGGCCCAGGACAGAACCCTGTGGCACCCCAATGGTCACTTCTCTCCAGGATGAAGAGGAGCCATTGATGACTACTCTTTGGGTTCAGTCAGTCAACCAATTACAAATCCACCTTACAGTCGCATTGCCTTGCCCACATTTACTAACTTCTTTGCAAGAATACCATGAGGGACCTTTTCAAAGGCCTTACTGAAATCAAGACACACTATATCCACAGCAATCCTTTCATCTACCAAGTATGTAACTCTATAAAAAAAAGAGAGAAAGAGATAAGATTACTCTGGCATGACTTGTTTTTGAGAAACCCATGTTGGCTTTTAGTGATCACAGCATTCTTTTCTAAGACTGTGTACAATAATGGATCATTACAATTCCTGGTTTTGCTTTCCTTTTCTCAGGCCTTTTTTTATTTATTTATGGGAATAAGTGTATTATGTCTAATACTATGGGAATTTAATTGGAACAAAATAATATTCTGTTGTATTGATGTTGATGGTTTCTTCTATTTTTATTTCCCTTCAAATTGGTACTCAAATTGGCAAAACCAAAGAGGTCCCTTATAGTTCATGTGTTTATTACAGTTCAGGACCTTGTAGTTCCATTTTTTAAAAGTTTTTTTGGAAAAAATGCAAATTGCAATTATATTCTGAATAAATTGTACTTTTATTATATCAGACATAGACCAAATGAAGATGCCATTTGCTCTATGTCTAAGTTTGTATGGGCTGGATTTCTCAGGAAACCCAGAGGACTGGATTGGGTGCTGGGGTGCTCCAGTGTTAGAGATTCCCTGCTTCTCCAGTTGTTACCTTCACATTGCTCATTAACCCTTCTGGTGACCCAAGGGACTTTGTGGTTGCCTTCTTGACCTGTAATAAGCATTCTAGCTGAGGTTCTATTATTGTGGTTTTAAGTAATATCCAATCCTTCTGATCTTTGGCAATCTTGACTTTTTCTTTTAACTTCCTTTTAAGTAGACCCTTCATTTTAGATAAGATTCTTCTTCTGAAGTTAAATGTGACTATTGTTGTATATACTTGGCAATTGTCCTCTTACATTAAAACTACATTTGATTGCATTATTGTCACTTCTTTTAGTCCAGTGACTCATTTACCATTAAGCCTTGGGCACCACTTATGGTTAAATCCTGAGTCCCCCCTACCACCTCAGTAGATTTCAAAAATAATTGTTCTGGGAGATAGTCTTTTACAGTATCCAGAAATTTTGTTTCTTTGATAGGAACTCAAATTTATCTAGTTAGAAATGCAACTGATCTCTCCCATCACTACAGTACTTCCCTAATCTCATTCTTTATTTTAATATCACTCTGAGTGCTTTTGTCAAAAAGTTGTATGTATATTCATTCCCAATACAAATTTATTTTGGGGTTTTGGTGTTGTCACCCATACTAATGCTGTGAATGAATCCATCCCTTTTGAAAATTCTGGTTTGTTTGACCCTACACCTCCTGTGACTTACAGAATGACACTACAGTAGCACCCCCATATCCATGGGGGATTGGTTCCGGGGTGCCCCGCGGATACTGAAATCTGTGAATAATAGTGAATAGAGGAAGGAAGGCTCATGGCCCAGGCTGCCACCGCCACCACTGCAACCCGGCCCACCTAGGCTGCCAGCTCCCAGGCCACCTCCTACACCATTACCACTGCCATGGGTTACCGTGGCCTCCCAGGCTACCTCCTCCTCCATTACCACCACTGCAAGGCACTGCCACAGCCTCCCATGCCTCCTCCTCCACCACTGCCGTGCACTGATGCAGCCTCACAGGCCTCCACAACCACCACCGCCTCTGCTGTGCACCAATGCAACCTCTTCCATCACTGTCACCGCCACTACCGCATACCACCTCTGCCTCCCGGGCCTCCAGAGAACCCCGGCTGCCAATGGCAAATAACTGAATCAGTGGATCCTGAATCAGCAGATACGGGGTGCTACTGTATACCCAACTGTGCCCTTTCATGTGTTTTCTATAGAGGTTGTATCAGGAGATTACCATAGCCTACTGGTCTTCACCAAGTTTTAATTATGCCCACTATATTTCTCTTTTTTAAAATTAAAGTTTTCCTACTGTTCTATCCAGAACAGTTCTAGCCCTGATAGATGAACCTCTCTGTCCATGGTACCCCTCTCCAGATACCTCTGGCATGGTACAGTTTTTTTCCTGTGGCCTTTCAGCTTATTTGACTGGCTAGTGTGTTTTATTTTATGATGAGAGTCACAGAGTTAGTCATCCCATTAAAAACCAATCAGGATGTGATCTTGACAAAGCCTTATTATGAAAGTGGGGAATAATTTCAAAAATATTAGAAATTGCTCAAATGGTGATAGTAGACGAAGACTGGGCAATCTTATCCCATCAAAAATTGTAATTAGTTTGCTGTTCTATGAAGCTGCCATTGCAAGTCCAGATAAATGTACTCTTATTTTTTTTTTAGAGATTTTAAGATATCTACAAATGTTTGTGCATGTACATCACCATAGTGGTAAGCATGATATGGTTTCAGGAATATTCAATGCTCACTATGACTTTTTCCTCCTATCCCATGCATTACAATGTGCCGTCATGCATCACCTTCTCTGATTGGTTGTTTTCAAGTACGCAGTGATTTGCTATAGCTTTGTGTTGAAGGCACAGAGATAACACTGACTTTCCTGTATTATTCCTAGTGTCACCCACCTGTAAACTTATTTTTGCCAAAGAGATTTTTTTTTCTGCCTGATAATCAAGAGAGATATCAGCCATAGGTTGATTAGCTGAATCAGATATAAATCCCAACCTATGTATGAAAATAAATATTGAAGGGCAGATACTAATTGGTGTGGCTACTTCTTCAGATATAATTGATTGCTATATGGGTTCAGAACCAACTTTTAACTGCTTAGTTACTTTGGGAAAGAGTAAGGGCTTGTCTAGATGAGAAGATATAATGTTGATTGTTGCAAAATTGCAGCAGTGTTCTTTTGTCTCCACGTTCCTTTGGCAAAATCGCTGGTATGCAAAGCTATCTGAGTTTGAAGTTCACACATAGCCATGTCTGTGAGTCAACATAATGAGTGAATTACTCATGTTACTATTCTGTAGGTTGTTGCAGCTGTGCAGTATTAAAAAAGCTGTTTGGTTGCAACAAAAAAGCACATAACTCCAAAATGCAAAACTCCAAAATGGCACTTCCAGCCACTTCATTGCTGGCAAGCCCTCCTCCCATGCACATCGACTAATCAGATTTACACTTCTGCCCTGTGCTGTGATGTGAATCAGTTGTCTAAACGAGTGGTAATGTGCATTTGCATGCATTATTTTAAAAACTTCAGGAAAAGCCATGAAGGCTTTCCCACCATCGTTTTTGGGGGCCCCTTCTGAACAAGGTGAATCACCATGGGACCTTGTTGGGATAAAATGTATTCCCTGAAAATTCTATTTAGGACTATTTTCACTATCTAGATAACCCCTAAGTAAATGGCCACAGTAAATGGTCTAGCATGCATGTGCATTCCAAATAAATTTACATTTCATTCAGAAAGTGAAGGATTACAGTGGCCAATTTATTTATGTATTTATATTCATATTCATATTATTCTCTTTCTTTTCTGTCTTTCTTTAAAACTGTTAGCAATGCATTTTTTTTTTGTTTCTTTGGAAACTGTAAACCTTCCTTCAGCAATATGCACTGTAGGGGGTCCCTTAATTGATGGACACAGTAATTGTTTGTTGTACAGGAGCCCTGGTGGCACAGTGGTTAAATGCCAGTACTGCGAGCCACAACATCATGAGTTCAATCCCAGAAGGTTCCAAAGTTGACTCAGTCTTCTATTCTTCCATAGGTCAGCAAAATGTATACCCAGCTTGTTGGGGGCAATTAGCTAAAAACATTGTAAACTGCTTAGGGAGTGATTTGGCACTGATAAGCGGTATATAAATATCAATGCTATTGCTATTGCTTCTTTTGTAAGGAGCACATAATTGGCAAGCATTGGATTTGTAACTCATCAAACCTGCAAAAATTGACAGTCCTTTAAGTTTTTTTGTTTAATAACAACTTCATACCTGCCTCTCCTCATGGATCAAGAGTGAACAGTTTCATTAATTGATAAACCTGCCACTATGTGTAAATCTCCAGTAATATTCTACTTGGTTTTGCCTGAGACTCTACCATACTGAAATATGTACTGTAGCTGCTACTCAAGTGTCTGATCAACCAACGTGCCTGGAATCAGCAGCACTGTGTGGTCGACATCGAGACCACCTTCATTTTCTGCACAGAGATCTTTTCCTTCTTCCTTGTTGACAACATTGATGTCTAAGCAGAAGGATCAGATAAACAAAAGAGGCATCTTTGTTCTGATGAACAGCAAGTTAAGAAGATGAAACATACCATAAGGAACCTCATCAAAAGGAGAGTCCTGGTGCTATTAAAACCACCTTTGGATTTGTATTACTCTGGGCTTTCCTCAACCTCTTTGCACAATATGTAGATTATATGATGTACTAAGAAATCCAAGGTGACTGGATTTCAGAGAGGGAGATTTATCCCTAGGCTCTGAGTGGGCATGTCTTGAGAGTCTTCAGAGTTACTGAGAAGTGGAAAGAGGAGATGGTTGTAGTGAAGAGAATATTCCCTTACATTGAGTTCATTATGGGATTCAGGATATTCACTAGACAAGAGGTTGATTAGGCCTGATACCAAGAGCATAGCTCTTCATCTTACTGTTCAACATCTCCTTCTGGTTATGATAAGGCCCACATTATATGCACCTATTCTGTTTGAGCTGATGGGTTAGTCCTGCTTCCCAGAAATAAATTTTCATCACTCTCAAAGTCCTCAGCTCTGACTTCTGGAACAAAAGATACAGCAGACTCTGCTTCAAAATTGTGAGTTGACTTAATCTCTCTCTCTCTCTCTCTCTCTTTTTTTTTTTTTGTTAATATGCATGGCTCAGGTGCAGATCACTAGGTTGAGATGCTATTCTAAGGTGAAGTACATGCCTTTTGATATCCAACATTGTTCACTGGGGAGGCTGACAAGAACCGAGACAGTGATCACAAACTAATACTGCAAAGAGCACTTCTAGTCACTACTTAGCAGCAATCATGCAAATATTTTAAATTTTATTTGTATTACACTTTGCAGAGAGATAAATATGTCCCTCAGACCACACCTCAGCATCACACATAACCACATGTGGGAAAACATCACCACCATTTGTTGGATACTTGCTACTGTGAGAGATGGTTATTGAAGAGCTTGGCACTTTTTGTACAAAAGGATATCCAGCTCTATTCTCTCTCTACAACTTCTTCACGAGGAGATCTTGAAAGATGCAGTGGAAAACATAACTTCTTCTGAAAAGAGTGTCAGGTTCTGAATGGAACTAATCAAGCCATCCACCAATAGGTATTGAATTTGAGCATCCTACCTACAATAGGCAAAGTAAACAGCAGCTACCTCCAGAATCCGTTACTGAACATGTGTTACTAACAAAACAGAATGAAAAGGAAAAGTGGATAAGCCTGTCAGTACAGCTACCAGAACATTTAAAAATAAATAAATAAAAAGCATAGATATGGCCACCAGATTAGAAATAATGAAAAGTGGAGAATACTGAAAGAAAGAAAAATCATCCCTGGATGCATTTTGGAAGAAACTTTCAAGTGGTCTCTGGTTCAAAATGTTTTTGTTTATTTGTGCAAGGCTGACCTTTGAATAAAAAGTTGCTGAAACATTTTGAACTAGTCTTTATTTATGATGTAGGAACCAATCCCTGTTCTTTCATTGTGCATGGAATCAAAGAATAACAGAGTTGGAAGAGACCACAAGAGCCATCTAGCCCTGTCCTGCAGGAATACACAATCAAAGCACTCCCGACAGATGGCCATCCAGCCTTCTGTTTAAAAACATCCGAAGAAGGAGATTCCACCACACTCTGAGGCAGTGTATTACTGTCAAACAGTTCTTACTGTCAGGAAGTTCTTCCTAATGTTTAGGTGGAATCTCTTTTCTTGTAATTTGAGTTGTTTCTCTCTCTGTTATCAAATTTTCTGTAAAGACGTAATGTCCAGGAACACATCTACTTTGTTAACTGAGGTATACCTGTATTATGAAAAATGTGTAGAGACAGCCCTCTGTATCCATGGATTCTCCATACACAGATTCAACCATCCACAGCTTGAAAATATTCAAAAAGAATTCCAAAAAGCAAACCTTGATTTTGCCATTATATATAAGGGACACCATTTTACAATGCCACTGTAAATAATGAGACTTGAGCATCCATGGATTTTGGTATTATGAGGGGTCCTGGAACCAAACCCCAGTAGATACCAAGGGCCCACTGTATATTAAGTTTTGTGATGTCTTTTTTAAAAAAAAAAAATGACAAAGTGATACAGTAACAAGATGAAATAAAGATAAGTTTGGGAAAGTGAGAAGCTGAGTGAACCCAAAATTGACTCAGGTTTTTCTACCCCTACCCTAACTTCTGTCAACATCCTGCCCTGGATAAATATCTGGCAAAAGTGAGAGGAGATGCCTCTCAGGCATAGATGGAAAGAGAGGTGCAAGTTTCAAAACACTCCAGAATCAAAAATTGGTGAGATAGTGACACCTTGGCTTTCTGATGGTTCAACGTACATAAACTTTGTTTCATGCACAAAAATAATTTATATATATATATATATATAATTACCTTCAGGCAGTGTGTTTAAGGTATATATGAAACGTAAATGAATTTCGTGTTTAGACTTTGGTTCCATCTCCAAGATACCTCATGATGTATATGCAAGTATTTCAGAATCCTAAAAAATCCAAAATATGAAACATTTCTGGTCCAAAACATTTTGGATAAGGGATACTCAGCCAAAACAATGATAGATAATCTCATTGAGTTTCCCATTCATAACTCCTGACAGTGTCTCCATAATCAACATACAGTAATAATAGGAGCATAATACTTATGCCATTTAACACATTGCATACTTTCTCCTTTTTCTAGGATATAGCTAAGCAGACAAGAAAGCTGAAACAATGCTTCCTCTGGCCCAGCTAATGACATAGCTCACTAGTTAGAAAGTAATATGTTCCACGGCTCTGCTTAGATAGAGTTTATAATTAATACTTAAAATCATTGTGTTGATATGTTCAGCTTAAAAATAGTGAATGTATCTAATCTCAGATTTCAAAAAGGAGCCAGAGAACTACTCAGTAATTAACCAAAGGGACAGAAATAGTGTTAATAGTATAGTTCTTGACTTTCTCCTTTCTTTAGATTTAAGAAAATAATATACTTATGGCCTTGATATTGTCATTCAGCAAGCTAAGTAACTGCCATTCATAGATACATTTGTGGATTTATACTTCTCTGCTATTATTTATTATAGTGGACCCTCCAGTTCTGCAGGCTCTGGATCTATGAATTCAACTGAATGCAGATGTCATGCCCCATATTTTTAAATGGCGGTGATGTTAAGACAGACATGCTGGAGCGTGTGCATTCACGTTGCCTCCATTTAATAATATGGAACACTATCATCCATGGGTTTTGATATCTCCATGGGGTTCAGGAACCAAACTCCTCAGATATGAAGGGCCCACTGTACTACCTTTGACACTGAGTAGAGGGGCATCAATTTGCAGTGTTATTACTTGTAAAACTTTACTCTGCCTCAAATAAAAATCTAAACAGTGAATACCTTTTCAAATTAGTTCATCTTCCCAGTAGTATTACAAGTCTGAGTTTAGATTTAGTGGTGGTTGGCTCAGATGAGCCAGCAGACTAATTAATTCAGTACAGTAATTAATTGAGTTGCTGTGCCAGATGTCACACACTTTCTAGATCTTTCAAGGACTTATCTTAAAATCGTGTTAACAATATACATCTCAAAACACTGAGAGGTTGGGTACATTGAATAAACTGATTGAAGTGTCATTTCTCACTCCAACAACAGCAACAGACACTTGGTCAAATTTAGCTAGCATTGATGAAGAATCTCAGAGGCAGTTAGCCAAAGAACTGGACTCCATTAACCTAAGCAGAGTATGCTAACATGAGGTCATTGAGGGGAAGCTCTTGCAGATGAACTGAGAAGGAAATGTGCCAAATGTTTCTGATTCATAAATTAGTCAAGAGTCACACTTACATAATAAGTGGCAGAATGTTACTGTCAGATAGTTTGCATTGTTGCACTGATTGCTTATCATAAAAAACTTTAAATTACCTTTACTATTTACATATTAATTTTCTTTGCAAATTAGAAAGTTGAGTTTTTATCTGTAGGCATGCCCTAGCACTTTATTTTTAGCTTCTCCCCCCCTCTCCCCGATAGGTGTTCTTAACATTTTTATCTAATTAGTGTAGTAGAATAGAGTGCTTCATATTATTTTGCTGTTAAAAACGATAATTTTTGATGAAGACTTTATGATGATTATTTTGGTCTGTGCTTGGCTAAACATTTCTGAGCCACACTAGTATAGTGATTTGACAATGGAACAGAGTGCCTCTAGAAGCCCAACATTTTGACTGTTCTTACCATGAGGATGTTTCCTTTAAAATTTAGCTGAAGTCTGCTTTCCTGCAGTGTTCACCCATTGATTTTAGTCCTGATTTTTGGAAGTCTACTTTATTATCTGAATAACAGCCTTTCAGATATTTATACTATCATGTCTCCCTTTAATCTTCTATTACGCTGGCCAAAAATACCCTGCTCTTTCAATGGTTCATTACAGGATGGGGCTTTCAGACCTTCACCATCCTAGCCACTCTGTGCTGGAATAGCCATTAGTCATGGTATATCTCAAAATAAGATGTTCAGGACCAGTCACAGTATTCCAGGTGCAGCCTGATTCTGTGGTAGGAGAATATAAGGGAACTGTTAATTGTTCTGATCTGAACACTAAGCTTCTCTAAATGCATCCTAAGATGTAAGGCTTTTCTTAGGTATGCCATCAACTTGGATACTTAGATCCTTGTTACATCTATTGCTGGCAAGCCAGGTCTCCTATACCTCTAAATTTAGTACATAAATGCAGGATTTTACATTTGTCTTTTTCTGAATTTTATCTTATAGATTTTAGACCAGGATTCACGCCTTTTGGGAGTGTTGCGGATCTTATTACTGTATTTTGTGGTGTTAAACTTTACCTTCCAATTTCATATCATCTGCATATTTGATGAGCATCCCCTCTCTGCTTTCTTGGAAAAAGCATCAGTCTAGGCCAGATTTCTGTAGTTCTCCACTTGCAACCTCCCTGTAAGTTGCCATGCAGTCATTTTGTTGTTAACTGTCTTTGAGGCTACTTCAACTCATGAATGAGACATCTCCAAGACTCCCTGTCTTCTTCCACCTTGCTCAGGTCTCATGCAGTCATTAATGAGTGCTTATTGGTTATGCCTGTTGACCAGCCCTGATTTGGGAGAAGACACCACTGAATTAGGATTCACTTAAAAGTTGAATCTTCCAGCCTGCATTTTACCATTGTGTTAACAAGAATGTGTTGAGAGACTTTGTTAAATGTGTTGCTAAAATTAAACTATATCCAAAGCACTCCCATGATATAACAAACTGACTAGTTGGACTAGCATAATTTACTCTTGATAGTACCATGCTGGTAATCAATGCATTCTTTCATGGGTGCTCACAAGGAAAATGTGTAATTACCAGTTCTAGAATTTTGCCTTGTTTGATATCAGACTTATCAGCTGTAATTTTCCAAATCTGCGTTTCTCCCATTTTGGAAGATAGAGACATTTGCCTACTTCAGTGTTGTTGTTGTTGGTATTACAATTATATTTATTTATATCCCTCCCTTCTCCCAAAATTGGGACTCAAACCAGCTTACACTTTTAAAAACAATACAGCTAAAAAAATACATGATTAAAAATGAACATTAAAATGGGATTAAATTACTGACAATATAAAAATCATTGAAAGCTACACTTTTAAAGATAAGATACCATTAAACAATTAAAAATGATTAAAAGGATACATCACCCTCAGTCCATTCTTTAAAAAACTTCCATTTTGAAAGCCTGCTGGTATAAAAAAGGTCTTTGCCTGGTGACAGAAGGATAGCAGGGAGGTGACCATTCTGGCCTCACCAGAATGAGAAGGCCTTTTCTCATTTCCCCACCAACCATCTCTGTGATGGTGGTGATACTGGGAGAAAAGCCTCTGCTGATAATCTCAGTCTCCAGACTGCCATCTTTCTTTGAACCTATTCTCTCTGTCTGTCTGTCTGTCTCTCTCTCTCTCTCTCTGGCTTTTCTTTGCAAACGAAGATTCAGGAAGGACTCATCCCACACTTTCTGCAAGTGCACTGATGACTAAAAAGGCCAATCCAAGATAGACAAGTCTGGTTGCAGAAAGCACAGCAGAAGGTTTCCTTGGGTGATGTTTCTGGGTTGTGATTCTTTCTGCATTGATGTTTCTCTTCAAGACTTGTTCGGCGTGAGTTCTCAAATAAGGCTGCAGCATTGTGGATAGTGTGTCTCCATGCCTCCCGATATGAGGCCAGGGCGGACCATTGTTGGTGATCAATTTGGCCGAGCCTGAGAAGTTGCTTGAGGGAGTCCTTGTATCGATTTTTTTGAGCACCCCTCTTACGCTGACCCGTGGCGAGTTCACCGTAGAGTAGTATTTTTGGGAGGCGATGGTCCTCCATCCTAGAAATGTGCCCTGCCCAGCTCAGCTGTGTTCTCAATATCATAGCCTCAATGCTGGCGATCCCTGCTTGCTCAAGGACAGCAACGTTAGTCACATAGTCAGTCCAGTGTATATTTAGGATTGTGTGTAAACAGCGCTGATGGAAGCGTTCGAGGAGTTGTAAGTGGTGGCGATAGGTGACCCATGTTTCAGACCCATAAAGGAGAATAGACAGTACAATGGCTCTATACACACTGATTTTTGTGTTTCGCCTCAGGTGTTTATTACTCCAGACTCTTTTGTAAAGTCTTCCAAATGCGCTATGTGCCTTTGCTAATCTGTGATCGATCTCTTTGTCAGTCTTGGCATCTGAGGAGATGATGCTTCCCAGGTAGGTAAACTGATGAACGAACTTAAGCACAGGGTTGCCGATGGCAATGTGGGGATGGTGGTTGAACCTATTATATAAGCCATCAAATTGTCATTGTTTACCATAACAACTAATTAGCTTTGCATATCTTCAGTTTGTAATTTGGTTCAGGTTGTAATGTCCGCAGGCCTAATTTGATGATATAGAATTAACATGTGGCCTGATCTGGAAACTTCAATGAGAGTAATTTTTTGAAACAAAAACACTGACAGGTATAAAAGAAAATAATGCTTAAGTGATTATGCTTTTAACATTTTCTCACTCTGTAGTTCTAAACATACTGTTTGTCTCTGTATAGTTTTGAATGAAAGTGATCACATCATGGATCTATTAAAGTGACTCATGTTAGTTGATATCATAAGACATTTATTAATCTTTTGTTTTGTTTTTTATTAATTTTATACACTCCTTCCACTTCATACACATATACGTTCTTTACACCATGTTCAGTATTTCCATTTACATACATATCAAATATAAAACAAAGAAAAAATTAAAAATAGTAACATTTATTAATTTTTTAAGGTGCCACAGGACTCTGTGTTATTATTGGTATGAGAAGCTTACACATCTACATATCTAGTGTCTGTATGGCATATACTTGTTAATGTTAATTACTGATCTCTTCTTCACAGCTTTAAGGAAATGAAAGTGGAAGGGGAAGCTGAAAAAATTTCTTACCGAAACAGATAGTTCTCAGGGGAGAATTGGCAAAGAATGTAGAGCACATGATGAAAGTAAAACAGTGGTCTGTGCCATTACTTCATTAATCAAGTGAAGGCATTCTGAAAAATGTTTTTCTTTGGCTGCAGCCATCTATTTTTTGGTTTTAATCTATGCCCTGTGGCAGGGTTTTGTGAAACAAAACAATGAGTAGTTGTATCCTGTCCCCCTCCCCTCATTGTCATTGCCCCTGTCAGAAGGAAGAGAGGATGATTCAGGTCTGTATCAGCCTGATAAGGAAAGGGGGATTCAGAATACCTGGGTCAAGAATCTGTGGGAATAAAAGTATGATATTCTGAGCAAGGCAACCAGTGGGATATAGCAGAAGCCTTTTAATGGGATGCTAAAGGTTCACTGCCAAAGCTCTTGCTACTTCTAGGAGATTTCCTAATGAAATAGTTTGTTTAGAAACTATTGTGTGACTGTTTCAGGAGCCAGAGTTCAAAATACAGTTAAGTTACTCACTTGCTAATCTGTAGCTGGGTCAGTTGAGGGCTTAAATCTCCTATCTATACAGGCCCAGCCACTTGCTTTTTTTTTTTTTTTAACATTTAAAATATTGGTGTTTAGTAGTCTGTTTTTTTAAACTGGAGAGATCATTTGAAACTACTGGACACTACATATCTCCATGATGACTGGCAGTATTAAATAAATTTTATAAGATTATACCATCCTCCCAATGTTACTGGATAGTTTTCCCTAGTGTGCCTGTCTTCAAGACAAAAGAGTAAGGTGGAAAAAATGTTTGACCCTTGCTCCTTATTTTTTGCTCACCTTGTACATGACAGATTCCTTTCCTCCTGACCTGTTCTACAAGCTACTTTTTCCATGAAGCATGGCATTTTTGTTATTTTCTTCCACTCATTCATAATGTATGGCAGCATTGCCTGAATAAATTAGGGCCATTTTGTGATGAGTATCTCCTTCTACTTGGAAATCTCTGGGGATCGGGAAACCCATTGTGGAGTAACCCCATATTCATATTGTGCTGTGAATTCACTGACTTCACTGACACTTTTATCACTTGTTGGGACTGACAAAAGACATATTTGACTAACTCACGGATGGGTGTATTTTTTTGTTTTTGTTTTGACAGCACAGATCTCCCATCACACCTTGCCAGCACAGTCAGTGGTGAGGGATGATGGGACATGCAGTCTAAAAAAATTGAGGGCCATAGTCCTCTGAATCAAATATAAGCCCCCCCATCTCTGTGAAGAATCCATGTTCACTAAGACTTGTTGTTGCTATTATGTTCCTTCAAGTTGACTCCAACTTATAGTGACCCTATCATAGGTCTTCTTGGCCAGATGTATTCAGAGGAAGTCTACCATAGCCTTCCTCTAAAGCTGAGGGAGTACAACAAACCCAACATCACCCAGTGGGTTTCCAAGGCTGAGCACAGAGTGAAGCCCTTCTCTTCCAGAGTTCTAGTCCAACACTCAAACTACATGGTAGTTCTCCATACCATCCTGGCTTCAACCCTAATTGTTTTGTAAGTCTCATTGACCTCAATAGAACTTCTGAACAAACATAGTTAAGAAAGCTTGCATTTGTATCTGTTCAAAGGTCAGTGAATTCAAATATGTATAAATGTAGCCTGGAGCCTTGCTTGTACACCATACAGCTAATTTTGTCTGACACATATATTTGCATATGGTCTTTCTCCTCAGAGGTATGTACCTTGCATATCTAGGAAAATATCCTATTTACTAAATGAAGAGTGTTTCTGATTTCATACACATTTGATACCTTGTTTCAAACAAGCTTCTAATAACTTGATGCTGACTAAAGCACCCCCCATTAAGTAGAATTTATGCTAATACCATCCTAATTAAGCAGTAGTTATTACCAATCATTATCATTAAGCTAAATCAGTTCCCTGGGAGACATCTCAATAAAGCAGCTGTCCTATTTCATCGTGTCATATTTCTGTACTTCAGTGTGTCACATTTCTGTACTTCAAATAACATTTTACATTTATGTAGCAATTTTTAATTTGACTAGCCTAATTTCTATACTGCCACTATCCTCAGACTGAGAAGCAAGCATCCTCAGTGGAGCCAGTGATACCTAGAAGGTATAGGTGCTCATACCTGAGATCTTTCATTTTTAAAAAATGTTGAGGAGTCCATGTAATAGCCCAGTGACCCATTTACTCTCTTCATCTTCCATCTCTATAATATGGATGACTAAGCTGAGTGTGTTCTGGCTACATGCATTTGTACCAAAATAGCAAGAAAGTTTCCAGTTTTCCAAGGGCTATTTCCAGGATAGCGATGGATGACAGAAGGCCTAGATATTCCCTGAATATTCTCTAATCCCAGTGTTCTCTTCAAAAGTAGTCAAATTAGATCACATTTCCATTGTTTCCTTTTCATTTCCCAGTTTCCTGCATCTCTTTTGTGCTCTAGTCTGTCTGTCTTTTTCACTGTTTTTTATAAGCTATCATTATCATGAGTATGTTCATCTGTATCACTGTTGATTTATAGTCAGGGGAACCCACACGATCATCTTTATGAGTATTTCTGATTTCCATCTAATATGATGTGTGATGCTATCAAAAAATCACATGGGATTGATAGTGGGTAAATGGTTGTAAGAGCAAAGAAGTAAGATGAATATTGCATGCAACAGAACAGTATTTATATAGTTTTTTTGTGTGGGTTTTTTTCTGGGCTGTGAGGCCATGTTCCAGAAGAGTTTATTCCTGACATCTCGCCTGCATCTGTGGCTGGCATCTTCAGAGAATGGTGGTGTGTGGGGTATATATACTGTGAGTCCCTGTTGAAGAGGATTAGTATGTAAATTTGTGTATTCAGTTGTTGGATAGTTGTTGTGATAGCAAACTTCTACATGGAACACTTCAAAAAGCAAGCCCTGGAAACAGCACCAAAAAAGCCCACAACATGGTTCTGATACGTGGATGACACTTTCACCATTTGGAGCCATGGAGAAGATTTCACCACGTTTCTGAACCATTTGAACAGCATCCACCCAAGCATCCAATTCACAATGGAAAAAGAAAAGGAAGGAACATTACCATTCTTGGATGTCCTGGTCATCTGAAAACCAAACCAACAATTAGGACACAAGGTATACAGAAAACCTACACACATGGACAGATACCTACACAAGAACTCCAATCCTCACCCAGGACATAAAAGAAGCACAATTAAAAAAAATTTGGTAGATTACGCAAAAAGTATATGTGAACCCCACTACCTGGAGGACAAACTGAAACACCTAAACTGGGCTCTACAGGCTAATGGTTACTCCAGTTCAGACACTGCAAGAGCGGCCAGACCCAGCAAAAACCACAGGAGTGAAGAAAAACAACCACCCAAAGGAAAGTTATATTTACCACACATCAAAGGAGTCACAGACAGAATAGGGAAGCTGATGAGGAAACACAACCTCCAAATAATCTACAGACCAACCAAGCAAATCCAAGAAATGCTGTGCTCAGCAAAGGACAAAAGAGACCCTCTCACAGCTGCAGGAGTTTACCACATACCATGCAGCTGTGGGCAAGTCTACATAGGGACCACAAAATGCAATGTGCAAACACGAATCAAAGAACATGAGAGACACTGCAGACTGGGTCAGCCAGAAAAATCAGCAGTAACAGAACATGTTATATATCAACCTGGGCTAAAATGCTATTTGAAAACACAAAATTCTGGACCAGGCTAACAACTATCAGATCAGAATGCACAGAGAAGCTATAGAAATCCACAAACATCTGGACAACGTCAACAGGAAAGAGGAAACCCTAAAACTAAACAAAGTTTGGCTACCAGTCCTGAAAAACACCAAAATAAAAACTCAACACATGCAAATGAACTTCACCCAGGGACGGAGCTTCCCAGCAGACAATAGACCATTAGCTAAACAGACACTAATCCTCCTCACATATCCTCCCACCCAAAGAATTGAACATCCAGCAACTGAACACACAAATATACATACTAATCCTCTTCAACAGAGACTCACAGTATATAAACCCTACACACCACCATTCTCTGAAAATGCCAGCCACAGATGCAGGCGAAACTTCAGGAATAAACTCTTTTAGAACACAGCCTCACAGCCTGGAAAAATCCCACAAAAAACCTATGGATGCCAGCTGTGAAAGCCTTTGACTTCACAGTATTTATATAGTATCTGTGTTTGCATAAAGATTGAAAACACAGTTGTGGGCATGTATAGAAATGTATTAATTTCAAGTGATAAGTGCACACAGAATCATGCAAAGACATTGCCTTCCTCACCTTGAAACACCATTTGGGTTTTTCTTTAATATTATATTAGGAATATGATTACATTGATAGGAAGATGAAATAAATATCAAAGAAAATAAATCTTTGAATAGGTTTACAGAGGAAGTCAGTATTTTATTTATTGATTTAATTATGGATTGCCAAGTTTACATTCTGTATTATGTATCATGTAACAGATATTGTATTGAAATATTGAAAGCCAAGTTAAAGATGTATATGCTGCACAAGTAATAAAAAGTTGTACTAAAAAAACAAAACAAAACACCATTTGGGTTTTTCTAGGGTTCATTTGAATGGCTGGAAAATTCTCCATGTCAAACATTTGAAAAGAAGCCCTAAGAAACTCAATTGGCATTGTTTTCTTTTTCCTTGAAAGTTTTCCACATTCCTTTGACCATAAAAACAAAACACAACACAAAACCTAGCACTGAAAAGGGGGAGTAGCATGGAAAACAACCAGTCAGAAGGATCAGAATATGTGCCTCTGTAAGATTCTTTAGTTAAAATGAAGCTCCTGATTAAAGAGAAATGATTCTTTCCAGAGTGTCATGGAATTTGTAGTATAACTCAGAAACATCATGTCTACACTAGAATCTAACTCTTGCTCTTGTGATTTAGAATCCACGCCTCACCCTGAATTTGAGGATTTAATTATCTTTGCTGGTGAAAGCATGTTCCGTAGAATGGGAGAAATGGATAGTAGAAGCAGTGGGTGCTTTTTTGGAGCTGGAGAGATTGTGTTTTTGAACTCATATTACCCCAAATGCTGGAGGGGTCTGGGAGGATCTTGTAACACACTAATATTAAAATGATGAATTAATATACTCGACTTAGCGATACGAGAGGTGGGTAATGGCAGGACCTTTAGACCTGTTTATACTAGTACTAAGGAGGAGACTCTAAGCCAAAAAGGTACAATTAGATGATCTTGATTAAGAAAATAGCAATAACAACATTCACACATTCAGGCTTCAAGCTCTCACTCAAGGCTAATGAAAGTAGTAGGAAGTATTTGATAGAGGAATAGAGTGAGGGGAATTATTGGGTGACACTATACCGATCAGAGGAATTGTGAACATGGAGAAAACCAGCCGAGTGGGGTGGGGTCCAGAAGCAGGAATGGTGACACAGATAACATGGAGTCAAGAAGCAGGGGAACTGTGCACACTTTAGAGATGTTTGAAAGGTGTTTTATACCTAATATTTCCCATCAGGGGATGGAATTTGCAGTGGAATACAATGTTTCTCAGAGTCTCCCAAGTTAGAACAATGGATGCTCTGGAAGCACTAACGATAGTTAATGTATTATCACTTTGGAATTGAATGAAGCAAGCAACCTTCTTTGTCTGAGGTGGAGGAGAGGGAAAATAGCTCTTTTACAAATCTTGAGTACTCAGGTATCCCTGACTGGATTAGCCAGATGTTCAGGAAAGAAGTTGCCTTCCAGGTTATCTTTCTTTGGAATGTGGAATGGCCCCTCCCTAGGATGTACATGATTTAGTCTCAGTGCTAGTCCTTGGGGGTCCCTGGTTCTTTGGGATCCCTGGTTTATTGCCATTCGCATGGAAGGGCACACTTAGCCAAAGTATTAAATATTGCCAATTATTACATGGGAAAGGGGCTGGGGGGGGCTGTTAGGACTGGTAACATTCATACCCCATCACCCCCAGTTTGAGAGCTTATCTCCTCTATGAGTCTGCCTGCCCACTATAAGTTCATTGGAGAATTCATTCCATGTGCCTTTCAAAATAAATAGATAAAATATACTCCTCCTTATGAGGTCAATTCATACTTGTTACAGGGGAGCCTCACCCCTTACTCTCTAGTAAATGTGCATAGGATTTCAGTCAAAGATATTCAGTGAGATGCATTCTATACAGCACACCCTATGTGATACTGTAGTACTGTTGAGTAAGATTTGCACATGATATGCTGAGGAAACTGAAGTGGCATAAACTGTGGCTCCTGTCTTCACATAAACATGGTGACAAAGCACTTGGGCTTCACACAATTATTCCAGTTGTATAGTTTGGCTAAACAATCACATGAAAGCATTCCTTGTGAATTATCCTACAAATAATCCTCCTGAGACTTTGCTTGGGCTTCCAATCCTTAATCATATATTGTTCTTTGAAAATTACTTCCATATAGAAAACATTGCCTACAAAATTCAAAACTATTCTCATTTCCACATTTGATGAGGGAGTGGGGAGGATAAAAAAAGTACAGTATTTTAGAATAGAGTTTGATCCCACTTTAAATTTTTCTTGCCAAGTTCTTTTCTCTTCTTTTATTCTTTTCATTTTGGCCTTACCTTTTTTGAGAAGCATTGTCCTGATTTATAAGCATCATTGTCCCTGGTGTCTGAGCGTCAGATCTAAGAGGTAGGAGCAGTTGGATTGCATTTTCAGGATGCCAAATGTGTGCTCTTTGATCTGGTGGTATAGTCTGCCTCAGGGAATAAGTTCAATCTTGATTCCTTTAGTCAGTCATCCACTATCAGGTACCTGGGTCCTGATTAGGAGTCTGAAGAAAGAAAGGAGCACATCACAGGTGCATGTTAGATGCAGAAACATTTGTGAGAAGGCTGTTGGCATAACAGAAAACCTTCCTGTTCATGTTACAGCAATAGCTTCTGATACAAGAAATTGCCTTAATAGATCAAGAAATGGAAATACATTTTACACATACCCATAAAGCAAATGACTGCATACTCACTGATGAAGCTTAGTAACTTTGGGCTCTCATCTCTTATTTAATCTTCCTCAGAAATGTCCAGGTTTTTCACTTTGACCTCTGTGAATGGGGAAGCATGTTAGCAAAGCTGTGCCTTCTTAACATTCCTAGCATTCTCTGATTCATGTTAGTATTTAGCACTTGTTGAGTGTCAGAAGAGACTGTTAGATCTGTACTGACAATTCATGTTATCATTCCTAAACCAAATCACAACATGGCGTTTGTGTTGGAAATGAGTCTCTGGGAGGTATACTTAATCCATAATGCAAAAATAGCATAATTATATCCTTCAAGTTTCTTTCTTTGAATGCAAATGGCAAAAATTTAAGTACACCCAGTTAAAATGGGAGTTTAAATATTCCACTTTCTCTAGATCAAATTAAAGAAATGTCAGAGAGATCCATGGATTAAAAAAAAAATAAGTGATTGTCCCCCCCCCCCAATTAGCAAATTAAATTTCAACAAATTATTCCTTCTGGGGGTCTTATTAACTACCAAAAATGCTGAAAAGGGGTGAAATAATCGAAAGTTTCATAGAATCATAGAGATGGAAGAGACCACAAGGGCCATTTAATCCAAACCTCTTTCATGCAGGAATACCCAATCAAAGCACCCCTGACAGATGGCCATCCACCCCCTGTTTAAAAACCTCCAAAGAAGGAGATTCCACCACAGTCCAAGACAGTGCATTCCACTGCTCAACAGCTCTTACTTTCAGGAAGTTCTTCCTAATGGTTAGGTCATAGAATCAGAGTTGGAAGAGATCACAAGGGACATCCAATCCAAACCCCTACCATGCAGGAATACACAATTAAATCATTCCCAACAGATGGCTATCCAAACTCTTTTTAAAAACCTCCAAATTAAAAACAAAACAAAACAAAACAAAAAACCTCCAAAGGAGGAGACTCCACGACACTGTGAGGCAATGTATTCCACTGTCGCACAGCTCTTATTGTCGGTAAGTTCTTCCTAATGTTAAGATGGAATATCTTTTCCTGTAGTTTGAACCCATTGCTCCGTGTCCTAGTCTCTGGAGCAGCAGAAACAAGCTCGCTCCATCCTCAGTATGACATCCCTTCAAATATTTAAATATGGCTATCATGTCACCTCTTAACCTTCTCTTCTCTAGACTAAACATACCCAGCTCCCTAAACTGTTCCTCATAGGGCATGGCTTCCAGACCTCCCACCATCCTGGTCACCCTCCTTTGGACGCACTCCAGCTTCTCAATATCCTTCTTGAATTGTGTTGCCCAGAACTGGACACAGTATTCAAGGTGAGGCCTGACCAAAGCAGAATAGAGTAGCACTATTACTTTCCTTGATCTAGACACTATACTCCTATTAATGTAGCCTAGAATTGCATTGGCTTCTTTAGCTGCTTCATCACACTGCTGACTCATTTGTGGTCCACTAAGCTTGTGGTCCACTAAGACTCTTAGATCCCTTTC
This sequence comes from Gambelia wislizenii, assembly GCA_030847615.1. Taxonomy (NCBI): domain Eukaryota; kingdom Metazoa; phylum Chordata; class Lepidosauria; order Squamata; family Crotaphytidae; genus Gambelia; species Gambelia wislizenii. Next base: position 302,721,485 of record JAUMIR010000004.1, read on the forward strand.
ATGTGTACTGCCATCAAACCAGGTGTCACCCATCCTGTATCTCTGCATTTCATTTTTACTGCCCAGCTGTAGTATCCTACATTTCTCCCTGTTTAAATTCATTTTGTTAGTTTTGACCCAAATTTCTAATCTGTTAAGGTAATTTTGGATTCTGATCCTGTCCTCTGGGGTATTAGCTACCCCTCCTAATTTGGTGTCATCTGCAAACTTGATAAGCATCCCCTCAATCCCCTCATCCAAGGACAGAACCCTTTGGCAACCCACTGGTCACTTCTCTCCAGGATGAAGAGGAGCCATTGGTGATACCTTTTGGGTTTGGTCAGTCAAGCAATTACAAATCCCCCAACAGTTGCATTGTCTAGCCCACAGATTACTAACTTTTTTGCAAGAATATCATGGGGGACCTTGTCAAAAGCCTTACTGAAATCAAGATACACTACATCCACAATATTCCCTTCATCTATCAAGTTTGTAACTCTATCAAAAAGACATAAGATTAGTCTGGCACAACTTGTTTTTGATAAATCCACGTTGATTTTTTGTGATCATGGCATTCCTTTCTAAGTGCTTACAGACTGTTTAATTATCTGCTCTTTAATCTTTCCTAGTATTGATGTCAGGCTGACTGGGCAGTAATTATTTAGGTCTTCTTCCCCATGTCAAGGGCTAAACCTGGGTTCATTTCCCAGGACCCCCAGGTTAGGCCTCCTGTAGGGGTAATCCTGAGTTGCCTGACTCCAGGATGCTCCCTACAGACCCCAAAAACAAACAAACCATCCAACTGCCACCACCACTGAGTCAAACTGGGGGGGGGGTCCTTCCCTTTTTGAATCCCCCTTTTCTCATGCACAGTGCAGTGGGAAATTGTGCATACTCTCTGATAATCAGTGGCACTCCTTGCCACTATAGAATCAACTAACTCCCTCCTCCTAACCCCAGAGGAGGCTCACAGTAGCATAGTCAAGAGCAAGGCACATGGTAAGCATCAGTTATAGAAAGATTAATAAAGTTAAAGTTATGGCAATCACAGAGCATCAAGACCAAAGCATTATATTACTCAGGTTACATTCAGTTACTAATTTAATTACATTCAACCAAAGTAAAGAAAGAAATTAAAAAGAATTCACTAACATGGCTAAACATGCTCTAATCTCTTCTAAATACTGGCAGTTTGTTGCCTTGAGATGTTATGCAGGCTGCTGGGAACTAAGCCAGAGATAGGATGGCTTTGCTCTACCAGCATAGCAGTCCTTGTTCTCCCTCTCACATCTCTCTTAAGAATCTCTCCAAATCTCCCCAAAATGGCTTCAAATAAAAGCAGTTAAATCTTCATCAGAGTTCCCAGGCTTAAAGCTGTAATTGGCCAGTCCAGGTCACATGGTGTCATGGTAATGATGTCATCTCATTAGCTCTGTGGAGATGGTGTTTTAGATCCTCCCTTCCATTAACCCTTTTCTTGCCTGATATTATTCTGGCAAGACAATCTGTTTACAGACAAATGGATTTATAGTTCTCTAGCAGAATGATGGGAGTTGCACCTTAAGGCAGCATGATGGGACTCCATCCCCCCTTTTAAAGGTGGGGACAACATTTGCTGGGTCCTCTCCTGTTCTCCAGGAATTCTCAAAGATTATTGGCAGTGGTTCTGAAATCACTTCTGCCAGTTCTTTTTATATCCTTGGATGAAGTTCATCTGGCCCTGGAGACATGAAGAACCCATTTATACTGTCCAGGTATTCCTGAGCTACCTCTTTACCAATTCTGTGCTGTATTTCCCCTACTGTGTCATCTGCTCCATTTCCCCCAGGTTGAGAACTGTTCCTACTTTGGGAGAAGACTGAAGCAAAAGAAGGTGTTAAGTAGTTTTGCCTTTTCTCTGTCCCCTTTGTTCTGTCCTTTCGCCATCTTCTCCATGCAGTGGCTCTACCATTTCCTTGTTCTTCCTTTTCTATGGACATAACCAAAAAAGCCCTTTTTATTGTTTTTAAACTATCTAGGAAGCCTGAGCTCCATCTGTGCTTTTGCTTTTCTGATTTTCCCCCTATACAAGCTGGCTACTCTTCTTTGGTGATTTCTCTCTTTTTCCATTTCTTGTACATGTTCCTTTTAAGTTTTAGCTCAGTTGAAAGTTCTTTAGACATCCATACTGGGGTTTTGTTTTGTTTTGTTTTTTAGACACCTTCCATTTTCCCTCCTCATTGAGGTCGAGTCTCTTAGATGGAATTGTCAACATTCCACTTCTTGTTCTGAAAAATGGGATTTAAAAATGCTAAATTGGGGGGGGGCAATTTATTTAAAAGCTGAACCACTACCCTTGCAGGCTTCCAATATAGCTAATTCACTTAGGTGTGTGTCAGGGGACCCCCAAATAGGTTTGGGAATGTATGCAGTCCCAGGGCCACATTGGCCCATACCTACTTTAACTAAGAGAGCCAGCCTGGTGTAGTGCTTTCGGGAATGCTGTAGGACTCCAGGAGACCAGGGTTCAAATCCCCACTCAGCTGTGGAAACCAACTGTGTTTCCTTGGGTAAGTCACATTCTCTCAGCCTCAGAGGAAGGAAAAGGCAAGTTCCCTCTGAACAAATCTTGCCAAGAAAACCCCATGATATGTTCGCCTTAAGGTCACTGTAAGTCAGAAATGACTTGAAGGCACACAACAAGGCCAATGCGATTTTGGGCTGCATCAATAGAAGTATAGTGTCCAGATCAAGGGAAGTAACAGTGCCGCTGTATTCTGCCTTGGTCAGACCTCACCTAAAATACTGTGTCCAGTTCTGGGCACCACAATTCAAAAAGGATATTGACAAATTGGAGCGTGTCCAGAGGAGGGCGACTAAAATGGTGAAAGGTCTGGAAACCATGCCTTGTGAGGAGAGACTTAGGGAGCTGGGTATGTTTAGCCTGGAAAAAAGACGGTTAAGAGGCGATATGATAGCCCTGTTTAAGTATTTGACGGGGTGTCACGTTGAGGATGGAGCAAGCTTGTTTTCTGCTGCTCCAGAGATTGGAACACGGAGCAATGGATGCAGGCTCCAGGAACAGAGATCCCACCTCAACATTAGGAGGAACTTTTTTACAGTAAGAGCTGTTCGGCAGTGGAACACACTCCCTTGGAGCATGGTGGAGTGTCCTTCCTTGGAGGTCTTTAAACAGAGGCTGGATGGCCATCTGTTGGGGATGCTTTGATCATGATTTCCTGCATGGCAGGGCGTTGGACTGGATGGCCCTTGTGGTCTCTTCCAACTTTGCAATTCTATGATTCTATGATTCTATAAACAACAACGACTACTACTTTAATTAATGGGGAAAAGTTGCAAACATTAGGTAAATTGTGCAAAGGAATATGCAAAGCAGGAAAAATGAATACTTCCACTACCACCACCATCACCACCACTACTACCTCCTCTTCCTCCTCCTCCTCCTCTTCTTTGCATGAATTTCAGTACAGGAGGAAAAATAACAAAGCCTTCAAAACCAATATAAAACATGGATCTGAAGAAAGTAGAGGTAGGATTTGCAAAAACACCACATGATTGGGATTGAGGAGGAGAGAGACCTCCCTTTTTCCTCCTATCATTGGAGGTTTAGCAGTCAGAAACTATATAGGCAGGTGGTAAAGAAGCTTAATGAACCAAGGGAAGCTCATGAAAGCAGGAGGGTGCATTGGTTCTTACCACATCCAAACTGAAAAGTGCACTGGGACTAGTTTGATTTGGATTGACAGAATAAATTGAACTATTTGAAGGAAATTGCTTCGATTCTTCTTAGTTTACATATGTCAAATATGGCTACTGCTGGTGATGGTTTGGACAGTGCCTGACAACCAAAGCTTGCTATGATATGAAGTCAAAGGCTTTCACAGCCGGCATCCATAGATTTTCCTTGTTTTTTTTCCAGGCTGTGAGGCCATGTTCTGGAATAGTTTCTTTCTGATGTTTTTCCTCCAGCTGTGGCTGGCATCCTCAGAGAATGAATGCCAGCCACAGAATCAGGTGAAACATCAGAAAGAAACTATTCCAGAACATGGCCTCACAGCCCAGGGGAAAAAAAAAAAAACAAGGAAAATCTTTGCTATGATACTTTTTTAAAAATGAAAAAGTTGAGGGGAGACTGATATTACTTATTTGACTCTGTTGGTTTTTTTTTTTAAAAAGAGATATTTACAATTTTTTTCATTTTTGCTGCTGATTTTTAATTAGCTGTTGTATTTTTATGGGATTTTTTTAAACTATGCTTTGTTTTTTGATGAAATAGACTGGATAAATAAACATAGCTACTAAGAGAAATTCACAGTCACAGCTCCTTAATGAGAAATCTGGAGATTCATTATATGTAGCTATCACCTAGGAAATGTAAGTGGGTGTTCCATGCCTTTGCATTCCACCATATCTCTCAGCACTGCTTAACTGAAGTGGTAAAAATGCCTGAATACAGTTTTGGGGACCAGTATCCCACAAAGGTGTCTGTAGCCAGGAGCCAAATTCTGTCAATTAGACCTTTATGTTGTTCAGTTTTTAAGTCTGCTTTTGGCAACTTCCCTTGCACATTTTCTTTCGCACTCCCTTAAGTATAATTACCACTAGGGCAAACCTTGCAAGATGTTTAAACACTCTGACAGTTTGAATGCAGTAAGATTTTCTGATACTAAGTATATATAAATCTCTATCTTTTGTGGCATTTGAACTTGATAATGGAACAAGTTTTATAGAGATAAAGTCAGTGAATGCATTATATTTAGACAAGATAGCAAGTATGCAGAAGGCTCAGCATTACTGTGGTATGGTAACAGCTGGTAGCATTCAGTGTTCCACATATGCTTGATAGCAGTGATACAGTCAACCTCAGTGATTATCAAAAAAGATTTCAGGGCTCTGGAATTAATCACACATTTGAGAAGGCCAGTAGATAGAGATAAGTAGGAAAGTTGTATTTGTCTTTTAACATTGGAGCCATCGTTACCACTATTTGCTTTTACTAATACTTTATTAGTAAATTATTAATGAATTGACAATTATTAATCAATGTAAAACAATAGGAATAATTTCTGTACAATGCAGTCCCTACACATGTGCCCTAAGAGGTAAGTTCAATTGTATTCAATATGCCATACTCCCAGATAAATAGGTATGAAAATACATCCTTACTAAAGTAATGTTTTAGTGACTGTGTTACATGATGACAAAAAGAGTGGTGACAAAAAGTGTGGTGGTAAAGTGTATAAATCATCATCATCACCACCATCATCAATAATTTTATACTCCACCTTTTCCCTAAAATTGAAACTCAAAATCTTTGAGATTTGGGTCTTTTTTCAAACGATTGAAAAAAAAAAAACCATGAGGAGGTTGGGAGAAGAACAGAGCTGTTGCACTTACACAGCCCCATTTCAGACGACACAGTCCTCCATCCTTCTCCCATCCTCCTCCCAACCTCCTCCTGACCTTCCCCTGTGCTGCGGGCATCATTTTTTATTCACGGAGGTTTTCCATCAGTAAAAAGCAGTGCGAGCAGCATGGGGAAAGGTCAGGAGGAGGTCAGGAGGAGGACAGAGGAAGACTGCATCATCTGAAACAGGGCCGTGTAAGCGCATCAGCCCCATTTTTCTGCTGATCTCCTCATGGTTTTTTTCAACCATTTAAAAAACTCCGTAGACTAAGAGTACTGAGATTAAAAATCTTGGTAAGGATTTAATAATGTTTATCTAGGCATCTAGATGCACTCTCTCTCAAGTATTACAAACAATGCTAATTTTTTTGTTAATTTTAGACTGAACTGATATTAAGTGTTCTTGTATTTTGTTATTTTTGTTGTATGTGTTTTCACTGTACATTTAAACTTTTAAAAATTAAATTACTTATTTGAAATTCTTTGTTTCTATATATTATGTATGAGTGTGTATGCTTTCTGTTGTTGTATGCCTTAAAGTCATTTCCAGCTTATGGCAACTGTAAGGCAAACCTATCACAGGGTTTTCTTGGCAAGATTTGTTGAGAGGGAGGTTTGTCATTGCCTTCCTCTTAGGCTTAGGACTTTTTCAAACGGTTGAAAAAACCCCCAAGGAGGTTGGGAGAAGGATGGGGCTGACGCACTTACAGAGCCCCATTTCAGACAGCCCCGTCCTCCTCCTGAATTCCTCCCGACCTTCCCCCCTGCTTCTGTAGCCTCTTTTTATTGATGAAAACCTCATTGAATAAAAAGTTGCACCAGCAGCATGGGGGAAGGTCGGGAGGAGGTTGGGAGGAGGACGGGGCTGTCTGAAATGGGGCTCTATAAACGCATTAGACTCATTCTCCTCCCGACCTCCTTGGGTTTTTTTTCAACTGTTTCAAAAAGTCCTTAGAGAGTGTGACTTGCCCAAAGTCACCCAACGGGTTTCCATGGTGAAGCAGGGATTCAAACCCTGTTCTCCATAGTTGTAGTCCAACATTCAAACCACTACACAATGCTGGCTCTTTTAGTACATCATTGTAATGTTAATGAATAAAAACAGGACACTGTCAAGAGTACCTGGTTGGGTATATACTTTTCTTTCTTCCCTTTCTTTCACATACCAGAAATGAATAGAATTCCTTACTTGGTAACAGTAATATCTGAAAGGTAAACACTGACCCTGCTGAAAATATTTGATACCAGTGAATGAGCAAGCATTTGAAAAGCAAATTATTGTATTCTGAGTATATGAATAAATGTCCAACTAGGCCAGTGTTCTGTTTCCAGCATACACAGCCAGAGGCCTTGGAGATTCATGGGGTGAACGTGAAGATGATAATCTTTCAATTATTTTGCTTTTGTATCTGTTAATTAAGAGGAAATACTGGTTTTGTAAATGGATATCCAATTTCCTTATCCCTATTAATGGCAGTTGGCAAGACTACTTTTCTTGAGATTCTCCCATCCAGACTTAACTATCTTCTAAACTACTGACCTTTGCCATACAGTATGATAGTGAATTCTATACATTAATTACATATTGAACGAAAGTTATTAGAAACACCCCTCTCTTTACTCTATCCACATTGTTCATAATTTTGGAATGTTTCAATAATATTGATGGTTGTCATTAATTTATAGTTCAGCTGACATATCTTTGAGAGCCACAAAAATGGTCAGCAAAGAGACAATTGTAGCTCTGGGTAGACCTTAAAAGTAGCTGAGTAGGGATATAGCTAAATGGGTGGTAGTATAGCTTCTCTGTGTAAAACAGAGCTTGTAATTCCTTTGCCCCCAAAGAACTGCATGTGCAACGAGGGAGTATGACTTAGGGTAGTGGTGGTGGTGGGATCTCCCCTAACATGGCTGTGCAGTCCTCATGAAGCAATTCAATGCATCGAGTCAACAGCCACCCACCACCTGAGCCAACAGCCACCCACCTGGCATTTGGGGCCTCCTCCACCACTTCTTCCTTTCTTTCTTTTTAATGTCCAACAGCTGCTGATGCCACCAGGCCTTTTCCTCAGCCTGCCAGCCTTTGCCCACCCCCCACTTGGGGCCTCCTCTACTTCCTCTTCCCTCCTTCTTCTTACCATCCACCAACTGTGGATGCCACTGGGCCTTCTACTCTCCCTGCCAACTGTCTTCCTTCCTCTCTGCTGAAGGAAGTGAGGTCAAAGGCTTCAGCACCATCAGAGGAGGAGTTGGGGCTGTTACCACCACCAAGGATGAAACTGGGCAGCCTGGATTGATGCTGCTGCTGCTTGGAAAGGGAGCCACAGTCTGGTGAGTGGCCCCTGGGCACTGCTAGCCACGGGAGAGATAGTGCCATTGTCGCCATCACCACAGAGTGCCATGTGCCAACCAGATCCATGGGAGAGGCTGAAAGAGAGGCTAAGGCCCCATTGCAGCAGAAGCCCATGCTAGCAGAGCATGCTTCCCTGTATTAAGAGGGTTCAGGGAAGAGAAAGAATGTGAAAAGACAATTGAGGTTGCCATGGTCCACTCTCTAGTTGTGGTGCAGGAGCCTGGAAAGCAGGACCCAAGGCGGGTAACAATACAAACAACAACCAATTCTCTTTAAAAGACAAGAGTTAAAACAGTTACTTTTCTCTTGTGAGAGAATATACTCTTGAATATGCATCAAGGCCAGACTAAATGTGCCAAAAGGCTACTGGGCAGCAGCAGTAGTGGAGGGTGACACTGGCAGAGGTTCTCTCAGAGACAACAGCGGTGGCACCAAAGGTAATGTTAGTTAGTACTATGAAGAGGGAGGCATTCTAACACCTCTTTTGAAGCTTTTTTTAAACCAAAGAAACCCTATGATGAGACAATCCAACATGAAACAAGTGACAGTGCCAGAATGCACTCAGTGAGCTACTGGGGTGAAGCAGAGGACAACTATGAGTAGTGCTGGGGTTAATGACACAACAGGACTCAAGCCAAAAGGATGTCTAAATGTTGGCGTTCTTAGAGGCAAAAGGAAAGTCTGAAGCTGCACAACACGTATTATAGGAACATGGAATGTGAAAAGCATGAATCAGGGGAAGCTAGAAATATAGTGAAAGAAGAAATTAAATATATACACATTGCAATACTTGGGGTGAATGAGCTAAAGCAGACAGATAACACTCAGGAAAACACTGTATAATTATGTGATTCAAAATGTCGTAATTTTGAGTCAATTGCACATGGTATGAGAAAATAAAATATAAGAAGAACAGGGGTGGCATTTACAGTGAGGAAAGAGGTAGCAAAAACAGTCAAAGGATATAACACAAAGTCTGACTGAATCATGTCAATAAGACTTCCGGGAAAACACATCAGTATAACAATAATCCAAGTTTATGCTCCTACAGAGGCAGAAGAAGAAGAAATTGAAAGATTCTATGCTGGAGTCCAGGAGGAAATTAATCACAAGTCAACATTTCTTAATCATAGGCGATAGGAATACAAAAAATAGGAAATAGAGCAGAATCAAAGATTGTAGGAAAATTTGGCCTGGGATCAAGAAATGAAGCAGGAAAACAGCTGACTGAATTTTGCAAGGCCAGCAGTTTGTTCATCACAAATACATTCTTCAAACAACCCAAGAAGCAACTCCATACATGGACATCACCTGATGGTCAATAAAGAAATCAGATAGACTACATAAATGGAAGCAGAAGAGGGAGAAACTCAATTCTCTCTGCAAAAACAAGATCAGGAGCAGATTCTGGCACAGACAATGGACTAGTAACACCAAGAATTAGAGTAAAGCTAAAGAATAACACTAAACCAGCCATCATGATGAAATACAACCTGAAGAACATCCCTGTGGAATTTAAAGATAATGTGAAAAATATATTTGCACTATTAAGCCTAATTGATTGGGAACCAGATAAACTTTAGACTGAAGTCAGGGACATTGTCAGGGAAGAATTCAAAAAGACACTATTAGTAGCCAAAAAGAAAGAAAAGTTTCAGTGGATTACAGATGAAATTCTTCAAGCAGTTAAGGACAGATGAGAAGCAAATGTAAAATATGACAGAAATACAGTCAGAACCCAGAATGCAACTGTTCAGTGACTTGTGCGCAGGGACAAGGAGAACTACTGTAATGATCAATGCAGAGAAATAGAAGGTGACAACAAAAAGGGAAAAACAAGTGACCTCTTCCACAAGATCCAAGAAATCAAAGGAAGATCTATGACCAGTAGTGGAACACATTAGATGACCAAGTACAAATAAAAAGAAGATGGAAAGAATACATGGAAGAACTATATAATAGAGATGAAAAGATGACAGATTTATTGAAACAACCATATGAAGATGAACCTCCAGTTTTAACAAATGAAGTTAAAGCTGCATTCAGGGCACTGTATTCAGGGAGAAACAAATCACCAGGAACAGATGGCAACCAAGAGAGCTACTTCAGTCTACAGAGATAGAATCTACTCTAGTTCTAACTAAAATCTATCAACAAATATGGAAAGCAAAACAATGGTCCACAGATCAGACATGCCCACTATACATTCCAGTTCCAGGTCCCAAGACACCAGGGACTGCAGTAACCACATGATTGTTGCATTAATTTCCCATGCAAACAGAGTGATGCTCAAAATTCTACAACAAAGATTCTTACCATATGTGGAATGAGAGATGCCAGATGTCCAAGCTGGGTTCAGGAAAGGAAGAGGCACTCGGGATTATATTGCAAACATACATTGGATAATGGAGTGCACCAAATAATTTCAGAGGAAAATTAGCCTATGCTTTGTAGATTATAGCAAAGCCCCTGATTATCTAAATAATGAAATACTGCGGATTGTTCTTAAAGAAATAGGTGTGCCACAATATTTGATCATCCTGATGTAGCCTGCACTCAGGACAAGAGGCTACTGTTAGGACAGAATCTGGAAGTGCAAAGAAAACAAAAATACTGTAATGACCACCAATAATAATGAAAATGACAAAAATAATGACCACCAATGATTTACATAATGTTAAAGTAGATAGAGATGACACTGAAATAGTTTAAGATTTTCCATGCCTCGGTTCAATCATTAAACAGAATGGAGGTGGCAGTCAAGAAATCAGAAGAAGAGTAGGACTTGTAAGGGCAGCTATGAAGGCATTAGACAAGATCCTGAAGTGTAAAGATATATAATTGAATACTAAAGTTAGGATTTTTGTGCCATTGTATTTCCCATTTCTAAGTATGGTTATAAAAGTTGGACAGTGAAGAAAGCTGATAGGAAGAAAATCAACTCATTTGAGATGTGGTGCCACAGTATCCACAAATACTGTGGATGGCTAAAAAGACAAGTCAATGGGTCCTAGAGCAAATCAAGCCTAAAAGCCAAGATGACTAAACTGAGGCTGTCTACTTTGACTATATCATGAGAATACATGACTCACCAGAAAAGACAGTAATGATTGGGAAGGTATAAGCCAGTAGGGAAAGAGGAAAACCAAATTAGAGATATGGTTGGACTCAAGGAAGCCACTGGTCCTGAGTCTGCAAGATCTGAGCAGGGCTCTTGATAATATGGTGACTTGGAGGTCTCTCATTCATAGGGTCTCCATAAGTTGAAGTCGACTTGATGACAGTTAACAACAAAGTGGTGGCTGAGGTGTGGGTAGATAGTGGGTGTGGTCAGGACCAGTATCTTCCTTTCTGTCACTCTCATGTATACACAAACAGTCCCCCCCTCAGTCTCTCTCTGTCACACACACTTCCTCACCCATCTCTCAGTGCATGAGGATGGAGATGTTTTGGGTCTGCACACTAACATCACATCATCTGTCATTCCTCCCAAGTTGTTTGTTGAGAAGAAGAAGCACATACTTTAAATGGCAGGGACAGTACCTGAGGATACCTTTCTCATACCGTCTCCCCGGTATAAATTGTACTCCTGTCAGGTGGCCGAGCAGCTCTTCAGAAGGCTGATGGGGAGAAATCATGCTGGAAAGAACAGAGTGAATGGCTCTCTTCGTTCTGTCCCCTGCAGGATAATTGTGGCAAAGTGGTAGAACTGGTGGTTTGAAGTCCCATGGCAGGTCACACTGAAGCTATCTGAATGGTACCTGGTGCCTGTGTGGTGCACACATGTGGGTCAGAGTTTTCATGGTTGCACCTCTCTGTCCTCAATTTTCAAATTCTGCCACCTTGCCAAAAAGTATGGGGGCATACTATCTATTTAATGTGTATGACATCCTTCCTACTTAAGTAGTTTCTGCTACACACCTGTTCAGGGCCAACAAAATTGGAAATTTTGGAAAATAGATCCACTAACATCAAGGACAAGATTAGTTTTTTTAATAGTTGCAGATTCAGGAAACACAAACCCTGACTCAAACTATGGGTCCATCTATACAATTTTTAAAAAAATCCATTTTGGGGGTAAAAAATACAAATAGGCAGTCATTTGAATACCTACGATCTGCCTACACATTTTTTACCCCCCTAAACTCCATATGACCCACCTTCTCCAGCTGGCTGGACTGAGCGAGCCAAGTGGCAGTTTTAAATCTCCCGCTGCTTTTTTTATTTAAAAATGTGCCTACTTTGCAGACAGTCAGTTTTCCCTATTTACAATGTAAAATAAAAATAAATATATATAAAATTCACAGACTTACCGGACTCTCGCTTAGCCGGGAATCCAACATGGTGGCCGCTTCCAATTCCCCTCCTTGCTAGCCCCATCCCCTCTATCTGGCCAGCCAATGAGATTACACTGTCTGTTCATATGTGTGTGAATCAGGGGGTTCAGACAATCAACCATTTGAGCAGCTGTACGGAGTTTAAGACGAGATCTGCTAATCCTTCCGAACACCGAATCCATGTAGTTTACGGGGGATTCACCAGCCCCCCTTCCAAATGACATGTATGAATCAGAATGGCTGTGTGTATGGAAGATCGATCTTTGAAATGGCGTAATTTTTTTTTACCGTGTAGATGGGCCCTATATTAACAAGAAGGGGCTCAGTGGAAATAGCCACTAACCAAATGGATATAAGTCTCCAAATTCTGGAAGAGCTGAGATCTTTTTAAGAAAGAGATCAGGCAGGGACTGAAGGATGCAAAAAAGAAATTAAAATGGACATACAAAGAGAAATAGACAGACTGGTAATAAGATTAGATAAAATGATGACAGATGAAAGAAATGAAAACAGAAGTAGATGAAGTTAAAAGTAAGACAAAGAGACTTAGAAAGACAATCAGAAATCTTAACACTGACACAAGATAAAGAAAGGCACAGCTGCTCCTACAAGAGCTGAGATACAGAGAAAAGTGTGTTAAACCAAGAGGAATCCCGGAAATGGCAAATGAAAATGTATACAAATGCCTAATACCAATACTAGTGAAATATATTGTGGTATCAGAAGACATTTTGGACCAAGAAACCAACAGGATGTTCAGGATCACTTCAACTACACCAAGGGAAAAGAAACTCCCAAGGGATGTCATGATGTGTTTTACTAGGACAAGAATGAGAAATAAAATAATTCCAAAAAGCTACATAGACAAACTAAAGGTTGATGAAAATACAAATATTTAAAGACACCACTATTGAAATTTTAAAGCAATGGCAAGAATATTGATTCCTAACCCAACTATTGATTAAAAAACAAAGTGAACTACAGATGGGAAAGACTAGAAGGAGTATCATTTACTTATCAACAAAAAGATAAATAGAATTGAGAAAGCAAAATAATTTTGTAAGAAACTTAATACAGATGAAATGAGATGAATGAAAGAGAGAAATAGAAGAAAAGAGAGAGAGGTGACAGAATAATCACCACAAAGAGATCTTAAGACACAAGAATAAGATTATGAAAATGATAAGAAAGAGGCAGAGGAAGAACCATCAACATCAGAATCTTTAGAAGGAGAGAACAGGAATAGTAATACTGAAGAGAAAGACTGGTTATAGATGAAATGGAGTGTTAGAATGACTGCTACAATTGGATCATGGAATGTTAAAGGGCTGAATATGGACTTCAAAAGATGTCAAGTATTTCATTATTTGGGGGGAAAAAACCAAAATTGGATATACTATGCTTCTAAGAGACAAGAATTAGAGACAAATATATCAAATACTTAAGGAATCCAAAATTAGTTCATTCCTTTTTCTCAGCATTGGACAAAAAGAAGAAAGAGGTGGCTATCTAAATAAATAAATGGTACACAGTAAAATAAATTGTTAACAACAATGAATGACATTACACTGAACTGGAGATACAACTACAAAATTTGAAACTAATGTTAATAGCAATATATGCTCCATTGGAAAAGAAAAAAAAACAATCTTACAAGAAACTACACAAGAATTGAAGAATTGGATAAAGGGAACCTAATAATAAAGATTTTAACAGAGTGATTAATCCTCAAAGAGACAGATCATCTGAAATAACCAGAAAGAAAGGAAGGAAGGAAGGAAGGAAGGCAAACTACCCAAAGTATGCTTTGAGATAATAGAACAATGGAACTTAATTGATGTTTGACCCACTATATATGCAAATGCAAAAGGATTCACATTCTTTTCTGAAGCCCACAAGACTATGTCAAGAATTGACATGTTTTGGTTTTTGAAAGAATTGCAAACAAGAATTTTAAAAATAGACATAATGCCAAAAATAACATCAGATCCTATTAAGCTGACACTACAAATTCTGAAAACAGAATAAACCTGTAGACTGAATGAAAGCCTATTGAAAGATGAAAACTATAGAAAGAACCAAAAAAGAACTGCAAAGTTATTTTGAATTGAATTATATGGAGGCACTATCTATGAAAACAATTTGTGATACCAGTAAGTCTACTATCAGGTGACTCTTTCTACAAAGAGGAGCAGGAATAAAAAGGCATTTTTTTTAACAAAAACTGTTATAAGAAATAGGTTTGAAAGAAGAACTATGAAACAATCCTTCTAATATAAAAATTCAAAATGTAAAAAAAAAAACGTACAAAATATACAAAAAGTATAAAGTATTAAACACAGATCTCACAGAGGATATAAGTAAAAAAGTTAAAAAGAATGAAACAAAAATACTTCAAATAAGCTAACAAAACAGGAAGATGGTTATCTTACAAGTTGAAGAAAGAATAGGAAGAAAAATTAATTTTGAAAATCAAATTCAGGATTTTTTTTCTAAAAGTTCACAGAGACCATATCCAGAGATATACATGTGTATGGCATGGTTATTCTCTTGCTAGAAGAATTCCAGTTAACCATAAATTAAGTATGTATCTGAGAGCCAGCATGGTGTAGTGGTTTGAGTGTTGGACTATGACTCTGGCAGACTTGGGTTCAAATCTCTGCTGGGTCGTGGAAACTGACCCAGCAAACACTCAGCCTCAGAGGAAGACAATGGCAAATGTACTCTGAACAAACCTTGCCATGAAAACCCTTAGGGGTTGCCATATATCAGAAACAACTTGAAGCCATGCAAGAACAATAATGGTATCTACTTCTTGAAAGACAGGTGAGGCTCAGGTGATTGATTCATATGAAAATTTGAATTAAATCAGATATTCACCAGTTTTTATGTCTGTGTTTCAATTTGCTCCATGAACAAAATAGGTTGTCTTATTTTTTTAAAAAGAGACCACCAAATGTAAAAAGACAAGGCTTTGAGAGGGTTTCAATGAAAGCAACTTCTTAGAGCTGTGAAGTGCACAGCCAAGCACTAAAGGGACAAACTTCCCAAAGCTTTGAAGACTTGGCAAGAAAATAATGCTGTACTTCCCATGAAACCCTGAAGAAAGAATGTTGCAAACATTTGAGGAACTACAATGTACAGTATTTTAGAACTCCAGAGGGGTCTTAGGAAAGGTCTTTAGCTTTAAGTCTAAAGGAGCAAGTCTGGTTGGAATGGGTAGATCTAAAGCTTGCAGAGTCACCTCAAGGAAGCTTTCGAATTGCAACTGTTCTGGTTGTTTCAGAGGTAGTTAACACTGTATGGGAAAGGTAATGGAAAAGGAAAGGTTGAGAGTTCCCACTACCCTTTAATTCAAAATGGCAGCAGTGAAAACAGCACCCACAATTCTTACTCATAGAAACCACTTCCATTTGATAAAAAGCAAAATGTTGTTCTTGTATACAAAAATGTTGCAGTAACTGAATGAATGGTAACCTGAGAGCCTTTTCCTTAGTTAATTTATTTGGAACTGAAAGGGTTTTGTGTGGACTGAGTGAGAAGGCATTCCTTCCCTTCAAATCCTCACAGAATCAAACATTCTGCAGCTTGCCACCCAGTCCTAGTTGTAGCCTTGAGACAGTGTGCCCCAGCGTATATGACAAGACAGGCCCCACACATAGGAAAATTCTAAGTGAGTAGACAATGTCAAGGACAAAGAATCAAACTTTGTAAGTTTTCAATACAAGCTAAACAGCCTTTCCCTCCTGTTACTGAATAGCAGTCATTTTAAAATTTGAGGAATGAGCTTGCTGAGTACAAATAACTTCTGTTTTAGTGCCATAATCCAGATAAAACTTGTTTTATTCTGTCCTAGTGAAATTTGTTTATGTCTTGGTAGCAGCTGCTCTCCCCTGTTTGCCAATATCTATTAATGATAATTACCCTGAATACTATACCAAGTCTGTGATGCCATCACATCATTGTGAGGGAGATTGTGATCTTATCTAAAGCTATTCTGTTTAACTCTGACACTCCTTCTATTATAGTGGAGTGCTGATAAGATCATGACTGTTAGGATCAGACATTAGTTGGAATCAATATTTGAAAATGTGCCTGTTTTTGCTTAATAGCAAAGTTAGTACAAGGGTCACAGCAAGATCATTTGTTGGATGAGATTGTACAGCTTCATCTTGTCAGGGAAAGGGGCTTCTTTTGAGCATTTGCTACTGAAAATGAAACAAAACTAAATCCTTAGCTGCCTCATAAAGCCCAGTATCTGCAGTAGGGGAGATCAGTTAGTCTGGTGTGTGTGTGTGTCTGTGTGTATTCTGTGCTTCATCGTTTAAATTAGCCAGTTTGGTTTTACTGTACACTATCCTGACATCTTTAGACAGAGGGCAGGATAGATATACATATTTAATTTAAAAAATTTAAACAATAAACTGCTGAACACAGGCCTCCCAGTCCTCTCATGTAAGTGAAAGACAGTGAGAACAAATCTTAAAACACATCCCGACACTTCTCTGAAAGTTTAACCACAAATGTGGAGGAACGGGTCTAGTTAAATTAGTTTAAAACAAATTAAAACCATGTAGATTTATGGGATTGTGTAAAACCAATTAGACCCAAGTCTTTAGTGAACCGCCATACTTTCATTTGGTGCTGGGAATGATGGCAATGTTGATGCTAATCTGACCTTCAGGATATTCCATAATTGAGATGCCACATTAGATAAGGCCCTCTCCTTCACAATCAAGGTCCTAAGCTGTTTAGGGATTTAAATATTAGTAGCAGCTCCTTGAATTCAGATCAGAAGTGTATCGGCAGCCAGTTAAAATTTGTCAAGTTTGGTGTTATATGATTTCTGTAAGATTTTCTGTCAGCAGTCTAGGTGTTGCATTTTGCACTAGGAGAAGTATCTGAGTCATCTTCAGGGGCAGCCCCATGTAGAGTGTATTGCAGAGTAGTTTAATTGGAAAGTTACCACTGCATGACTAACATGGCTGTTACCCCTGCCCAGGAAAGCCTGCAGATGGCAGATTACTTAAAACTGGCCCCAAGTACTCTGAGCCACAGAATCCACCAGGGTATCCAGTGACAAAGATGTTTCCGAGTAGTCCCAGGCTATTTCCTCCCTCAGGGGAAGTGCAACACCATCCAAGGCAGGCAGCTTACCCTATTCCTGGACTTGAGAATCATCCATTTCTATCTTATTGGGATTCAGCTTCAGTTTGTTGGCCCTCATCCAGCCCATTTACAGCATCAAGGCACTGGTCCAGTACCTGCACAGCATCAATTGGTTCCGATACCAAGGAGAAGTAGAGCTGAGTGTCTTCAGCACACTGATGGCAGCCATTCCCAAATCTTGCCTGAGGTTTAGAGATGAGGGCATCTTCTCTGTCCCATAGTCAGGGTAGTACACTATGGGAAGATGCAGGAAAGGGCCTTCTCTGCTATAGCACACTAGTTGTAGAATGCCCTTCCCTTGGAGGCCTGATTGCCATCCAATTGAGGTGTACACCTAAAAGTGAGCTCCAGTTTGTGTATTTGTATTTTTAATAAACAGTATAGTGTAGTAGCCTCAATAAATGAGAACAAAATGAAAATTGATTCATTAATTTGTTCATAGAATTATAGACTCATAGAATTGCAAGGGCCCATATGGGATTTTCTTGACAAGATTTGTTCACAGAGGGCTTGCCTTTGCCTTCTTCTGAGCCTGAGAGACTATGACTTGCCGAAGGTCACCTAGTGGGTTTCCATGGCCAAGCGTGGGTTCAAATCCTGGTCTCCAGTGTCATAGTCTTATGCTCAAACCACTACACCGTGCTGTTTCCTTATATACTTTTAGTTGTTTATAAATCTGCCTAAAATCTAGCAGTTTGGATGGGCTAGAAGAGTCCTCAAATGCCATTCAGTTTTAGTGGAAAACACCAGAGTTACAGTCAGCATAATGCTGGCTGGGTCTTACATTGATTTTAGCAGGAAAACCAATAAATGTACCCAATTCAAATGAATAGAAAGGAAATGAATGATTCCTTACAAATGACAATCAACTGTTTTTGTTTGTTTTTAGTGTTACCTCTGAAACATGTGATCTTGTTGTTCACCCTGGATCATATCACTAAATCTCTTGCAGATTCTAGACAAATTGACCATAGGGAATGGAGTGTCCAATAGAAAAAAGTTTAGAAACCTCAGACTTAATGATATAAGATCAATATAAAATCTTTTAAGGAACCACAAATCTTTCTTTTTAATTGTCTCCCCCCCCCCGCGAACATTGTTTGAATTATAACTTTAGAATGCACCAGCATAAATACAAGTTATATGAGACAGTAACAGAGTGTGCCATTCACTTCTAAGAGTAAAGAGTAAGAAATGGGGAAACACTTTCCCCCCCAGCTTATTGAATAATTTCTGGTTTTATTCTATATGGTTCTGTCTGTTGATGTGATTTGTACATGCTGATATTATTCTCATTAATAGATGCTATATATGATCATTGCATGGGTATTAGAGAACCATGTGTTAATTGATCAGATCAATAGTTTATTCAGTTGACTGTTTACTTGCAGTCTGAACATTATTCTCTTAAGTCATCAGCTGGGCATACCCCAGTAGAAGGCTATGCATAAGTCCACCCCATTTCTTCAGAATCAGATTTAATGGCAAATAAGTTTAGAGATGGATTTTCTATCCACTGTTTAGCCGAATGTAGTAGATAGTTTGTATGCCATGGTGTCACTGTTCAGTAAAATTAGTGCATACTGTACTTTAGATTTTGTTGTATCATAATGCAGATGTTCATATTTAAAGCAGCACTGACTCTGTTCTGTAATAGTGATTGTTAGATACCCAGGACTGCTGAACTGATGAAGATTTTTGTTATTAAAGATGGCCTTTACTTCAATCAATCAATCAATCAATCAGTCAGTCAGTCAGTCAATATTAACATTTCTTAAGAGAAATGTTGCTAATTCTGCTTCTGATCACATGTATGATTTCCATATAGATCTTTTAAGCTTGCGACTTCTGCATCTTACAGTGATTGGAGCCAATAACCCATATCTATACAGAGCTGTC
Organism: Gambelia wislizenii; assembly: GCA_030847615.1. Classification (NCBI taxonomy): domain Eukaryota; kingdom Metazoa; phylum Chordata; class Lepidosauria; order Squamata; family Crotaphytidae; genus Gambelia; species Gambelia wislizenii. Next base: position 302,740,629 of record JAUMIR010000004.1, read on the forward strand.
TGGAAGGTAAGTTACTTGAACACACAAGGATGTTGTACAAATATGGCAGGGATGTTGTACAAATATCTTGGCAACAACTATATAGAGATCTTGGCAAAATTGCAATATCTTCCGAAAGGCACTTGTATTATAACTTCGGAAATGTGCACATGTATTAACATTTAATCAAAGGCCTAGATGGTTGATCAATTAATTTCATTACTTCATAATCAATTTCATTACTTCATAGCCCTTATAATTATACATAAAAGATATGTAATTAAATCTGACACTTTGGACATCAGCTGAGAACTATCAGAAACAGACACAGATCCCACCTTCTTGCATAATTTTATTCAGTTGGCCTCGTTCATTCCTGGATTTGTGTGTGTGTGTGTGTGTGAGAGAGAGAGAGAGAGAGAGAGAGAGAGAGAGCACTTTCTGAAGCACAAGGTCAAGGCTACCCTCTGAGGCAAGACAGGAGGGCAGTAGTCTGGTCTTGTACAATGAAACTTGAGTTTAGTGATATCTTGATAGACCCTTAACTTGCCAATAGATATGTTATAATAATAGATGGACTGGCACTCATTCCTGATGTCTTCTATAAAAAGTGGCACAAATGATAATGAATAAATAATCTTCTGCTAAATTTCATGCAGGAACTGAACTTACTCCAGGCATGATGTGTTGAAATGTATAAGAATTTCAAACTACTTTTAATTTACAGTTGGAGAAAGTGTATAATTTAGGTTATTTTTTTATTTTTTGCAGCTTTTGTCTAAATTGTTGGGAGATTAGATCTCTGGTCTTTACACATACCCTGGTCACAGTAGATGTTGGATGCTAAAGCTGACAATATTTTTGAGGGAGAGGAAGGATAACTGGGAGAAAATGTGTAAAATGTTGGTTATACTAATGAAATAATACCACTTCCCTGATCTGGTGTGCAGAAAAGAAAAGAATGAAGAAATTGAATTGAAAAATGCATTAGGTAATGCCTGATCTAGGAATTAATCTGCTTACTTACACACAGGAGAGATACAAATTCTCTTGAGATAGCTAACTTAGTTTCTGATGTGGTATAATCCATGTTTATACAAGCATGCTTAAATTGCACTGAATTGTAAAATGGAAATATTTGTAAGCAAAACAGAAAGTGAAATGGGGGGGGGTTGTTTTTCTTATCCATTCCTTCTTTCTCTCAAATCAAGCACTTTTTAACAGAGATCCATGCCCTCATATATGTATGTAAGGTTTTTAAAATGTTTGAATCTGCCCAGTGTGAGGAAGAGATTTTAGATGTGTTTTGTTCTTAGAAAGAGGTGTTATAAGAAATCCTTGAAGTTATTGTTTAGTGGGACTTCAATCTCAATGGAAATGAAGATGCTAGAATCAAACTTTCAATCTTTTCTAAATTTCTTTTTTATTGGCAGTTTGAATGGTGCACTTTATTCCTTGGTAGTAGGATTCTCCATTAGGCATTTGTCTTGTTGACATGTGAATATCCTGTTGTCACAGATTAACGTAGCAGTGTGCTCGGAAGCAGGATGCCATTTAAGATAGTCCTTGAGCAAACACCTAGATCAGAGGATGGTCATCTGGTGGCTTATGGACAAGTTGGCACATTTCTTGCAGTTTATTGGATTTGTAACATTAAACAATTGCCTCACCTTCCTAACTTAAACGTGTAATTATAGGAACAACAAATGTGCTTGATGTCAGTGAGACACCTTTCGGTGGCAACAGTTGATACTTATTTTGGTGGTAGTTGTGCCAGGATCAGGAAAAAAAAGAAAAGAAATGGTAATGAGGAACATTCCCAACTGTGGTGTTAAGATAATAAACATAATTAGAAGTGGGTTTAGAGTTGTTCCCAGACAGATGAGGTGGAAACCTGCTGAAGCCAACCACATGAAGCTGCTTAGTGCTTTTGATGGGAAATCTTGGGTGTTTTGGGTATGCTACCTTTGAATTCCATTGTGAGAGATGAACAAGATATAAATGTGATACATCCATTTTAAGGTATGGACAATTGTCTTTTGGGTCCTGAACTAGTGGGGCCAAGATTGGAGGGTTATTGTGCATATATAAAGACCAGTAAAGCTTCTAGATCATTACTTGCTAAATTCATATATGTACCATTTCTAATGGACTAACATTATTCTGTAGATACCACAGCATTCAGTTCTCATTAGGTACCCTTACTACTCTCTAGCAAGGTTTGATTTCCCTCAGCAAATAACCTAAGTTCCTGTTAATGGTTTGCAGGGATGTGATACATTGTTAGAACCCTTATCTCTGAAAAAGTCTCCAGACTGGCACACCTTTACTTGCAAGTTGAACAGGTTCCATAATTCGTGATATCAATTATAGTTACATGTATTGTGCTTCAGTAAGAGCATTCTTATCAGTGATATGTAATACCCATTTAGAGTGTTGTTGCTTCTCATGAAGATTGTCAGGATAAAACTATTTTCCTCCACCCAAAAAAGATATTTGTGTAACAACCAATTAATAGTCTTAATAAAAGAGCCAGTGTGGTGTTAGTGGTTTGAACATTGGACTACAACTCTGGAGACCAGGGTTCGAATCCCTGATCAGCCATGGAAACCCATTAGGTCACCTTGGGCAAGTCCTGAAGAAGGCAAAGGCCTGAACAAATCTTGCAAAGGAAATCCCATGATAGGATTGTCTTAGGTTCACCATATGTTGGAAACAACTTGAAAGCACACAATGACAACAATTCTCCATCTCTTATATCTAGCCTTCTCTTTTATCTGCTTTTTATATTTTATCATATTAAGTCTCTTTACCCTTCTATCACTTTCCCCCTTTTTTCAAAGCATGACTTTTCCATGTCTATCAAGTTTGTTGTACTTACATTATTTCTTTTACTGTCATTCAGGACTTGATACTGGATGAACATGCTGACTTGACATGTACCTGGCTGGATAAGGCAGGGGTGGGAAGTAATTTCTCCTAGCTTTGTTCACTGAAATTCTCTGTGCAGCAGCAGGCGAGACCTAAGTGGGGGGCAGGGATGGGGAACTAGAGTTACAGTTATCTGTTGGGATTCCATTCTCCTGATCAGGTATATGTATCTGAAAGTGGAAAGGACAGATTAGGGATTCAGATGTTGTACCACCTCTCCCCCACTCAACAGTCCACTTTGCTGAGCTAGCCAGGGTGGTCTTAGTGATCATGTTGGAGTCCTTTCAGCTTGTGATGGTGGGGGACTTTAACATCCAATAGGGAATGGGTCAGGACTTCATTTTTGCCATTAGAGCCATTGGTTTATCCCAAGGGGAATCTGACCCCACTCATGCTACTGAACATTCTCCTTAGACATCTCTAATACATGTTTTCTGTGCTGAGTGGGGTGATGGTAAGCTGGGAGTGGAAGTCTATAGTTCAATTGACATGGACAAATCATTACCTGATGGGCTTTAGAATTTCTGGGACTCAGAACCTCTGTAGGGGTGAAGGACCAATTAAGGTAGTCTACTACAGTAGGCTTATGGTTAGAAATGGCTTCTTGATGGCTGTTGGGGAGTTTACTCCTGCCTTGGCAGGCAATCCTATCAAAGCTCTGGTCAGCCTCTATAATGAGGAAAGGTCCAGGGTGCTGGGCACAATTGCTCCAGAGTGTTTCTCCCACAGTGTGAAGCCAAACCAGCTCCTTGGTTTTCCAGCAAACTGGCAGTGATGGAATGAGTGAGACAACAACTACAGTGATTTTGGATCCTCTGGATCCCACAACATTCAGTTTTTGAGCAAGGTACTAGAGCATGTTGTACCCACCCATCTCCAAGTGTTTGTGGATTAAACAGATTTTCTAGATCCATTTCAGGCCTGGCTTGTGAGATAGAAAGAGCCTTGATCACCTTGATGGATACTGTTGGAACTAGAAGCAGGAGTGTCTTGATTTTGCTGGACCTCTTGGTGGCTTTCAATATCATGGACCATCATAGCCTTCTGGGTCACTGGGCTGGGATATGGCTTGAAGGCACTGTTTTACATTGGCTCCATGCCTTCCTGAAGGGGCAAACTCAGAAGGTTGTGCTATGAGAATTCTACTCACAACCCCTTGGCAATTGTCCTCTCAAGGAACATGAGAGACACTGCAGACTGGGCCAGCCAGAAAAATCAGCAGTATCAGAACATGTTATAAACCAACCTGTACACAAAATGTTATTTAAAAACACAGAAATTCTGGACCAGGCCGACAACTATCATGTCAGAATGCACAGAGAAGCTATTGAAATCCACAAACACCTTTTCAACAGGAAACAAGAAACCCTAAATGTAAACAAAATCTGGCTCCCAGTTTTGAAAAACAATAGAATCAAAACTCAATACTTACAAAGGAATTCCACTCAGGGACAGGGGGATTTCCAGCAGATTATGGCCCATCACCATTAGCCAAACAGACACTAATCATCCTTGCATTTCTATACCTAGAAACTAACCACTCAATTACACCAATTTAAATATACTCCCCCACAGGGGTTCACAATATATGAACTCCACTCACACTCCTACCCAACCATTCTCTGAAGATGCCAGCCACAGATGCAGGTGAAACGTCAGAAAGAAACGATTCCAGAACATGGCCTCACAGCCCGGAAAAAAACCCCAAGGAAAATCAATTGTTCTTTGGGTTCCTCAGGGTTGAGTTTTGTCCCTCATTCTATTTAACCTATATCTGAAACCTCTGAAAAAAGTTGTCAGGAATTTTGGGTCCAGTGCCATCAGTTTGTGGACAACACCCAGCTGTTACTCCTTTCTACTTAATTTAAGGATGCTATCTGGTTGTAAAGCAGTGCATGTCATCAGGACAAACAGATTGAAACTTACACATACTTCAGACAAGACAGAGGTGCTCTTGGTCATTTAGGCAAATCAGGAAATAAAGATTGAGCCTGTACTGGAGGGGTTACATAGCCCCTGATGATGCAGGTTCACAGCTTAGATATATTCCTGGATTCAACCCTGAGTCTACAAGCTCAGGTAGAGTGGTGTTAAAGAATATAATTGTGTTCTAGCTGCACCCCTTCCTAGAGATTCCATGTTTGCCCATAGGGACACATGCTCTTGTTTAGATTACGTGAGTCTGCCTTTGAAGAATGTTTGAAAATTTCATTTGGTCCGAAGAGCTTCAGGCAGATTGTTTACTGGGGCTGATAACAGGGAGCACATCACACCCTTGTTGCAACAACTCCACTGGCTTTTTCTGGGCATTATTTCAAGTGCATTGATGACCTATAAAGGCCTATATTGCTCTGGCCCAAGTTATCTGAATGACCATATCTCCCAATATAAGATAGGCAGTCTTCAGATCTTCTCTTCAGGCTCTTCTTTCAGTCCCACCACCATCACAGGTAAATCTAGTGGAAATGTGGAAGAGGGCCTTCTCAGTGGCTGCTCCCAGGCTCTGGAACTCCCATCTAGAGGTATTATAATGACATCTTCCCTGGAAGAGGTGAAGACCTTTTTTGTTTGCCAGAGTTTGGTGGCTAATTGCTCCTGAGGGAAAAGCCCTTTAAAAATGTGCTGTACTGTTCATTTGTTGTTTTCTTTTAAATAGTTTTGCTTTCAACTGCTTTTAATTCTGTTATTGGTTTAATTATATTTTTAATTTTGTATGATTCAAATTTTAAAGCTGCATACAACCATCATCATCACTGTCCTTGCTGGTTTTTATTTTGCAAAGGTGTGCATTCAACTTGGCCATTTCACTCTAATTTTGTATCCTTCTAAGGTAATACCTCTGGTTCAATATTTATGGATTCTTCATAGGAATCCTATTGCTACAGTTTTTGTCTTTCCCCAGCCCCATTTATATCTTTTGTCATTCCCAATATTCCAGCTTGTTTCTTCACTAAAAGGAAGATTTCTGCCTTCTTGTCAATGTTTATTGTTGCAGATGAAATGAGTATGCTTGATAAATGATGGAATGCAAAAGTAGCTTGTCACCACTAAAATAGCCCCAGGATGAGAAAGGGAAGAAACTAAATTCATGGAGGAAAACTATTGAGAGCATTGCTGGTTAATCAGTGAAGTACATGTGCAAAGTTTCATAGATTAAAAGCAGTGATTAATCAGTGAAAAACCTGCAAGTCCTTTAGTAATACTATAGTTGCCTTGAGTCTGGACTTGGAAGAAAGGTGGGATAGAAAACAAACAAATAAAATACAGCAGGAGGGGGCAACTCATGGACCTTCAGATATAGTTTTAACACCTTTCACCCACCCAAGTTATTGGTTATGGCTGATGGGAGTTGTAATCTGGAGGCCCACAAATTGACTACCTCTACCATTAAGGACATTTTATGATAAGGAAAGCAGAAAATATATTAGTGGAGAAAGCCCCATCTTGCTTGGGCTACAGTGAAGACCAAGGACACAGTCCTATGTACATTTATTTGAGAGTATTTCTAGTTGAACTGTTTCAGATCTGGGAATCAGTATGAAACATAAATCAGCTTAACAGAAGAAACCTCATAAAGCTGGCAGACTGTTCTACCAGGTGTAAATGTGTCTGATCATGTGCTATAGTTAATGATGATTACAAACAGCTGTTTCCAGCCAGATGTTTTTAGCAGGATGTTAAAAACAATCTATACATATATTTCCATAATTCAGGCCTTGATCATCTGTTTCAGTGTGGCAAACAAGGAGTAAGGAGAAAGTGCAATGCTTTGTCATTAGAATAGTCAGGATCTTAGTATGGACAAAATCAACATGTTGCTGTTGTTGTTGTTTATTTCTATCCTGCCTACCTCCCAAGATTGGGACTCAAGGTGGCTTGAGAAAGAGTGCAATTAACCCTTTAGGGATGCTTTACAGATTCACCTTTGTTATACATAAGTATCCATGATCTAAAAATATTATGCAGGTGCTTATGCTGGAGGTAATTTAATGGTTTATGGAACAATAATTGTATTTTATTATACTTATACATTCTGGGTATGAATAATCCCTATCTTTCATGGAAATGTCTAAAGTACAATATCATGATTTTGATATTTTAGTTATAATTTAATCATAATATTATTGTATTTGTATTTTTAAAGTATACTCAGTGCAAGTGATGCTTTGCTGCTATTTTTATCATTGTATTTTCATAGAACATCAGAGCCATTGCACCTCCTAAGATTTATTTCCTTCCTTAACACAAGGAAAAACCTAAGTAAATCTACTGTTCTGTCTTTGCAATGCAATTTTAACTCAAAGATATGCCAGCTATCTCTCTCTCCCTCTGGCTTTTCTTTGCAAATGAAGATTCAGAAAGGACTCATCCCACACTTTCTGCAAGTGCGCCAATGACTAAAAAGGCCAATCTGAGATAAACAAGTCCCGTTGCAGAAAGCACAGCAGAAGGTCTTGGAATAAACCTTTGGTGCCACCAAAAATCCACTTCTGCCAACAGAAGCTTGCTGCTGGCTAAGATTTGCCCCTTATTAAGGTCTGACAGCAGAAGAGCCAAAAGGGGGATGGGAAGGAGGTGAGGAAGAACTCAAGGAAGAAGTCAAGTTAAACTTTCAACCCAGGGCCATGGACACAACAAACTTTCAACCAAGGACCATTGATTTTCATCCCAGGACCATGGACAACAATGCTGCCACAAAATTAGTCCAGGACAGTGGTAGCCCTAAGTAACTTCCCGTATCTGCAGACTAGGAAGGATATGATTTCAGTATTCAGCTGGCCTAAAGATTGCTCAGGTGTCTTGTCCAGATAGGGTTGTGATCTTAGTTGACCAGTCAGATGCATTGAACAGAAGATCTCTTTTACTGTCATGTGACAATATTGGAAGTTTGTGTATTTTTCAGCAAAGTCAAAGCAGAAGGGATTAGCAAGGTAATATGACATTCTCATAATTATTTCATGGTGGTAGGTGGATGAGCACAAGGAGTAATAGCAACTCCCTTTTCCTAAAACAATGCACACACAACATATGTATTTAACGTCACACTGAACTAAACTCAAGCGAATTTTGTAGTGAAGCAAGATACAAGTAGGGTAAGAACCAAATTAGTTTGACTGTTCCTACAGACTTAAAATCTAGCAAGACAGGTTGATTGTGCCTCCAGTTTGTTCCAAGATTACCTGAGATGGAGAAAATGGCAGTTCAAGATTAATGAGATTAAAATCTTTAGACTTCCCTTTGAATTAATAAATAAAAATTAATAATTTCAGTTTTGGCAGCATGATTTTAAGTGTTCTATACTTGACCTGTAAAGCTGTGTCAATTAACACTTTTCTTACATTTCCTCACTGTGAAACTTCATCTGTCAAGAATGCCACCTTGGCCATCCCATGACTGCAGAACACCCAGGCAGTAGCTCAGCCAGTTGTATCTGCATGGTATTATTAAAATAAATATATTGTTTCAAAATACATAGCTGTGTTTTGCAATGGTGAAAGAAATCTTTGGTGGCTAGAGTCACCAGGTAAATACAGCAATGGCTAGTGATGAAGATTCACATATATGAAACGGCTGTTGCAGAGCAACCAAAGATTAAAAGACCCCACACTAGGGATGCTGGAGAAATCCTAATGGAGTCTAATGTTCTGCCTTTACAGGAACTACAAGAGCCAAAAGGGGGGTCGAAAAGGAGGTGAGGGAGAAGACAAGTTATACCAGATCTAAACCACTTCCAGGCCAGCCCTATGACCACAATGCTGCCACAAAGTTAGGTCAGGACAATGGTAGTTGTAAGTTATTTCCAGTATGTGACACACATGCACACACACATTCCTAATCCAGATCAGAGTTTTGTTCCATTATAACTCTTGTACAGCTTCATTATGGAGTTACTAAACCCCATCTAATTTCTAAGCCAGCTCATTTGCTGTACACCCTTTATAAGGTACAATGCAAGGGGTACCAGAAAATAGCATATCTCTCTGCAGATTTTAATGGAATAAAGGTCAAATTCTACTGTTCTCTTGTCAATTAATCCTTAATCTCTTTTTATTACCTTTGCTTTGGAAACACTTTCCAGAGAATATGCCCAATGAAACTCGGTGGATTTTACCTTTGAGTAGTCACACACACATAGGGCATAGAGCTGTGTATTTGTGTATGTGCATGTGTGCACTCATAGTCTATCTAGTTTGTACTCTACACTATTGAGCATTGTTGTGTGCTGAGAACATATAGAAAATATGTGGAACAGAGCAGATCCATATAAGCATATAAAGAAATGAATTATGGTTGCCCATCTGCTGCCCATTAAATTGCAAACCACCAAACTTGTGTCTGTTTACTGCTTTATGGCTTTACTGGGAAGGGTCCAACCAACCCCTATCAGATTAGGATTTCGATAAACAGATGAATTTCTCACTTTAGATGCTTGTAATTCTTTATTTATATTCAGCTCTCCTCCTTAATACCCTGCAGGAAACAAGATGACATGTACTTTTTAATGTACCTTTTACATTACATCTCCAAAAGGTGATAAATTACGTAGTCTATTGGCAGACTGTCACAATGTTATGCACTGAAGTATGTAAAATATTTTTAAAAACAACCCATAGAAAATCTATAGGCATTAAAATGGGGTAGGGGCAACTGGTGTGTCTGATGGATGGCAGAGTGAATGAGAGTTCATATCTGGTCAGAAGACCTGTTGGATAAGTTAAGAGTGATTTACACATCTCTGCCTTTTGCGGACCCAGACCATACCAACCCCACTCTCCTCCTACCAATAAGACACATATGCAAGAGGTAGCTTAACACATTGTATTGAGTACATATTCAGAAAATTGGTTAAATGCCAGTACTCCAAGCCACCACGTCACAAGTTCGATTCCAGCCGACTCCAAGGTTCACTCAGCCTTCCATCCTTTCATAGGTCGGTAAATTGAGTACCCAGCTTGTGGGGGGCAATTAGCTAACACACATTGGAAACTGTTTAATGCAGTGTAGATGTGTAAATAGCTATTGCTTAAAACAATTTGTAAGCCGCTCTGATAGCCTTGTGGCTGAAGAGCGGGGTATAAATAAATAAATTAATAAAGTTAGTAGATAAACATTGTTGGCAATAAAATGGCTGCAACTTGCAGATGGCTGCACAATGGTTGGCAACTAGGCATGGATCATACCATCATAGGAATCAGAAGGGGCCGATTAGCAGCCATTGATTAACATGTTCATCAATGATTGATAAACCAACCCATGTTGATCAATGGCTGCTAATCAGACCCTTCTGATTCCTATGGAGGAGAGAGGTAATGACCAAGCCACCCTGCCTGACACTCTCTCCTCCCCTGCAAACAAAGTAACCATTAATCATGGGGAGGAGGGAATCTCTGTGAACTTGAACTTGAACTTGATGGGGACCCCCCGGTTAACCTTGATCATGACCCATGCCATCTACCTACAAATTGCGACAAGTAAATCATGGATCACCCAAGGGAGGGTGGGCAGGTCTTTGGCTCTCCTGAGCCAAATGCAGGAGGAGCTGCGGCAGAGCTGCCTTATATCAGCTCCGTTGCAGCTCCTATTACATCATCCGTCTGTGCCCTGAGCCTTCTTTCCCAGTGGGAGCCAATCGGGGAAGGGTGTCCCCTCCCCTGATTGGCTCCTGGTTTCCTGGCTCCTCCCGGCCACTAAGCCTGCCGGGAAGGAGATGGGGAATATATGGCGGCCATGCGGTCCCCAGCTGCTGGGAGGCCACCAGAAGGATCACGGGGGTGCTGGCTGGGCTGCAAACGGGCCCACCAGCAAGTGGCAAGCCCCCAAACTCCTCTTAATGGTGAGTAGCACAAGACAGAGGAGTAATGGCCAGCAGAACATTGGAGCCTCTGAAACGTTATTAGTTCTTGTTTAGGTGATGTGTTGCTGGCTAGTCAGCATAGCAGGGATCTCACTTGTCCCCTATCAAGCAACAGTATGGAATTTGCTATCTGCATGCCTTCTCACTGATGACATCTACTGACCCAGAAGGTAGCACTGCCCTGTTAAGTACATGACATCTGATACCATTTCAAATGAGAGATGTAAATTGGTTGAATGAATCACAGAGAGGGCCTCTCAGTGGTATGCTGTGCTTTAAAACAATTATTTTAATGAAATTCAGTAAAATTCAATCAAATTCATGAAAAGCAAGACAGAATCAATGTTAAATTATATAAGTATATAAAAAATCTTCTGCTCATTACTACCTACATATTTTTTAAAAAGCAATCATAGTAACATGTCCTTCCATAAATTACTATGTGTTGATGGAGGATAATAACCGTTGTTAAGGTTATGATTTTTGTTATAGTTATGTTATGGTTATTGTTATGGTATGTTGTGCTTATGGAATTCCTTGCCAAATAGATTATATTGTTTTTAATATTTGAGATTAATGTGCCTTCTTCATATGTTTAATTTGAAAGGCAGTATTAGAAACATAGGAAATATGTAAATAATATCTTTTTTAAAAAATGTGTGTGTATGTGTGTTAAAGTCATTTTTATCATCACTGTTTTAATCACAGGATTTGTAGCCTCAGATTCAACTACAGTGATCAGCATAAAGTTAATCTACTCTAAGGTAATGGATTAATTAGCTGTACTGAATTTTAGCCATGCATTGGACAGAAAGGATGAGAAAATCTTGTCCAAAAAGCTTAAACTTACTGTAAGAGGAGAAATAAGGAAAAGGGGCAATGCAATTCCAGACTTTTTTCAACCCCCCTTCATGAAATCTAAAAGGCCTGTACATGTTTACAGCCTGCTATTTGAAGATTTGATGATGAGTGTAGGGACAGTCTCCATTTGAAAAGCATGATGTTTTTGTGTGAGGTGTTAAACATGAAAGCACTGCCTTGATGTCTACCCCAACCCAATAAATTGGCCAGATCACACAGACCAGTATATTTAAGTTTTGTAGTCATTGTGGATGGACTATGCATGTATGAAGTTGCCCTCAGCTGATGATGCCCAGGTAGTAGACAAAATAATCAGTTTCTAAGTGCTGGAGGAAAGCTATTGCATCTCTCATTGTCCACTTATCCTGGGAGAGTGCTTTATAAGATCATGGATAGTTTTGGGCTGTGCTTTGAAAAAGAATGTTTTTGATATACTGTGAGATTACCTTAAGGATATCAGCTGTCTAATTTACTCTTTTACTGTATTAACAGGTGGAAATCTAATATAATGAAGCATATATATTAGTAGGCTTTCATAGAGTAGTTTTTCACTAAATATGAATCAAAAGCCAAACAAAAAAAATGAAAGTAATGAAACAGTAAATTACCTGTCTTGGAGAAAAATGCAAGTTCCCAGATGGAAATAAAATACTGGGTAGGCAACAGGGTGATGAAAATAGGAGACAAAAGGAAAATGATAAGGATTTTTTTAAACTCTCTGAAGCAAAAAATTGATAAACATTTTAAATTAGTCCTCAAAATGAAGGGAGCTTAGCTTTAAAATTCTATCTGATCACTATTAAGTCTACATGAGATTACAAAAGGCTGCTGATAATAGAGTTAAATTCAATTTCAAAGCACTGCAGTGGGGACAATGAAACTACAATGGGACTATAAGGGGGGGGGGAAGGGTACTCCCTGAAAAAAAATAGGACCAAGATAGATACTGTTTACCGTGTAACTGATATCCAGGCTAATGTTGCCCTTAATATATCAGATGTGATGTGAACATAGAAAACCAGTGCTATTAAGGAGGGAGAGTTTCAGCTCTCCTTCTGTTTGATAAAGAAGAGACCTTTGAGCATGTCCAGTTATTGGAGTTCATTTGTGGAGTTGATTTGAGATTTGTTTTCTTGAAGTAAAATTCAAGTGAATAATAATTTAAAAATATTGCCTAGGAAAACAACAAACAAATAGTTTTTAAATACTTTCATTTCATGTAATAATCTTACCTTTAAATACATCTTCTTTGCATGTGAACCAAAAGTTAACTGGCTGGGAGAACAGTATTTGAATGCAGTACAGAATAAACAGGAAGAAGGGGAAAATCCTAAGGAGAAATCTGCCATGGCTACATGTCAGATGTTTTCCACTTCTTTTCTCTCCCTCGCTTTTTAATGCACACAAACACCCATATGCACACACACATATATTAATATATATAATGTATGCAGATATTGATGGAATTCTATGAGTTGAAAGAGAAGGGAGATGTCTTTAAGGATCCATATCTCTCTCAGCAGATATACATTATTATCACTGGAACGTGGCCTTCAGTCTTGAAACAGTTAAAAGAGTTCTATGGTCACAAAAGAAGAGATTTCTTCAGAATTATCTCCCGCCTCACATTTGCTCTTAGGCAAGCAGTTTAAAAAAGCCCAGTGATTGAGCCAGTGATCCAATTTGAAATGCAGAAATGATTAGAGCTGCTTGCCTCATTTCATATCGAAATTCTCTGATTTATGACAGGGCTGCAGCCAAGATCTATCTCCAAAGGGAATTAGTGTGCAAGTTTGCATATTTTTGTTATTTAGGTTTCTGATAGCAGCTTCTAGCTAGAAATGCTCAACTAGGAGGTGGTAGTACTGCTGCTTTTTTTCCCTAGTCATTGAAGCACAGAAAGATAAGACCCTTCTGTTTAGGACATTTAGACCCCTTGACCATCTTCTCATGCAGTATTTAAAAAAACAGATTGCAGAAATGCAAGAATCCAATGGAATGGTTAATTGTAGCTGTGAAGAAGGGAATTACCAAAATTCTGTCTCCATGTTTTAACTAGTAGAATTTTAATGAGGCATAAAACTTCAATCATGTAAGTGACCTATGGGGCAGAGTATAGAACATATAATGAAACAGAAATAGAATTCTGAAAAAAATTATTACCTTATCTGGCATTTACATGAAGTGTTAACAGGAAATTATGCAGCAGTTATAAATGAAAAAATATGGGATTTAATGTACTTATTAATAAAGATTTGTTACATACATGATACTAGTGTCCCAAATCTGCTGTCCGCAGCTGTCCCCAATTTCTTTCGTGTTTCTTCTCAAATGCATTTAGTGTCTTATTCTTAACGAAACTAAGACCAATTTTCCTTTAATACTAGTTCCTAAGACACATGGGAACATCTTGGTGGAGAAACTGAGAATTGCAGGTTTCCTTCCCCTTTCCAACACCCTTTAGACTCTAGTGTAGCTGGTGAAATTCTAATTATGACTGCAAAAGATACCGTACTTAATTTTGAATGTGGGAATCCTCATTAGACAGTGGTAAAAGACTGAAAAGTTATTTTCTATTTTTTACACCCATCTAGTGGAAAAATTATAAGTAAATTTCAGATAATATGCACAGTGTGTTAAGCAAAGAGCACTTGATGTATTTGCTTCTCAGCATCTTTGGGGGGAATTGTAGCTTTTAGTCTCAACTGGGGTTCTGCACATTGATCTGCCAAAATGCAACCATGCAGTACCTCCAACTTATGGATCACTACACAAATAGGGGCTGTACCATTCTAATTTTTGAGCAGAAAGATTTCACCTCTTCAGTGGATAGGCTCAGTGTACATTTAGATAATTCCCCTCTTGTTGAAGAGAACAAGCTACATACATTAATTTAGGTTTAACTCTCAACTAATATTTTGACTACTTTTTGTCTTGAAATTTAACTGCAAAGATCCAAGCAATCAAAAATGAAAGCACACATATTATTCTTTCAGTTTCACATTTTTCAATGCTAATGTACCAATGTTCAGCATCCATTTGTTCTATATAATATTAATCTAATAATTTCATGTTGGCATTACTCCTTGTGATGCATGTTTGGGTACATTATGCAATTACTTAATTGACCTACTTTCTGAGAAATGCTACAGTTGTGATCAGATTACTGACCTTAAAATAATATTGTGAAACTGTACCTAAAACAATTCTGACAGTCCTATATACTTTCTAATACCCTCTGACATGCATTTGAAATGGAAATTTATTTGGTACATTAGCATGTTTGCAATGACATTTTAATACCTTTGCTTCATGGTATAAACAGCACCTGGTGCAGGTGTTAACTATGTAATAAAAATTTAAAGGAAGGAAGGAAGGGGTGCTGTCCCAACAAAGGTGTGGAAGTCAAAACCTATGGAATTTAATAACCATTTTGTCTGGACATACATTATTGAATTGGGTGCATCCTTTTGGACTGGTAGTACTTTAATCATACAATCATAGAACCATAGGGCCATTCAGCCCAACCCCCTGCCATGCAGGAATACACAATCAAATCATTCCTGACAGATGGCCATCCAGCCTCTGTTTAAAAACCCCCAAAGAAGGAGACTCCACCACTCTCCAAGGCAGTGTATTCCACTTCCGAACAGCTCTTACTGCCAGGAAGTTCTTCCTAATGTTTAGGTGGAATCTTTTTTGCTGGAGTTTGAACTCACTGCTCCATGTCCTAGTCTCTGGAGCAACAGAAAACAAGCTTGCTCCATCCTCAGTATGACATCCCTTCAAATATTTAAACATGGCTATCATGTCACCTCTTAACCTTCTCTTCTCCAGACTAAAAATACCCAGCTCCCTAAGCTGCTCCTTGTAGGACATGGCTTCCAGACCTTCCACCATCCTGGTTACCCTCCTCTGGACACATTCCAGCTTCTCAATATCCTTCTTGAATTGTGGTGCCCAGAACTGGGCACAGTATTCCAGATGAGGTCTGACCAAAGCAGAATAGAGTAGCACTATTACTTCCCTTGATCTAGACACTATACTCCTATTAACGCAGCCTAGAATTGCATTAGATTGCAATTAATTGCATTGGCTTTTTTAGCTGCTGCATTACACTACTGGCTCATGTTCAGCTTGTGGTCCACTAAGACTCCTAGATCCCTTTAGCATGTACTGCCATCAAACCAGGTCTCACCCATCCTATATCTGTGCCTTTCATTTTTACTGCCCAAGTGTAGTTTCCTACATTTCTCCCTATTGAAATTCATTTTGTTAGTTTTGACCCAACTTTCTAATCTGTTAAGTTAATTTTGGATTCTGATCCTGTCCTCTGGGGTATTAGCTACCCCTCCTAATTTGGTGTCATCTGCAAACTTGATAAGCATAACCTCTATTCCCTCATCCAAGTCATTGATAAAGATGTTAAATAGCACTGGGCCCAGGACAGAACCCTGTGGCAACCCACTGGTCACTTCTCTCCAGGATGAAGAGGAGCCATTGGTGATACCCTTTGGGTTCGGTCAGTCAACCCATTATAAATCCACCTTACAGTTGCATTGTCTAGCCCACAGGATACTTTTTTGCAAGAATATCATAGGAACCTTGTCAAAAGCCTTACTGAAATCAAGATTCGCTACATCCACAGCATTCCCTTCATGTATCAAGTTTGTAACTCTATATAAAAAAAGAAATAAGATTAGTCTGGCATGACTTGTTTTTGTACACAAAATATCTGGCATTGATCAACCAGTGCAAAGCAAATTTCAGAAGCAATATTTTCTCTGGTTCGTGTTGCTTAAAGCCTGTAATGCAAGATTATTGAAATATAACAAGAAAATACCAATGTAACTAGTGCTGTGCAGTGAAAATGTCTGTAAGATGTATGATGATTTTCCAATCCTACCACCATCCCATTCTCCTGTCATGCAAACAGTAACCACATTATTTAGACATGTGATGTCTTAATCAGCTGCCTTGGCTTATAAACATGGTTGCTGTCAAAGCTGACCCATACATTCCACTGGCATAATGTCCTGGACAATCCCACAATACTGTAACATCACCACAAGACATGAAAGGTAAAGCAATGCGCAGATATACATTTGATTTCTGGTTCTCCAGTGTATCTCATGGCATCAAGAGAAAATGAGACATTTTGGGTCCAAGTAATAATTGAAGACAGAGCTTACAAGAGAGAAATACTTAGTAAGCAGAGGATAACAGAATAACAGTGATGTTACTATATTTATTGGTTAGCCTTCATCAGATAATGTTTGATCATTTTGAAAGAAGGAAAGTGTAACAGCATTTCTTGGATTCAAAGGCATGTAATTTCTTTGCTAACGAGTAATTTTAGCAATTGTTTTCAAGCTGTCAGAAAGTCTTTGAGAACTTCAGTTTTCAAAACTGTTCACCTTGCAAAGCTTATTCTCTGCAAATTTTGTACATGCTATTATTGTGCAGAAAATAGTGTTTT
Organism: Gambelia wislizenii; assembly: GCA_030847615.1. Classification (NCBI taxonomy): domain Eukaryota; kingdom Metazoa; phylum Chordata; class Lepidosauria; order Squamata; family Crotaphytidae; genus Gambelia; species Gambelia wislizenii. The sequence continues at coordinate 302,757,734 of JAUMIR010000004.1, forward strand.
CTGCATAAAAAATGTTTCTGCACAGAAAGTGTTTTTGTCTGCACCAAAAGTCAGGAGGACGAAAAAACAAAAAACAAACAAACAAAAATTACCCTGATTCTTTTGACATATGCCGTCCCTGAACTAAAGTATGGCCAAAGTGCAGCTTAGAATTATAAGGATAAACTACAACAAGCCTCATTCTTGTGCACTTCCTTTACTTTTCTCCACTTTTGGTGTAGCCATGCAGTAGAATTTGGAATTTGCATTTTCATTTTATATTATGAGCTTATAGTACTGTCTACCTCCCCATTACAGATAAACTGTGGTTACGTTTTGATGAAATAAGCCAACTTTAACTAAAGTTGATGATGAAAGTGACTGGTTTCAATGAAAGGTGGTTAAGGTTAACCATGATTTAGGTTCAGACCACAAACTAAACATTGATTTATTTCAAACAGAAGTGGAAGATTCTTGTCTGTTTGTAGCCATACCTGAAGTAGAGAGGGTAGGGGAGACAGTGCAAGCCCAAGTTTTCAGAATATTATTTTGAACTGTATTCTATTATATTTTTTGTGCTCTTGTGTGATGGAGTGCTTAGATAAAATTTGATTTGTTCTTGTTGTTGTTGTGTGCCTTCAGGTTGCTTCTGACTTATGGCAAACCTAATGAGAATGTATCACAGTCTTCTTGGCAAGATTTGTTCAGAGGAAGTTTACTATTGCCTTTCTCTGAGGCTGAGAAAATGTGACTTTTCCAAGGTCACCCAGTGGATTTCATGGCCGAGTGGGAATTTGAACCCTGGTCTCCTGGAGTCCTAGACTCAAATCATTATGCCACACTGACTCTTTTGCTATGATAGTGTTATAGAAAAGAAATCAAATTTTCTAAAATGACAAAGAAGTATCTTCAGCATTTTCTTTTCTGCCTTACCATACATCTTTTGTGTGTGGTATTCTGTTGTAACTTACTGAAGTTCCAAATATGGAGAATAGTGTTGATGTGTGCATAGAGGGCATAGAACAGATTATGCTTCTTCACTCCCTCCTTCCCTCCCTTTCTCTGTCATTTAAAAATACTTGTTCTCTTTCATCCTTTACTAATGAAATATTATGCCCACAAACCAGTTTGGTTTTTTTTATGTACATGCACATCCCTCAGTATTGTGTTCAATTTAGTTTAGAAGAATTTAACTGACAAAAATGAAAAATCAATGCATAGCACTTAATACAACTATCAGTAAAGTTGGTAGTTCTTCCTGAATAGGTAATCTACTGTAAGTGAAATTGAGGCTTCTGCAGCAAAAACACTAGGAACTGTTGACCCCCCCCCCCGCATCCTGCTATGTTCAAGAAAACTGTCCATGTTACTCATTGGACTCTATAGCATTTGCAGCAGTTTTTGCTAAGAATAACTGTAGTACAGTCATCCCTTCACATTTGCGGGGGTTAGGGGCAACCAACCCCCGCGATTGTGAAAAAACTACAAATAAGAAATGAACTGGGGGTGAGAGGGTTTTCACACCCCCTTCCCAAGACAGTGATCTGCCTTGGGACAGGAAGGGAGGGGTGGGAGGGAGGCTTTTTACCCCCCCTTCCCAAGACAACGATCTGCCTTGGGAAGGGAAGGGAAGGGAGGGGTGGGAGTGAGGCTCTTCACACACACTCTTCCCAAGGCAGGACGGGCTTCAGGAGAAGCCTGTGGCTGCTTTGGGAAGGGCAGTGTGTGTGTGTGAAAATCGCCTCTGCCCTGAACTCCCTGCTCTTCCAGGACTTGGCTCTCCACCCCAAATGGAGCCAAGCCCCAGGAGAGCAGCGAGTTAGGCAGCACGGTTTGGTCAGGGAGCACTTCATTTAAATCGGCTCCTCTCCCTTGTGTGCAAGGGAGTGAAGCTCATTTAAATGAGGTGCTTCCTGAGCAAACTGTGAATAGTCAAAATGGCGAATGTGAAAGCCGTGAAAGTGGAGGGGCAACTGTACTCAGAAACATTGTCCTCCAGGCAAGTGTTGTTTTTGCAACATTCTTGCTAAGTAATTCCTTCAGAACTTGCTTCTAGCCTAATGATCTAGGTCCAGGAAGACAACAAGTTGCTCCTGTAGCAGGTTCCGAACAAAGAAAGAGGGAATGATGTGTAACGTGGAGGTAGGGGACAGGCAGTAAGGTTTAAAAACAACCATCACTCACAAAAAAAGAATGACTACGAATTCCTAGTGGCATAAGTCACATTAAAAATAACGTCCAATTGAATGGCTTTAAAATCACTGAGGTATTGTCCAGAATATCATTCCATTTGAGGAAAAGCCTTCTTAATACTAGTAACAATAACAGAAAGGTAGGGCATAACAAGACATGGAAGAGAAACCAGTCTTCAAATAGATACCTATCTCAGTTTCTCTCATTAAATTAGCTGCTGAATAAAACACAGAAAATAGGTAATGGAAGATCTTCTGTTGAGCCAACTGTTTAGAGGAGAAAGGGACTACAATCATAAACAGGGAAATTTTCTTTTAAACAAAAGTTAAAGGCAGACTTAATTCCAAGCTGTATACTTATTCTTTACTGGCTGGCAGTCTGATCATAAACATGTTTAATCAGTGGTAAGCCTTTCTGAAGCTGGTACAACAGAGATCAGCTCTTGGGATATTATGCTAAAACTGTGAAAGTGGATTTATGAGTGACTTGCTCATCAGATTCCTCTGCTCCCTGTCTCCAAAGTAAAAAGGAATGTGTTACTCTCTCATTGGGATGCTTGCGTATGAGGTATAGGAACATTTAAGCATCTCATTGTAAGATGTTTGGTATGGCACAAGTTCAGAAGTTCAAGCCATGTTACCTAGACAGGATATTTAGGAATGTAGTGTAGGACATGCAAATCTCTCAATGACTACTTCACATCTGTATTTTTGGGTTGCTTTCTAACAATTTTGAACTCTGTATAATGGAGGATTGGAAAATTTTGAGGAGGGAGGGAGGACAGAATATAAACCAAGCAAGTTTTAGTTTCATAGAAGTGACTAGGAAAGATAATAAAGTACACCTATCCCTTCATATTCGCTGGAGTTTGATTCCAGGGCCCCCCATGGATACCAAAATCCATGAATGCTCAATTCGCATTATATGCAATGGCATAGCAAAATGGTGTCCCTTATATAAGATGGCAAATTCAAGGTTTGCTTTTTGGATTATTATTTTTTTAAGAATATTTTGAAGCCATGAATACTTAAATCCGTGGATACCAAATCCGTGGATATGGAGGGACAACTGTATTTTTAAAACAATTCATATGGAGCATGAGATGAAAAACCCCTGAGCCTCCGTACTTCTATCAACTAATTATTACACTAAAAACAGTTTCCCCAGTTGTGAATTGCACTTAGGAGGAGGGAACAGACATAGAGTTGCTAAGTGTATTGAAAACCCAGGACCTAAATAATAGGAAAATGCTTCATGTTTTAACTTTCTGATTAAATGAGTCTGTCTAAATCTGATTAGAATGGCAGTGTCTTAGTATGGCTGTCTCTCTTTTTATCCTTTCTCTCTTTTTAACTTAACATACTTATTTACCAAAATTGAAGCAAAAGGTACAGCTGCTGTAATAGCTAACTTCTTGGAATGAATGATGCAGAGTTCCATGAAAATGAATTCGCAGCTGTTTAATGTTGCAGTCCTTTCCTAATCTATCACCTGTCTTCATAAGATGCAAAATATTTTTAACATTTGGACATTTTCTCCTGCTTCTTATAGTTAACAAATGTTTTATAGTTTTCCTGTGGTTTCCTAGTAAAATACAAAAAAAAAAAGAAAGAAAGAAAGAAAGAAAGAAAGAAACCCTGCCATGTGCTTGTCATTTTTTTTTAAAGGAGGCCACAGTGTTCCCTAAGGGTTGTGAGAGAAGTTCATCCCATTGAACTGGTCAGCAAGATATCATTAGCTTGTTGTGTACATGAAATCCAGGGGTTAGAGCTCCAAGCGTCACAAGCCAGTTTCTTTACCTCCTTGAGCTGATCAGAGGATCAGAGTATCAAGGAAGGATTAGCACTGACTTGGGATTTGTGTGATTGGTTAATTTATTGCGGCGATGGCAGGCCTTTCATCTATGGCAACATTTAATCAGCACGGCCATGGAGGCTATTACGGGTTAGCTCTTTTCTCAAGTCATCCAGGGCTGCACCATCAGCCCTATCACAATTCCCCTGAAATTTCCAAATTATCTGGAACAGGCTTTAGCCTCACAGTAATAAAAATTAGAAGAGATTCCTGATAGCAGTGGTGGAAAAGCTTTCACTTGCACAGGGCAAATTATAAATAGTATGAACGTGCACTTAAAAAAAAATTCTCCACCTCTTAAGAGATGTGCAGGACTTATCACCTCTGCTCTGATCCAAATCCTTGTGGTTGAAAATTTATATTAGATTTTATCAGAGAGGCCTAAGTCTAGAAAAATCAATGAAGGTTATCTTTTATGTTGCAGGAACTTGTGGAAATATTGATTTTCATTTTATAGTGAATTTGGAGCATGAGTTGGTAATCACTGCTGAGCTGACTACAATGTTTGCCTACTGTATCTTTTACTGAGTTTTTGCTCAAGTATTTAAGATCGTATATTCCTGTTGATTTTTTAGTGTGTAATTTGAAATCAGATGGTCCTTAAAAATAAATGTGTGCAGCCATTCTGTAATATGTAAGCGATCCTCCTAACAAATTATTGCTGGTGGTGAGCCGTACTATTTTGTTGTATGTAATGCATTCACAGCAAATACACAAGTCTTCCAGGTTTTATTTTTCTGCATGGAGACAAAGTATGTGTTCTTGTATTAGCCCTATAGTAGCAGAATATTGGAAGATATTCAGAACAGCTTAGTAATGAATTAAGACAGAGGTATGGCTCTCTCCTGTACTCTCCTTCATTATGATGGGTGCATTTACGTTGAAAGGGAAGAGATTTTCTGCCCTAGCATCTTTGTCAGTGATGTCTGATCCAGGGATCATTCTCCTGATAGCATTTTTAGCAAAATGCTGTTGGTTTTGCCTACTTGACTAATGACTAAGTTCAAAGACCAATTTGACATTTATTAAAACTGTTGGGCAATTAAATTAAAAAGCTAGAATAATCTTTTGCTCGGTCCATCCAATTGGCCCTTCATTACAACTGTTCTCAAATGCTGTTCTTTACTTTGCCCCATAACAGAAAGAATATATGACAACCATCAATATAGGTTGAAGAAGTGGAGGACTGAACCCCATTGAATAATCAGGCTAAACGTATTCCCTGATGATGATGATTCCACTAAGATCAGCCTACATTTGTATACAGGGAGTCCAAGAGGCTTAGGCTCTTGTCTTGGTTATGCTGGAGTATGAAAGAATAGGGAAAGTAGGATGGTAAGTTTGGGACTGCTTTGATACAGAGCAGATAAATCTGTTCATATCAGGAGGGCAATATCTTACTGAAACAAACAGTAGCCTTTATATTTATCATAGGGTTAGTATGCATTATTCTATGTCTAATATGCTATCTTTATACATTTTTATAATATGCTCTGGGTATACTCTGTATCATGTTCTAAGAATCCTTTGAAGATTGCTTACTTTATATACAGTTGAAAAATTCCCTTGAGTGTCAGCACATATTTCCTTGAAGGCTTTAAAGAAATCTATTCTGAGTTGTGTTTGCACAGTCTATATTTCTCAGCGTTCATCTCTATTGTTGAGCTCTGTGTGAAGCTGTCTTCCCAAGAAACAAGTGGTAGAATCTGACTGCAAGTATTGGCAGGGCAAGATGTATCATGTAACTCTGGGACTGGCAAAATGTAGCTTTCCAGAAGTTATTGGACTGCAGTTCCCATCAGTTCCAACTAGCATAGCCAGTGGTGAGAAATGCTAGAAGTTGCAGTCCAATAACATCTGGAAGGCTGCATGTTGCTTTCCCCAGATGTGAATTAGTAGGAAATTGGAACATAAACCCAAGAAGCTGCTTTATGCCAATGGTCCTTCTAGATCAGGCTGCAAAACTCACAGGCCTGTTGTACATTGTCCTTACCCCCCTTTGCCCCTGCCCCTGAATCTCCTGGTGCCTGTTAGAGCAGTTGTGATAACTGCTAATTGCCCAAGCACTGCCAAAGCCTGATTACTACACAGCTGTTAACAGAGGCAAAGCATAATCAAGCGAATTAAAGGCAAAGAAATCAAGGCAGCTTGAAGTCAGACACTTACTTTAATAGCAAACAAATATGAGTTCATAAGAAAAATCCAAATAACAAGGCATAGGTCCAGCAAACAGAGTTCAAAGTGGTCCAGCAGAATTCAACTCAGGCAAACAGACTTCAGAGTAACAAACACATTCTGGGTCAAACACAGTGAGAAGGTCACCAGATAGGTCAGGTAATCTCTTACAATGCTTGGCGGTCAGGGTTGTATTTTTATAGCTCAGCAGCTAATGCAACAGTTAGCTAATGCACTGAGACTAACTCAAGCCCTCCTTTTGTTGTCTCCATGATGAGAAGGTGGGTATAGGTAAATTGTCCTCTGTATCTGAGGAGGCAGGACCCTCTGCCAGAGCTGCTAGTGCACTATTGTCTGTCTCTGAGGCCTGTGGCTCTGGAACATCCTCCTGCTCTGGTTCAGCATGTCATGGCATGTCCACAGCTTCTGTCTCTGAGTCGGAGTCCATTTCCAAGTTCTAGAAGCAGGATATGACACCAGTTATGGCACAGAGGCATCAACCTGATCAGGGTCGTGGGAGTGAGGGAGGAAGCTAAATCCTCGCTACTGTCTCCAAGCAAACCTGAACCTTCTTCCTTTCTCCAGTGTTTGTGTGCACATGGACACATACTTGGGTATGCTGCACTCCCACTGTACAGCCTGTATCTGATATGACCCTCAAGACCTTAAAGGTTTTGCACCCTGATGTACCAGGATATCCCAAGGACTGAATCTTGGACTTTCCTCATACAGACTTAGCTTTCTACTGGAGAACTGTATCACACCCTTTTAATTTCATTCATTTTCTATATACAACTCACAAATCAATATTAGAAAGCCATTCAAACAGCTTTTTTTTTTAAAAAAATGAAGTACATTAAAATTCAACAGAACTTCTTGAAAAGACTGTAAATTCTGTGGAATAACTGATGACAGTAGAAAATGTTTTTGTATATTGAAAATGAGTCAGACCCTTGGTCCATTTAGCTTTGTTTAGCCTACCTAACATCTCTTCTACATAGGGGTTGTCCAAATGGTGAATATAATCCTAATGGAATTCATGTATTTGGAAGTGGGGCAGGCAAATTCACCATAAACTGCATCAGGGAAGCCTTTGGGGTTTTTCTCAGAGTTTTTAAAAAGCTCTGTAGGGGGTGAAAATGTCCAATCATTAAGACAGTCGCAGTTGCCTTGCTGCGTTGAGGCAGCACAAGCTGATTGGCTGGATGAGCATGGGGGCGGGGCTTGCAAACAAGGCAAGTGCCTGCTGCCACCATGTGAATTTTCAGCTAAGCGAGAGATTGCTAAGGTGAAAAAACAGCAATCTTTTCCTCTCTTTTCTTCTTTTTTTTCTTTTGTAAATATGAAGTATCACTTGTGCACACCATGGTAAACATCGTGGTTTTTTTTTTTTTTTAAATTGGCAGTGGCAGATTTAAAAACATGAGTAATTCACTCATGGCTGCCAGCTTGGCTAGGGGGTATGCAAAATTCAGAAGGGCTGTAAAACCATTAAGACAGGTCACAGCGCTGCAAATTGCTATTTCTTCAGAGCAATCCATTCCCCCCCCCCTTGTATAGATGAGACTATAGACTCAGGACTTTATCACACTACACTGTTATAGTGCTATTATTCCACTTTAATGGCTATGGTTGCCTCCTGTAGAATTCTGGGGTTTGTAGTTTAGTGAAGCCTAAGAGCTCTCTGGCTGAGAATGCTAAATGCCCCTCCCTAAACTGTAAATTCCAGGATTCCACAGGAGACAGCCATAGCAGTTAAAGTGGAATCATACACTATAACAGTATAGTGTGATAATCTAATCAGAATTTCTTAACTCTGATTCATACAATGTTTTAACTGTAAAACACAAGACACATTCTGGTACTATCTAAGGGTGCATCTATACTGTAGAAATAATGCTGTTTGACACCACTTTAACTACCATGACTCCATCCTACAGAATCCTGGGATTCAAAGTTTTGTGAGGCATCAGCACTCTTTGGCAGATGAAGCTATTAAGACCTTGTAAAACTACAGATTCTAGGATTACATAGGATGGAACTACAGCACTTAAAGTAGTGTCAAACTGCATTATTTCTACGGTGCAGATGAACCCTGAGAATAGCAGTGCTTGACCATGCTACACAGTTATCTAGTCTTACATCTTCCTTTCCAATGTTTTATAAGAATTATGCTTATAGGAAAGCTACAGGGGGACATGTGTGAAATATATCTCTTCTGCTGTTACTACTGCAGTGATAGTATGTAGCTGCCACATCTAGTAGCCATTGATAGCCTTAGGCCTAAATCTAATGTTTCATCCTAATTAGAGTAAACCCATTAAATCAAACTGGATAGGTCAACATTTATTTAAGCTCCATTGATTGAATGGGCCTTCTCTAGTTAAGACTAACAGTTGGATTTAATCCTTCGGTTTTATGAATCCCCACCTGTACAGCCATAAAAATTGGTGGTAAATCCTTTACTTTAATTGTGCAGTGTGCACAAGAAGTATTTCTTTGTGACTCCCTGAATCTCCCACTATCCAATTTCATTGGATGACCTTGGATTCTAGTCTAATGGGGGAGGGGTGGGATCTGGCTATCCACTTTTTATACCATGCATAATTTTATAATCTTCTCTCATTTCCCTCTTAATAACTTTTTTGCCATGTTCAATGGAATAGCCCCACACGTTTTAACCTTTACTTCGGTGTGAGTTACACTAGCCCTCTTATCATCAACATATAGTCTACAACTTATTTTGGAGATTCAGTGATCAGGGCTGTATATAGTATTCCAACTGTGGTGGTATACATTTGTTATGACATTAATAGTCATTATTTCCCATCCCAAATGATTATTAACATGCATTTTGCCTTTTCCAAAGCAACTTCACACTTGGTTTGATGTTTTAATTTATTTATCCATTCTGACCCATATTTTCTGGTCACTTATCAGCACCTCAGCCCTTTTCAATGAACATAGTGTTAAAGATATTTTGTCCCAATGAGCACCACTTCACACATATAATAAAATATATTTGCAGTTTTATTGCATATTTATCCATTTCAGAAATATCTTTTTGTTGTTAGTCATAATTTATTTTTGTTTTTATCACACAGAATAATTTGGTGTTATCAGCAAATCTAGTAATTTTATACCTCACCCCAAACTCCACGTCATTTATGAACAAATATTTTTTTCAAAAAGTTACTTCTTGCATTGCCATTGTGAAAACTATTAATTCATAGTTATTCCATGTTTTCTGTATCCATAAGAGCGTCTCTCCTTTTACTGATAGCTGGTGGGTTCACTTGGGAGCATTTGGCGAGGGACTTTGTCTGATACTCTGTATATTGATGTTGTTAGCTGCCTTCAAGCTGCCTTTGACTTATGGTGACCCTATGTATGAGAGGCCTCCAAGTCACCCTATCCTCAACAGCCCTGCTCAGGTCTTCCAAATACAAGGCTGTGTTTTCCCTGATTGAGTCTATCCATCTGAAATGCAATCTTTCTCTTTTCCTACTGCCCTCGACCTTTCCAAGCATTACTGTCTTTTCTAGTGAGTCGTGTCTTCCCATGATATGGCCAAAGTACAACAACCTCAATTTAGACATCCTGACTGCAAGGGAGAGTTCAGGGCTGATTTGCTCTAGCACCCATTGATTTGTCATTTTCGCAGTCTGCAGTATTCTCAGAACTCTTCTCCAGCACCACATCTCAAATGAATTGATTTTCTTCCTGTCAGCTGTCTTCACTGTCCAGATTTCACAAACATACATATACCATGTCTATATAGACATTAATAAAGAGTATATCTCCCATGAAGCTCCAAAACTTTGTGGGAACATCTGTACAGGACTAGTCACTGATGGTGCCAAGATGTTTGTTCCTAGAGAGAATTAGTGATGTCTATTTGTACCTCAGATAAGGGTACAAGGAGGGAATCTATCTTTGAATAATTTACAGTGACTACTCCTGAGTTGGGCTGTCCCTTCTAGGGATGGAAAGACTATTGAAAAATGTTTGAAAAATGGTAAAAGGTGAAAGATTTGTACAATCTGAAGAGAAACCAGAAGTTTTCATTTTTCTTTATTTCTATTTTACTTTTAATGTAAATCTAATAAAAATTATATTAAAATGTTTGAAAATGGCCCAAAAATGTTTGTTTGTTTGTTTTAGTGTTGAGAAACTCCGACAAGAAAAATAATGGACTGACAAGAATCTTCCAAGTTCAGCACTCATTCTGCACAAAAATCTTACATGGTTTTTTGTGCAGTAATCAGCATTTTCTGCATGAGAAACAGCCTTTTCTTCATGGAAAATAATATTTCAATGAGAAATACTAATTCTCATTGAAGAATATGCTGTTTTCTGTGCAGGAAATTCTGTTTTCTATGCAAATCAACCATGTATGAATTTTACGCAGAATAAATGCCATATGCAAATGTTATGCAGAAGAAATCCCAATCACAGAATTTTCTGCACAGAAAGCATCCTTTTTTGTGTGGAAAATAATGTTTAAATGCATAAATATTAATTCCTGTGCAGAAAATGCTGTTTTCTATGCAAATCAACCATGTATAAATTTTACACAGAATAAATGCCTTATTTTAGCATTTTCTGTGCAAAACCCAACATTTTCTGCACAGAAATCAATATTTCTTCATTGAAATATTATTTTCCGTGCAGAAAAAGCTGCTTCCTGTGCAGGAAATGCTGCATCCTGCACAAGACAACCATGTGATTTTTTTAAAAAAAAAATTGGCAGAATAAGTCCTGTTTTGCTAATAGCCTTTAAAAATGGCATGATTTTGAAGACTTTCTTATAACTGGAAGAAAATTGCTGAAATTACTCAGAGCTAAGTTTGAGAAGAAATTTAGTGAAGAGTGACATCCCTACTCCCTTCAGGTTGACGGCCTTGAAGATACTCCCTAGATTCTTTGCCAACATAGATATCAAAGAATCTAAGAGATATACCAAGTATTTTATTGCTCTCAGCTCTTCAGTCATGTTGAAATATCTTCACTAGTATCAGCTATTTCAGAATAGGAAAATGCAGTTAGTTTGAGGTGCTGAATGGCAATTTTACAAAAAGAAAATTAATAAAAGCATCTAGCAAGAGGAGTAAAAATCCTAAGTAACATTTTTTTCTCAGTTACATCCCATATCTGGCATTTTTTGGCAAATGGAATTGTGTATGTGCTCACTGTGTTGGCCAGGCAATAAGACTATTTTGAAGTTATTCCTGGGAAATCAGCCAAAGCTGATAAATGGGCTTGATGTTTGGGAAGCCTCTAGGACTATCTAATCTGATGATCATAATATTATTAAACATGAAATGTACTCCTAGAGAAAATGAGGTGTTTGTTTTTAAAAACAATTCCTGTATATAGGTTATGGAAGAGATGGATACCTAGAGTTCAAAATTCAGAGTTTGTAGAAAATATGGTACAAAGGAATATGATTTTATAGTGTGTAGGAATGTTTGATATATTTTATACCCAATCTAAATCTTATTAAGTTTTAAATGATAATAAAACATCCCAATAAGAAGCTTCCTAGATATGCATTAAAAGCCTGCTTAAACAAAAAGGTCTCTGAATATCATCACCACCATTTTGAATTCAGACTGGGAGCATATTGTCAGCTAGCGTAGTTCCTTTAAGACTGGTTTTACATGGTCTCTACATGTTATTTCTGTCAACAATCTAGCCACCACATTTTGCACTAGCTCCCTTAAAGTCCAAAGCGCCATTCCTTCCCCTTGCTCTCCATAAGTCTCTTCTGTTGGCCCTCCTACACATCATTACTTCCCCAACTCCATTCGCACATTCCTTTTCCTTATGAGAAAAGAAAGGACAGAACTGTCTCCCTTATTTCTTCCTAAATGACCAGATACAGAAAGGGGGTGGGAAGTATTCTGCTGTTCCCTTTTGCCTGGCTTGCTATGGCCATACTAGCAGCTGCCTCTGCCAAGATTCTTCCCCCCTCTTTTTTTCTAAAAATCTCAAATTCTTTTGTTTCTGGTTCTTCTTGATTCTTGGTGCATTCTTATTTTTAAAAACTGACATTAAAAATGATTTTAAAAAAAGAGTCAATAGATATTGTAATATATCTGCCCACAATTCATTGGTTAAAGTACAGCATTCTGTCAGGAAAACAGATGGTAATATTCCTCTAACTTGATTTTTAAAAAAGTCTTTTAAGAGAGCACTACTTAAAGATCTCTGCCTAAATGGATGAATTTTTCTGTTTTGGTTTTTCTCATATTCAGTTCTCTCATATTTTAATTGCAAGTTCGTTCTCTTCTAAATATGTATGAAACATTTGCTAAAGAACTAAAACAGATTTATATTCTCACCCAACCTTCCATTTCTTGATTGATGCTGTAGGCTAGTTGTTCTTAACCTGTAGTTCGCGGACCCCCAGAGGGCTGCAATGTCCTCACAGGGGGTCCACAAAGGCATGAAGGCTGCTTGGCCCACCTCCTCCCTGCAGTGGAGTGGCCACATGACATGACCCAAGGCAAAAAGTGGATGGATGGCACATTGCCATTCAATCTGCTCCATCCACATGTGAGGTGTTAGCATGCACTGGGAATCCAAACAGGTCCCAGACAGCATAAAATAGACAGCAGAGTGTTGTTCCTTCAGGCATCAGAATAAAGGCACAGACACATACCTTTGTGTCTGAAATAAACTGCTTCTCTTTCCTTGGGTATAATAAAGAATATATTTACAATTTTATATAGGATTCATAAGAAAACATCTTCACACAGTGAAGTCAAAAATAGAACTGCTCAGTTCAACTCTATAGGACAAACTAAAAACCCAGCTCTGCAGAGTTCCTAGCACCTCCCCCAGTCAGCTCTGCACCAGAGCTGAGAGCTCATCAATAATGATACATTTGCAACTGCCACTAGATCTCTCTCTGCTGTACTCTGCAGACTGTTTGTTACATTCCAGATCTTTGCAGAATAAATCTACTTACTGTGTGTATCCCAATATCCTGACACCACAAAGTAAATATGATATAAACAAACCACTTGGATATACATTATTTAAAGTTAAAACATTCCACATCTTTCAAGAATAAAATATAGTAAAGTTTATTATGCCAAAAATAATTCTTTTCTTTGGGTTTTAGTAACCAGTGCGGTCCTTCAATAAGTAAAGTTTATATTGCTCCTTTAGGTTCCCTTCCACAGTAGACATCACATATAGGAAATGCTCACCAATCACAGTTTTCTGAGGCCAAGATAGTATAACCAGAGCATAACTACTGAGAAGCAACAGAATTATGAGTTTCTAGAAAGGGGAAAAGGCAAAGATAAGTGCATTAAAGTCAGCTAACATTGGTACATGGATGGTTTCAGGAGAGAAAGGGTTAAGCAGATTTTCATTTTAGATAGTTGTCATGGCAACAATCAGAGAGCTCAGGCTGTATCTTTTCTGTTTGTGGGAAATGTTTAGATTTACAGAGTTGCTTAGCTTATTATATACCTGCCTTGATTGCTGGATAAAGCTCACTGATTAAAAGCAAAATGAGATACATTTTTATAATACTACTACTGAAGAGAAAAAATTATGTGAAACTTCTGACAATCTGTGTCCAGAGTTCTCTTATGCTCTTTGAACACTGTCTGTTGACAAAATGTACTTCTGAACCTGAGTTTTGAGTGCAAACTTATGAATACAAATGGGATCCACTTGACTATCCAGGAACATCAGGCTTGTGTGTTACAGGTTCTGTGGGATAACATCATTTTGGCTCCCAGAATCAATCAAGATCTGGAATCCACTCTGTTGTCTGTAAGGCTCTATGATGGAATAATAGTCTAGTTGCCAGCCTAGGTCAAGACAGATGTCCACAAATCCTGTAAGAGCCCTTGTTCTTTTTGACATGCATCTCCTCTCCTATTGGGGGGAAGAAGAAGAATGAGGATACCAGAGCTTTGAAGTTACTCATTACAAATACCCAGTTATTTGTCAGTACTACAATATTTTTTAAATAACTAAGGCATAACCAAGTTTTATTAAGATAGTTAATAAGTAGTTTGGGGTACATGCACTCTTGGAACTGTAACTAAGGTCCCATGTATATGAGGGAGAAAAATAGGTTCTTCTCTGAAGAAGTAGCCATTCGCAGCTCTGCAACCTGTTTAATGGTCAAAAGACCCCCCCTAAACTTCACCTGCCCCCTAGGCAAGATGGTAGCCGCGAGTGATTTACTCATGCTTTTAAATCTGCTGCTGCTAAAAAAAAGTTTTTAAAAAAAGTTTACCATGGTATGCACATGTTATTGCATATTTACAAAAAGAAAAAGAGAGAATAAAAGATCACGGTTTTATCGACTTACTTGATTAGCCAAAAATACAACATAATAGAAGGAGGCACATTCCCTGTTTGCTAGCCCTGCCCCCATGCTCATCTAGCCAATCAGCTTATGCTGTCTGGTTGCAGCAACACTAATGAAACTGTCTTAATGATCACACATTTGCATGCCCTATGGAGCTTTATAAACTCAAAGAAAAGCTCCAAAGGCTTCCCTTCAGAGCTTTACGATTTGGTGTGGGTTTGGCTGCCCCCCTTCTGAATGAGATGTATTGATGCGAACGTCCATTTGGAAAGATCACCTTCCAGGCGAGTGCCATTTAGATTATTTTCATTGTTTGGGCAGGACCTAAGTATTTTAAAAATTAACTTTGAAAGCTCTGTTGCTGTTTCAGTCTGAAGAAGGTACAGATTTGCAACAAATATTAAAAAGGTTTTACTGCTTTATATGGTTTTGTTGCCTCTAAATTTTATTTTTCTATAAAGGATGATGTGCTGCATTATTTTTATCATATAATCACACTGAAATTGTACAAATAAAGAGTAGCCTAGTCATTCATGAATCAAGAGAATACATATATCCATACATTTTTACTCCTCTTCATTCAGGGCAAGTTCCATACAGATCTTCATTTATCATACTGTCACAAGGATAACATTAAGGAGATTTTCAGATGGGACTAATATTGAGGGGCAGGCATGGAACAGGGTCAAGAAATGGGCTCCCTTTCAGACAACGTTGGCCCCTTCCGTCCTGCTCCCATCCTGCTCCAGCTTATGCTTCTGTGCAATCCTTCTGTGTCTGTCATGGAATCAGGGACATGGGAAAAGGAGCCCCATCCCTGTTCCGAGATGACAGGCACGGGGGAGGAGCTCCATGACAAGCACTTCCGGCCACGAACGGAACATCCAGGTAAGTGGCACCCCCCCCCCAGGTTACTTGTTTTTTTAAATTTATTTTTGCATTTTATTTCTTCCTTTGACAGCTTGGGGCGTATTTTTGAATTTCCCTCCTGCTTGTTCTCTCACGAGAACAAGCGGGATTTCAGCCGGCCTGTCATGAAGGCAGACTTACAATGGCTGCATTTACAGCCAGCCAGCAAGGAGGGACTGTGTGAACATTTACCTTCATTCTGTTGCAGGAACAGGAGAGGAGATGGTGGGGCAGTAATGGGGCATTTTGGCCCCATGTGAAAATCTCCTAAGAGAAAGGGGGCTAAGAGATTGACTGGACAGATTTAGGGTGAGGATACTTCAATTCTTCAATATTTGTAGACTTGAGCAAAGTGTTTTTGAGAGGAAGTAGGTCTAAGCAGAAAGACATGGTGGCAGAAATCCCTAGTAGTCAGAGATGTGTCCCCTGTGGTTTCCTGCTGGAAGATCACATTTCTTTTCTTTTCCATCAATTGGGAGACCATAGAATCATAGAATCATAGAACTGTAGAGTTGGAAGAGACCACGAGGGCCATCCATTCCAACTCCCTGCAGGAAAATCACGATCAAAGCATCACTGACAGATGGCCATCCAGCCTCTGTTTAAAGACCTCCAAGGAAGGAGACCCCACCACACTCCAAGGGAGTGTGTTCCACTGCCGAACAGCTATTGCTGTCAGAAAGTTCCTCCTAATGTTGAGGTGGAATTTCTGTTCCTGGAGCTTGCATCCATTGTTCCGTGTTCTAGTCTCTGGAGCAGCAGAAAACAAGCTTGCTCCATCCTCAATGTGACACACCTTCAAATACTTAAACAGGGCTATTATATCGCCCCTTAACCATCTTTTTTCCCCAGGCTAAACATACCCAGCTCCCTAAGTCTTCCCTCATAAGGTATGGTTTCCAGACCTTTCACCATTTTAGTCACCCTCCTCTGGACACGCTCCAATTTGTCAATATCCTTTTTGAATTGTGGTGCCCAGAACTAGACACAATATTCTAGGTGAGGCCTGACAAAGGCAGAATAGAGTGGCACTATTACTTCCCTTGATCTAGACACTATACTTCTATTGATGCAGCCCAAAATCGCATTGGCCTTTTTAGCTGCCGCATCGCACTGTTGGCTTATGTTCAACTTGTGGTCTACTAGGACTCCTAGATCCCTTTCGCATGTAGTCTCGTTCAACCAGGTTTTCCCCATCCTATATTTATGCATTTCATTTTTCCACCCTAAGTGCAGTACCTTACATTTCTCCATATTGAATTTCATTTTGTTAGCTTTGGCCCAGCTCTCCAGTCTATCAGGTCATTTTGAATTTTGATCCTGTCCTCTAGGGTATTAGCTCCTCCTAATTTGGTGTCATCTGCAAATTTGATAAGTATGCACTCTATTCCCTCATGCAAGTCATTAATAAAGATGTTGAATAGCACTGGGCCCAGGACAGAACTCTGTAGTACCCCACAGGTCATATCTTTCCAAGACGAAGAGGAGCCACTGTTGAGCACCCTTTGGGTCCAGCCGGTCAACCAATTACAAATCCATTTAACAGTTAACTTGTCTAGCCCACATTTTACAAGCTTCTTTGCAAGAATGTCATGGGGAACCTCGTCAAAGGCCTTACTGAGATCAAGGTATGCAATATCCACAGCATTCCCTTCATCTACCAAGCTGGTAATTTTATCAAAAAAGTCATCAGATTAGTCTGGCATGACTTGTTTCTCTGAAACCCATGTTGACTTTTTGTGATTATAGCATTGCCTTCAAAATGTTCACAGACTCTCTGTTTAATGATCTGCTCTAGAATCTTCCCTGGTATTGATGTCAGACTAACTGGACGATAGTTGTTGGGATCCTCCTTTTTTCCCTTTTTGAAGATGGGGACAATGTTTGCCCTCCTCCAGTCTGCTGGGACTTCCCCTGTTCTCCAGGAGTTCTCAAAGATTATTGTCAATGGCTCTGAGATTACGTTTGCAGCTCTTTTAATTCCCTTGGATGTAGTTCATCTGGTCCTGGAGATTTAAATTCATTTAGATTAAGAAGGTATTCCTGTACTACCTCTTTACCTATTCTGTGTTGGATCTCCACTTGTGAAGACACACCCAACTAAAGGTGGTGGCAGGTTTGGGTGTGCAACACCAGTACCCTGGTGAGATCAAACTCTTTTACCCACAAAGGCTCTGATGCTGAATATAAAGTTCAAAAAAGGAGGAAATTTATTTTAAAGAACAAAAGTAAAGGGTTTTCTCCTCCCCAGCTCTAAAAGCTTGAAATAAAAGGTACTTTACAGTTTGAGTTTCAGCAATCTTCAGGGTGTCATCTCTCTGGGTTTGATCTTGGTTTGATCTCCTCACTCAATGGAGCTGGTGCAGGGTCTTTCAGCTCCTGATTCCTTTGACTTATTTGTTCTTGGCAACTAATTTGGCTAAATGGTGTAAGAAATGCCCTTCCTGGCTGCCTGGGCCTGCTTGCCGCCAATAAAACAGCTCCTTGCAGCTCACAGCAAAGACTGAAGAAAAAAAAACACCTAAAAACTAAAAAACTTCTAGCTAAACAGAGCTTGTTGGGAAGGGACAAACCAAACCTGGAAAAATGCAGGGGAATTCTTCAGCAACTCCCACAACTCTAATACAATGAGACATTCCTATGCTCAGACATACTAAGGCCTGAACTGAAATGAAGGAAAATGCAGGGGAGATTCAAACAGTCCTGGCTGGACATCACACCTCTATTGTTTCCTCTGTTCCATTATCCTCAGGTTGATCACCCTTTTGCTTTTCTGAAAACACTGAAGCAAAGAAGTTGTTGAGTAATTCTACCTTTTCTCTGTCCCCTGTTAGCATTTTGCCATCTTCTCCACATAGTGGCCCTACCGTTTCCTTCTTCTTTCTTTTGCTGCCCCCCAAAAAACCCTTTTTATTGTTCTTAACCTCTCTTGCAAGCCTGAGCTCATTCTGCGCTTTAGCTGTTCTGACTTTACTCCTACAAGTGTTTGCTGTCTGTTTGAATTCTTTGGTGATTTTCCCCCTTTTCCATTTCCTATACATGTTCCGTTTAAAACTTAGCTCCATTGAAAGTTCTTTAGTCATCCATCCTGGTTTCTTGAGACACCTCCCATTTTTCTTCCTCACTGGTACTGTTTGAAATTGTACCTTCAGTATCTCCCTTTTGAGAAAGTCCCATCCATCTTGATGTCTGTTCTCTTTTAGTATTCCTGACCATGGGATCACCCCCAGTATTTCCCTGAGTTTATTGAAATCAGCTCTCCTAAAGTCTAGAATGCATGTCTGACTATGCCTGGCTTCTCCTTTCCATTGTATAACAAACTCTAGGAGAACATGATCACTCTCACTTAAGGATCCCACTCCTTGCACCCCATTAACCAGGTCATCCTTGTTGGTTAGGATCAGATCTAAAATAGCTGACCCCCTTGTTGCCTCTTCTACCTTTTGGACCATGAAATTGTCTTCCAGGCAAGTAAGGAATTTGCTAGACCTTGAAGTTTTGGTTGAGTTAGATTTCCAGCAAATATCAGGATAGTTGAAGTCACCCATCACTACTACATCTCTCCATTCTGCATTTGTGGTCATCTATTCTAGAAAGGCATCATCCAATTCCACCATCTGACTTGGGGGTCTGTAGTAGAGTCCCACAATAACATCCCTGTTGTTTCCCTCTCCTTTAATTTTTATCCAGATGCTCTCCACCTGGCTTCCAGTATTGATGTCATGGATCTCTGTGCTGGTGTAAATATCCCTGACATATAATGCTATTCCTCCTCCTTTCCTGTTTGGCCTGTTTCTCTTATAAAGGTTATATCCCTCTATTCCTACATCCCAATCATGAGACCCATCCCACCAGGTTTCAGTAATGCCTATTATATCATATTTGCTTTGTTGTCCTAGGGGTTCAAGTTCATCTTGCTTATTTCCCATGCTCTGCGCATTAGTGTAGAGCCATCTAAGACCATATGTACCCTTCACTTGCTGGCTGTGCAAGTTGTTTTGCCTCGTACTGTTGGGTCCTTGCACTGTTTGCCTTGTTCCCTCTATGACAGTTTGACTCTTTTCTCCAGCCCTTTTGCCTTCCAGAATACTGTCTCCCTCCCCCATATGACTCAGTTTAAAGCCCTCCTGATCAATTTCTTGAGACTGTTGGCAAAAACGTTTCTGCCAACTGTCATGAGATGCACCCCATCCCTTGCCAGAAGTCCCCCCTCATGAAACCATCTTAGCTTCATTTTAGCTGTTATATAGCAGTTATTGTTGTGTGCCTTCAAGTAGTTTCCAACTTACAGTGGCCTTAAGACTAACTTATCATGGGGTTTTCTGAGGCTGAGTGTGTGACTGGCCCAAGATCACCCATTGGTTTTCATGGCCAAGTGAGGATCCAGCATGGCAGAGGATTGGACTGGATGACCCCTGTGGTCTCTTCCAACTCTATGATTCTATGATTCTAACCCTCATTTCCATTGTTTTAGTCCAACACTCAAACTACTATACCACACCGGCTCTACAGCAGTAGCTGGCGCTATTCCCTGAATTCTAAACCACTCTGTTGCTTCTGTGTAACATCTCTACGTTATGAAATCACATAGCACTTTTCAAAAATGAATTCATATCCTATGAATAAGTGGCTTGGCATCCAGTCCACAGAAAACAGAAAAATCACACAATTATATTCTGGCTAGTTTTTACTTCTATAACCCAGTAGGATGAGAAATAAAGTAAGGGTTCAAGATCTTCTGGAAATTCAGTAGGCTAGAGAACTAAGCACAAATTTTACTTCATAAAAATGAAACCTAACTCACTATGTTATGGTCATTTTTCCATCAGACTGAACAAACTTCTAGAGCAGGAGCTAAGCAACCTGTAACAAGTCTCTATTTTTTCTCCAGTTTCACCAGATGAATTATGAAATGGTAGCAGTAATTTAAAAGTTGGTAGTAGAGAAATAAGTGACAAGCTTTTTTTATGTGAAAGATGAGCTTGTTTTGAATGGGTCTGAGAGGTACCAAAGGTCCCTCTAGCCATGCTGGTCACCTAGTGGCTATCAGTTACCTATGGGAAGCTCAGCAACAGAACATAAGCAAGAGGTACTTGAGCTCTAGAACCCTGTTAAAGATAATGTTGAGTTGTTTGCTTCTTAAGATCCACACAATATTCTGTTTCAGACCATCCTTTCTCAGTACTGGTTGTACAAGCCTGATTGACGAAAAATAAAATAAAATAAATCAATGTTCAGAGGGTCACAGAGATGAAAAATGCCTTTAATCCATCGTTAACTAATTTTGCTTCAATCTCAAATGTCTAGATAGAAATATTTGTGAACACACTGCAAAATCTATGCACCACGTTACAAATGGCTTCAAATTTCTCCTGGAGGGACTGAGATTTTGAGGGCAGTATTCAGTCTGTGTGGCAAGTTCAGCTCTCTCTTGAGCAATTGCTGCCAATTAGTGGCAAGTGATATGTAGTATCCCTCCCCCCCTTTTTTTTTTTGCAGTAGGTAGTAGCTGTAATTCTTCAGGACTCTAGAGGCTAGATTACTGCAGTAAGGAAGAATAATTAAGTAGTGCAATTTCACCACCTTCTGCATGTGTAACCTGACCATCTTTTATATTGTGGCTACTAGGCACTGAAACATTTGCTATATTGGAGTATATACATACAGTGGCCATGAAGGTGGAGCAAGCATAAGAACATTTCATTGTTGTGTAGTAATATTATTATTAGGTCATGATTGCTGAGAGGAAAGGTGCTAAGGGATAGGTTTGTCTCATAAGAAGAACTATTCTTGTGTCATAATGCAACAGCCATGTTGGGTCAGACCAAAGGTCTGTGTAGCCATGCTGGTTACCTAGTGGCTATCCGTTACCTATGGGAAGCCCACCAACAGAACACAATTTGCTTTGACATAAGAACAAACGATACATACGTTTTAATAGTAAAACACTTCCCTTTTAAAAGACAGGTGTGTTTTCTGTTTCTAAAGTAACCAGAATTTGTTCTTATATCCAATAAGGCCATAAGGAAGCAAAACTTAGGACTAGTCTAGACAAGAGGATATAATGCTAATTCCTGTACATTATTGCAAATTCGCAGCAGCATTCTCTTGTCTACATTATCTTTCAGAAAAAAACGATAGGCTAAGAAGCTATCCACATTTGAAGTTCATATACCTGCAAACCAAGATGGTGGTCATAAATTAGCATGTTATACATTGCTGCCACTGCACAGGTTTTTTTCACTTTAAAACAAAGGTGTACAAGTGCGACCTTCTGCCTAAAAAAAATATTTGGACACCTCAGCACAGCAAAAAACAAACAAACAAACAAAATCACTAACACAAAATCCAAGAGGGCACTTTTGGGTGCTGCCTTGCAAGAAAGCCCGCCCCCTGTGCACATCCAGCCCATCTCCACTTCCATGCTCTCCAAGAATGTGTAGCAAAGTGAATTTGTTGTCCCAACAAGCACTAATCTGCATTTCCTCACATTATTTTTAAAATTCGGAAAAAGCCATGAAGGCTTTTCTCACTCAGTAAATGAAGTTTTTCACCCCCTCTTTCCAAATACAGTTGTCCCTCCACATTCGCGGGGGTTAGGGGCGCAAGACCCCCGCGAATGTGAAAAAAACGCGAATAAAAAAAGGTCATGCCACGCCCTCCAGGAACCCCCCCCCCCGCCCTCCCAAAAGCGGCGATGGGGCTTCTAAATCCCCGTCGCTGCTCCTCTCCACCCCCCTGACCTCCCAGAAGCAGCGAGGGGGCTTCTAAAGCCCCATCGCTGCTCCTCTCCACCCCCCCCCCGCCCTCCCAGAAGCGGCGATGGGGCTTCTAAAGCCCCGTCGATGCTCCTCTCCACCCCCCCGCCCTCCCAAAAGCGGCGAGGGGGCTTCAAAAGCCCCATCGCTGCTCCTCTCCACCCCCCCGCCCTCCCAAAAGCAGCGAGGGGGCTTCAAAAGCCCCATCGCTGCTCCTCTCCACCCTCCCCACCCTCCCAAAAGTGGTGATGGGAATGCAAAAGCCCCATCACTGCTCCTCTCCACCCCCCCCCGCCCTCCCAAAAGCGGTCGCTGCTCCTCTCCAACCCCCCCGCCCTCCCAGAAGCGGCGAGGGGGCTTCAAAAGCCCCATCGCTGCTCCTCTCCACCCCCCCGCCCTCCCAGAAGCGGCGAGGGGGCTTCAAAAGCCCCGTCGATGCTCCTCTCCACCTCCCGCCCTCCCAAATGCGGTCGCTGCTCCTCTCCACCCCCCGCCCTCCCAGAAGCAGCGAAGAGGCTTCAAAAGCCCCATCGCTGCTCCTCTCCACCACCCCCGCCCTCCCAAAAGCGGCGAGGGGGCTTCAAAAGCCCCATCGCTGCTCCTCTCCACCACCACCCCCGCCCTCCCAAAAGCGGCGAGGGGGCTTTAAAAGCCCCATCGCTGCTCCTCTCCACCCCCCCTCCCAAAAGCAGCGATGGGGCTTCAAAAGCCCCGTCGCTGCTCCTCTCCACCCCCCCCGCCCTCCCAGAAGCAGCGAGGGGGCTTCAAAAGCCCCGTCGCTGCTCCTCTCCACCCCCGCCCTCCCAAAAGCGGCAATGGGGCTTCACAAACCCCATCGCTGGTCCTCTCCACCACCACCCCGCCCCAGCTGCTTCCCACCCTCCTTCCCAAGGCACCGAAAGGCTTCTTCAGAAGCCCTTCGGAGCCTTGGGAAGGGAATGGGGCGCAGAGGCAGTGCGCCAACTGCTTCCCACCCCTCCTTCCCAAGGTACCGAAAGGCTTCTTCAGAAGCCCTTCGGAGCCTTGGGAAGGGAGTGGGGCGCAGAGGCAGCACACCAGCTGCTTCCCACCCTCCTTCCCAAGGCACCGAAAGGCTTCTTTAGAAGCCCTTCGGAGCCTTGGGAAGGGAATGGGGCGCAGAGGCAGCGCGCCAACTGCTTCCCACCCCTCCTTCCCAAGGCACCGAAAGGCTTCTTCAGAAGCCCTTCGGAGCCTTGGGAAGGGAGTGGGGCGCAGAGGCAGTGCGCCAGCTGCTTCCCCCCTCCTTCCCAAGACACCAAAAGGCTTCTTCAGAAGCCCTTCGGAGCCTTGGGAAGGGAATGGGGCGCAGAGGCAGCGCGCCAGCTGCTTCCCCCCCTCCTTCCCAAGGCACCGAAAGGCTTCTTCAGAAGCCCTTCGGAGCCTTGGGAAGGGAATGGGGCGCAGAGGCAGCGCGCCAGCTGCTTCCCCCCTCCTTCCCAAGACACCGAAAGGCTTCTTCAGAAGCCCTTCGGAGCCTTGGGAAGGGAGTGGGGTGGCGAGGCAGCGCGCCAGCTGCTCCCCTTCCCTCAGAACCAGTGCCGCAGCTGTTTCCCACCCCCCCTTCCCAAGGCACCAAAGGGATTCCTGAGAAGCCCTTCGCTGCCTCCGGAAGGGAGTGGGGCGCAGAGGCAGCGTGCCAGCTGCTCCCCACCCCTCCTTCCCAAGGCACCGAAGGGCTTCCTCAGAAGCTCTTCGCTGCCTTGGGAAGGGAGTGGGCGCAGAGGCAGCATGTTAGCTGCTCCCCACTCCTCCTTCCGAAGGCAGCAAGGGGCTAAGCCCTTTCCTGCCTTGGGAAGGGAGGGTGTGTTGAGCGGGGGGGGGGAGTAGACTTCCACGAATAATCAAAACCGCGAATGTGAAAGTCGCGAATGTGGAGGGGCAACTGTAAGGTGAATCCCCATGGGACCTCATTGGGACAAAGGTGTTCTCCTTGAATTCTATGAAGAATATTTTAACTGTATAGACAAGCTCAAAGTTTTGCAGTTTTAACACTACTCATACCTTCTTAAATCAAAACATTCAGAAGCAGATCGTTTTCCACATTTAATTTTTTTGTTGTTGTCTTTTATTGCAACAATCAATGAGATTTCCAGTTTGTATAAGGAAGATACTGCAACACCAATTAAAACTTTAAAAAATCAGTTACTTATGTGGGATAATCATGTGTTTGACATTAGAATAAGGTTAGTAACCTGTGGCCCTCAATGTATTATTGAGCCCTAGCTCTCTTCAATTTAGCCAGTAAGACTAGTGCTCAGAGATTATGAAAGGTGGAGTCTAATAGCATGGGGACGGGGCTGGTTGCCAACCCTGACATTAAATTCTGGACTTTTGATGAAATTTGTTGTGGAAGAATATTCTCACTGAGCATGTGAATTGCACAAAAGAATCTCATTTGATTCAGGAGATTTCAGGAATCTCCTTCCTGAAATGTGGTACAATGAGCAGGGAGAATAGTGAACAATAGTACTCTACGGACATTTTCAGACATGGAAAATCAGCTTCTTGCCACGCAAGCAGCCTCCGGAACAGTATCGAGGCTGCTGTGTGGCAAGGGTCCATTTTGGACGATGCCGTTTCTCTCTCGGCATCGTCCGTGACTGTTGCGGCCAGCACTGGAGGCAGCCGCGCTATTTTTTACTCACGAAAGTTGTCCATGAGTAAAAAATAGCACAGCTGCCTCCAGTGCTGGCCGCAACAGTCACGGACGATGCCAAGAGAGAAACGGCATCATCCAAAATGGACCCTTGCCACGCAGCAGCCTCGATACTGTTCCAGAGGCTGCTTGCACGGCAAGAAGCTGATTTTCCGTGTCTGAAAATGTCCTACCTGTCCATGGCTTCTGTACCACTTTTAGGACTTTATCAGACCCCTCCCCTTAATGTTCTTTTGCTGGCATAAATTGTAGCATTTTTATGCCAGCAAAAGAAACCCCCCTACCAGACCTACTTTTTCCAGCATCAATGAGGCTTCCCTGGCAGTAACGAAGCACAAATGAAGCTCTGTTTACTTCCGGGGTTGAAATCTCACCGATTCTCATGAGAAGACGCTAGCATGGGAAATTCAAAATTAAAAACAAAATAAAGACACAAAAAAGTACAGCAAAGCACTAAAACACATTTTATTTTTTTATTTATATTTTTTATCAAGTTACAGATATTCAAATATTCAATATAATTAACATATTCAGTAAATGTTTACACATTGCTATTTGTAACTCTTTTCTTAAATCAAACTTGTCTCTAAATACACTTTAAATGTCCTAAGTACATGGGGGTGTCATAAAAAGAGTGCCCCCTACCTGGCTGTCACAATCTCACCTGGAAGTGTTTGCCCATTAACGCTGCATTAACATGAGTACAATGCCATGAGGATTCAAACGCTGGCAATGCTGGCAGAAAAGTGGGATAGGAGATGTATTGATGACTTGGCCCATCAATAAAAAAATACGCCTCATTTACAGTACATGATCGCAAAAGGACAACATCATCTGGTATGTGCACCCTTTCGCGATCATTAGGCATCCCTCTGATTCCATATTTGCTTGGTCTGATAAAGACCTTAGAGTCTACTCCTCCCCTCCTCCCCACTCCATCATTCTCTGATGAAGGCAGTCAAAGATGTGACTCTACTTTTCTCAGTAGAAATCTGATTTTCTGCCATGGAGGAATATGCTCTTTCTGGTTACTAGCTTACTGGAGAGCATATCATTCTCTCTCTTTTTTTAAAATTATTTTATTTATTAATTTTAAAATTAAACAACATACAATTTATACATACAACTTAACAAACACATATAACAGTGATTCCCTCCACCGAGGGACTTCCCTTTACATTCATCCCTCTTTCTAAAATAGCATTGCTTCCAACTCAGGTTTGCTTCTTCTCCCCTTTATTAATACAGATTCTAAAAATTTACTCCATTTTTCACCAAAAACATTCTTATTTAGCCCTCCTTTTTTTTCTTTAACCATATTTGTTAATTTCTCATTTATGTTCCATACATCATTATCTCTCTCTCTCTGGCTTTAGGTGACCCATGTTTCAGATCCATAAAGGAGGATAGACAGTATGATGGCTCTATACACACTGATTTATGTGCTTTGCCTCAGGTGTTTATTGCTCCAGACTCTTTTGTGAAGTCTTCCAAATGCACTATATGCCTTTGCTAATCTGTGATCGATCTCTTTGTCAATCTTGGCATCTGAGGAGATGATGCTTCCCAGGTAGGTGAACTGCTGAACGGACTTGAGCACAGATTTGCCGACGGCAATGTGGGGATGGTGGTGTTCGTCCTGTGGTGCAGGCTGGTAAAGAACTTCTGTTTTCTTCAGGTTGACTTCTAGCCCAAACAGCTCTGCAGCTGTTGCAAAGCAGGATGTTAGGCGCTGCAGAGCTGCTTCTGTGTGGGCAACAAGGGCAGCATCATCGGCGAATACATCATTATACCATTCTTCTATTTGGTATTCACCTTGTATTTTCCATTTCTTTGCTATTATTAACCTTGCTGCTGTCAGCAGATTTGTTAATAAATCCTTAACAATTTGAGATTCTTGTATTTTTTTCACAATATGATAATAATGCTATTTCAGGGCATAAAGGTATATTTATCTCCAGTATCTCACTTATTTCCTTCATTACTATTTTCCAAAATTTCTGCACATATTTGCAATTCTACCACATATGAATATACGTTCCCAATTCTTGGCATCCCCTCCAACACTGTGCTGAATACTTTTTATCTATTTGATTCAATCTTACTGGGGTTGAATCCCAGTTACAGTAATTTTCTTTCATTCTTACTGATAATGTTTTCAAATGTTGCATATTCCCTATTTTTTCCCACTTGGATTTGTCTATTACAGTTGCTACATCTTTTTCCCAAACATCTTTAAGATAATCTTGTACTTCTTCATTATGCATTAACATTTTATATATTTTACTTTAATATAATATCTTTTATATTACTTTTCTCTTGAGTAGCTTTTATAATCAATTCCTCAAATTTTGTGTGTTTTCTACAACTTCCCTCCTTTAACCATTTTTTTGTCCATCGTTCTAACTGTATCAATTTAAACCATGTGAATCCTTGCTCTTTTAATATTTTTTCCCTATAATTCTTATTTTTCATTTTCCCCGTCCATTCCTTCAACCTTATTATTTCTTGTCCTCCTAGCTTTGCTTCTACTTCATTTCTTAAAGGGAAACCCTCTAACAATATTAGTGGCGTTAATGGAGATTCTGGAACTAATACTTTTTTGTATTTAATTCATATATCTAGTATATTTTTTAAGGAGACAGACTGTATTATTTCCCTAAATTTCTTTTTTGGTTTACAAAAAATATATATTTCTTAATTTTAATTCTATCTCTTGTTTATTTATTTCCATCCATTCCATTTCTTTTACTTCCGCAACACTATCAATAATATATCTCAATTGATTCGCTACATAATATAGCTTCAAATTGGGTAGGCCTAGATCTCCTTTTTGGGGGGATTTATACCATCTATTTTTATTAATTCTTGATCTTTTGCCTCCATTACAATAATTAGTTATCATATTCTGCCACTTTTTAAATTCCATCTCTGATACTTTAATAGGCAGCATTCTAAATAAAAAAAATATTTTTGGTAATATTTTCATTTTAACAAGCGCTATTCTTCCAAACCATGAAAATTTAATTTTCCCATATTTCTCTATTTTTTTCTCCATATCTTTTCTTAATATAGTAAAAAAAAAATCCTCTAGTTTTTCCAATTCTGTCACAATATTTATTCCTAAATATTTTATTTGCTCCTTTATTTTAATATATTTCTTTTTACTCTTCATATTTTTTTGCTCTGCCTCTGTATAATTAAATATAATCATTTCTGATTTATTCCAATTTACTTGTAAACCTGTCATCTTCCCAAACATTTCCAAATGTTTCTCTATCTCTTGCATTTTTTCCAATGGGTCTTGTATTGTTATTAAAGTATCATCCGCGAACATATTCAGCTTAATCTCTTCAAAATATTTCCTATCCCTTTCATACCTTCATCTTTTCTAATTACATTATCTAATATTTCTATTACCATAGCAAATATTATTGGGGAAAGTGGGCAACCATGTCTTGTTCCCCTAGTTAAATTTATTTGTTCTGTCTTACCGTCATTTACTATGACTATAGCTTTATTTTTTTATATACAGTTGTTCAATCACGCCCCTAAATTTTTCTCCAAATCCAAATGTTTTCATTATATTTTTTAATGCTGGCCATTCCACACAATCAAAGGCTTTAAATATCTGTCTCCACAGATAACCATGTACCAACAAAATGGCTTTTCAAAACCTGTTGCGTATTAATCTTGAATAGAATGGGAGATAATGATAAGTGAGTAGAGTAGATGTTGCTTGTGGACTTTTCATGCACAGTAGCCTTTTAAAGTCTTTGTGGTGGTGTTTGTCACCTTCTGGGCAGGAAGGTCTGAATTTCTTTTTTAAAAAATATATTCAGCATATTGAAAGCCCATCAGATATGCTAGTGTTGGCCTACATTCTGTTTTAGTCCTGACTAGGGTATACTCATTGATAAGTGATAATTGATAAATTCACTGAATTTATCTACAGGTTGACTCACCATTTAACAACTGATTGAATGGTTCAACTCTAGTTGGGACTAAGCAACAGAATACCGGCTGTTGTCTGTTTTTGTGCAGAATAATGCAATCAAAACAGGTGACCAAAACTCAGCATTAGGGGGAGACATGCGGTTAAAAAGTGGGCTCTAAAATGACTGAGTCTGGCTTGTTACCATTCCCCCCACAAGTAGGGGAGGATGGGAATTGCCATAGAACTGCCTGAACAATTTCTGCCCATCTCTGCAATTTCAAAGAGGGATTGGTTGCTGCACTTACCAAGAAACTAATACCACATTTGGGATGAGTGTGATTACTGAAACCTTGATCTCTCACCATTCTCTTAGTGCAGGGGTAGGCAAATACACAAGGAATGAGAGCAAAGTTTCACCCCTGCACTTCCCACATGCTGAAAATGACATCAAATCACTTTCTAGTCACCATTTTCAGCTGAAAACAGAAGTTTGGTGAAATTCAGGGGTGGGGATGGGGAGGCTAAATTGCTGGATTTGTGATCCCCCCCCTGGTATTTTGGGCCATTTTCAGTCAAAAAATGTCCCCAAATTAGCCCAAAATATTGAAATGCTTTTTAAAGTGTCAGTCACTTGCCCATTTATCCCCATATACAATTCTTCAACAAAGTGTAGGTATGAGTAATGACCACCTTGTATAATTTATTTCAAAGTTGTTTCTAGATCGCAAACCAGTTATTGAAGTGATTGTTTGAATTTGCACCATCTCCTTGGGTATACATAATCTAAAAATACGTTTATCATCTTGCCCTGCTGTGACCCACAATGAATGAATATATAATAGTGCACTTAATTATGTCTGCATTCTAATACATTCACATATGAGAGAGAAAATAGGATTTTTATCACATTATCATATATTAAATCAGCATTAAAATGCAGGCATATGCAAACAGCCTTATATTCCATAGCCACACATTTGATACAGTGCATTGGAAGGTCAGGGTATTTAGCAGCATATACTCCCCTTGAGACGCAACAGATTTGCAGATATACAGCCTAATCCAAAGTACACATTCTGTAAGTCTTATAAGATCAGACTTGAGCTTTAATTCTCTAAGGGGCTTCTTGCAGGGCTGTGTGGTCCTTTCATCCAAATTAAAATGATTATTTGAGACCAGCCCAATAGCATTTATTAGGGGATAGTTGTGTTTAGAATATATGAAATGTGGCCAGAAATGGATTTAAAAACTACTCCTATTTTGAAATACACCTGAAGAAAATATATATTTTTGGGTTCATATTTTAAATAGCTTTAGTAACATAACATCAAATTTCACTATGAGATCTAGTAGGCCTTGTATATTTTCTTCTTGAAACAGTGACTGCACTATAAGAAATAACTTCCAAGTGTGATACAGGGATTAATTTATCCAGTTCAATGTGTTTGTTTAGTAGCACTTTATAAATATGAAGACTCACCCCTCCTCAGGAGCTCAAACCATATTTAAAAACAGAAAACAGAAAGTCAATAAAACGGGTGGTGAACGTGTGGCCTCCAAATGTTGTTGGACTACAACTCCTACATCCTTGACCCTTTCACATGCTGGCTGCAGGTGATAGGAGCTGGAGACCTGTAACACCTTGGAGGGGCACAGGTCATCATACCAAGCAGGAGGTGGCCAGATAACTAGACTAGAGAACTATATATTTACATCTGTTACATGTAATTAGGCTTAATTACCACAAGTTATGAGTACAGGCTTCCCCTTGTTTTCTGACAACTTGCTCTTATGATGCTTGAAAATTACAGCTGAGTTTCATTAATTTGATGAGGGATCCACACTTTCTTCAGTTCTTCTTGCCTATGAGGCATGCTTGGGACTGCTC
This sequence comes from Gambelia wislizenii, assembly GCA_030847615.1. NCBI lineage: Eukaryota > Metazoa > Chordata > Lepidosauria > Squamata > Crotaphytidae > Gambelia > Gambelia wislizenii. The sequence continues at coordinate 302,788,448 of JAUMIR010000004.1, forward strand.
ATGCATGGGTACGTGGTCCCAAGGCTTGCCTAAGGAAAGAGTGGACACTTCCTTGAATTAATGGAACTTGTCTGTGTAATTTGCAAGTGTCAAAAAAGTTGGCTTTCATCAGTTCTTTCTATGGAGGCTTTTTGTACACATTTGTACACATGTATGCACTGCTCGCAAAGCGAGCTGAGAGGGGGGAAAGACACCAAAAAAGGCTCACTCAGTCACTACTCTTACCCTCTTACCCTCAACCATCCTCCTCGTCTCCCTTCACCCTTTTCTCCTCCAGATCTCTGGTGTTTCCATGGCCAGTTCTATGGCTCTGTGCATAGAACAGCAGTGGGAGAGATGAAAAGATGCTAGAGGGAGAGAAGCAAAGCATGATGGTCAGATGGACAGAAGACAGGAAACAGGAAACAGGAAACAGGCTGGGAACATGCAGTTCCTTTTGCCTTGTTTTGCCTTCCCTCCACCTCCTTCCTCCAGCAGCCTGCCAGCTTTGTCCTATAGGGGGTTTGTGTAGGAGCATATCGTAACGGAGATGCTGGGAGCCATATGGGGAGGGGGAAAGCCCTGTTTCTCCCTTCACCTTCTTTCAGGACCCTTCAGGCTTCATTTGAAGCCACCACCACCACAGCAGCAGCAGGGCTTCTCTCTACTCTCCACCCTTGGCATTCACTCTTTTGGCCCTTCTTCTCTTCCTCCCTCCTCTGGCTCCATCTTTCCTTCTTTTATGGGGAAGGGGGGGAGGAGGGGGAGGATTCATGTCAACCACATGAGAGAAAGGGCAGATGGGTTGGGGGGAAAACAGAAATGAAGGGGCTGGCACTCTCTTCTTCCACATACCCACCATGTGAACCAAAGGGGAAGGAAGGACGCAAACACCTGGTCCCGGGCCTCTGCTCATGGTAGTCCTTCCTCTTCCCTCTTCCCTTTCAGGCAAATTCCCACTGCCACTTGTCCCACATGGCTTGTTGCCACTTCAGCTACTCCCTGCTTGTTTGCCAGAGAAAAGGTCCTCGTCAGTGTGTGTGTGTGTGTGTGTGTGTGTGTATGTGTTGTATCCTATGAGGATGGAAGGAGAAAGGTGACCAAGACCTATGCCACTTCTGATATTGGGCTGTGGGAGGGAGGGAAAGAATGGACTTTAGGAGGTGAGTGGAGGATAACAAGTTTTGGTACTAATCTCACTTTTTGAGACACTCTTGCATGCATAAGGTCAGAAAACTCAAGTGGTTTTAAACTGGATAGCTGTTTGTGGTAGAAGATTTGTTTTGGGTTTTTTGCCATTTTTCAATGTATGTTTATTGCTCTGAAGTGTGGTTTTCTGTTTGTGCAGTTCTGACAAGTAGAAGAGTTGGTAAAAGTGACTTGGTTTGAAAGGAAAGGTGGATATTATTACCTTAAGAAATTGTACCACTCTCCTGTGCTCACTTCAGTGTTATGTAGTTGTTTTATTCCACAAAAAAGCAATACTTAGAATTATAGAATCATAGAATCATAGAGTTGGAAGAGACCACAAGGACCATCCAGCCCAATCTCCTGCCATGCAGGAATAAACAATCAAAGCATTCCCAACAGATGGCCATCCAGCCTCTGCTTAAAAACCTCTAATGAAGGAGACTCCATATCACCTGAAAGAAAAGAACCCATATGAATACTACAGGTATGTTAGTGTATGACACACATCTCATTAAAGACATTAAAGAACATTAAAGCTAAGCTTTTTTCATTTACTTTACTTGTGCATGTGTTTTTTTGTGTGTGTTAATTTATTGATCTATAGTGTGTTATTCATGTTTTTTGGCAGCCAAAATGCTTTTGTGATCTAAAAAAACCTGGGTTCCACTTTTCAACCAATTCCACTTTTTGACAGTGCTGTAGTCCCTAACCCATCAGATATGCAGGGGCTTCCTGTACTAAGGTTGTTTCTGCTAAAAATTCAAAGCATTTATGAAATTCTTCTGTACATATTGGTAGTTTCGCCCACACGTGTGAATCAGAGACATTTTTTTTCCTTTGCTCCCTAATGACCACAGTAATTACTGGTGAAAGCAGATAACTGTTGTAACATTTTTTTATGTGCTACAGGCATTGCATTGATCCAATACATGTGTTCTTTCATTTACTGAATGTGTTGAGTTCTGTTGCATACTTCCCATAGAATATATTTACACTTATTCATTTTATTTCTATGCTCACTTGTCCAAAGTGTCTAATACAGAAAGAGTACCATCATTGAAGGGGAAAAAGTTAAGAGTTGCTTTTTATTGAAAAATCACAGAATTATTACAGTGACTACACCACCTGGCTTGATGTTTTCAAAAGGACTTTCATGGAAATCCTCATTGCCTACAGCAGCAATTCATGTGATGAACAGTACCTTTTAAATATTACATATTACCCTGGATCACATACCTGCAGATGTCCAGGGGCCTGTCTATATGAGGGGGAAAATGTGAATTGATGCATATTCATGAAAATTCAAAGCAGGATCAACTTGTCTTAACTGTGTTTGGCAAAATCGCTATCCATTTTTGCAGTCCCAGTGGGCATGCCTGCAATTCAAGATGGTGGGTGTGACTCACATTTTTATTTTAATCAGTTGCTGTTGCCGAACATTTTTTTAAAAAAGCATATCTAAGGTGCAAAAGTGTGATATTCTGACTGAATAAATGTAAAAAATAAAAGAAAAAGGTTGTTCTGTTGCCTCAGAACACTATTGCTAAGGTGAAAATCCAAGATGGCGGTCCTGGGGCACTTGCCTTCTTAGCAAGCCCCACCCCTGCTCCCATCCAGCCAATTGGCTTTCTACTTCCACTTTTCTGGTGCTATGCGAATAAATTCACCCGTCCTAATGGTCAGTTATGTGCATTCCCCACTGAGTTTTCTTAAAAACTTTTGAAAAGCCCCGAAGATTGTTCCCTCAGGATTTATGGTAGATTTGGACATCCTCCTTCTGAATTATGTGGGATCCCATTAAGACAGGTAGGATTCTAAGCAAATTTCACTGTGAAGTCAAAGGCTTTCACGGCTGGCATCCATAGATTTTCCATGGTTTTTTCCCAGAGTGAAGGAGAGATGAAAAGGAAGAAGGAGGAGGAAAGAGAGGGGGGAAAAAATCTAAAAGAATAAAAGTTTAAAAGAAAAGGGAGTGTCTACAAAGTGAAGGGGAATCAATCAAAGGAAAAGGGGAACATGCGTAGAAAAGACAGAGAAAGATGCGCTTTAAAAAAAAATAAGAAAGAAAATGAAACCAAGAAGGAAGTCACATGGTGTGCAAGGAGGAGAGTATGAAACAAGTTTGTATAAATGACAAATAAATAAGTGTAAATTACAAATAACATAATGTTATCAGAAGATGATCAAACAAATAGACAGAAACAAAATTAGAAGATATGAATATTTGGTGTGGATATATATGTTCAGATGTATATAAACAAGTATATGTATATGGTATGTATGTGTGTATTTATATGTGTTTTAACTATAAGAAAATAAAAATAATTAAAAAAAAAAGAAAACCTATTATTTTCACTGTTTAGGAAGAGCCCAGGATTGCTTGTGTACACCAGAAGGAGAAACAAATCTGTGTGAACTGGTCCACATCATCATCTTAAGAAATACATTAGTTGCATGATTTTCACCAAAGAACAAAAAGGGCCTGAGGACTGGATGTCAATAGGTGATAGAGACAGAGGTGAAATAATGGTAGCCCTTGGGGAGGGACAGGACAGTGAAAAGAGTACTGAAATTCTTTCCAGTTCACTATTTGTTTTGTCAAGCATCAAACATGCTGTCAAACTTTTCTCCAGTATTACAGAATCTGGAATGTACTGCATATATCTGAAAGGCAAAATTAATCAGAGATTCATAGAGTAGGTAGTTTTCTGCCAGATACCAGATTTTTTGCTTCCATTGGCAACCCATCATGTGGACTGTTAGCAAAGTCATATGCATGCTGTCCTGCCCTTTGCTACATTATGGGGCAGCTGAAAGCCACTGCCATCGGAAAATTTGTAGAACTCATAGCCTGTAAAACTATGCAGATTTGCAATTATGGTAGTATAATTTGAATATAGATTTTCTCTCCCCCCCCTTCTCTGAATTGCCTTTGTTATAAGCTTGTGGACGTCTGTCAAGTGCAGAAACGGTGTGGCGCTTGTCAAGTGATCATCTCCTGGGGGAAACAGTTGGGTTTCTCTAGTTGCAGGGAATCCCAGCTGTCATGTGGGATTCCATCTGTGAATACTCATTTTTATTTTCCATTCAGTGCTTCATTTCCTTTCTCCATCCCCCCACTCTCTGGTACTTTGGCAGCAAGCTATTCATGCATTATATATTCTGGAGTGCTTTGTTGTAAAATAACAACAGCAGCAGCAGCACTAATAGTAGTAATGGAAAAGGAAGAGGAGAAATGTTAATATATGTTTTATTTCACAATGCAGCAATGTAGAATCTTGTAGCAGTGTAGAATTTTGTGGTGGGATGGAGGGAGGGAAAGGATCTGGTCCTCATATAGCAGAAGGGAGATTCAGGGCTCTGTTCTGGTTCTTGAAAATAGCAATTTATTATATTAAAAGTACCCCTTCCATTTTAGTCAAGGGCAGAAGGTCTGCATGAGTCATGTCTAAGTTAAAGCAAATCTTCCACAGATATTCTTGTCAGAAGTATATTCTCGAGAGAGATAAAACAAGACCTTGTTGTAAGGAAAACCCACAGTTAAAACTTTGGGCATTGTTCATAGTAATACATGTTGGCTTGTTTGTTTTAATACCAGTTTGAGACTTTCTTCTCTCCTTGCTTTTTAAGCACACACATCTGTATTTGCTGTATTTCACAAAAACAACAGACTTAGGCAATCAGAAACTTCCAATATCAGCAACACAAGTTTTTTTTCCTTGTCAACAATGCAAACTTAGTTTGATTTTGGATTTATATACATGCATGCTCTTTACATCCAACAGCCATTTGAGCATCCTTATATGACAGACAAAGTTAACAGTAAGAATCTCCTCTATCAAGGAAACATTTGTTTGAGTGAATGTTCCCCTTTTATACCATGTGGACCCATTCATATAAGTTACTTATTCTAGCATAGTGCTGAATTGAATAATACTACTCCAGAGAAATAAGTTTTGGAAACTTAGTCATGATCATACTTATAATTTATGCTATAACAGAGTAAAATATCTACAGTATGTATTCGAATACATGATAATACATTTTAGGTTAACTAGTATGATACCTTCTTTGGTGCGGTTTAGGGCTGATTTAAATGTAATGACAGTCATTTGGAAATGGTTTGGAGAAAGCCCAATAACCTTGTATCTGTGCTAGAGTTTCACATTTAACCAGCATTTGAATTTGGGTTGTTTTCTCATAACAAAGATGACACTAACCAAAGTTCATCTGGGTTCAGATAAAGTGGCTGCATCCAAATGATCATAAAAACCCAAGATATGAGCAAGCATTCTACCACATGCAACTATTTTTTTGCTCACTTTGTATGAAAGAGCAAACAAGCCAAGAAGTCTTCCATTAAGTCCTGATCACCCTTACATCCGAACTGGGAATCTCTGAGTAATGGTTTTCAAACAAGTCATACCCTGAGGTTTAAAGTAGACTTTTTAACCTAGCATGTTTGGAAACAATTAAGTATAGTTTCCCAGTTTAGATGGAATGGTGAATAAGACTTCCTGGCTTGTTTACTCATTCATATAAGGGAAACCAGATGAGAATTCTCAGAATCAACCACCCAGTATCTGGTTATGCTGTCTGAGGAGTTCTAGGATGTTTAGTCCAAATAAGTAATTTTTACAAGCTCTTCAAAACAAAAAACAAAAACCATCTTCTTAATGGAAGGCTCCTAGCATGCACAAGGGCTCATCCTGACACAGGGCTCATCCATGTCTTGGCTTACTAAGTTGAATAATAATGCCCAATGAGTAACTGCTGTTAGATAACTGTGGTTAGTTAAATATCAAAATGGAAGCTTCTGATCTCATGCTCTGGTGTGCTAGCAGAGCAATGGGTTCAAAGTACAGGAAAACAGATTCCACCTAAACATTAGGAAGAACTTCCTGACTGTAAGAGCTGTTTGTAAGTGGAATACATTGCCTCGTAGTGTTGTGGAGTCTTCTTCTTTGGAGGTTTTTAAACAGAGGCTGGATGGCCATCTGTCAGGAATGATTTGATTGTGTATTCCTGTATGGTAGGGAGTTGGACTGGATGGCCCTTGTGGTCTTTTCCAACTCTTTGATTCTAAGGCTAAGGGTTCATTTACATTGGGTGTTTAAATCTGGGGTCAGTGGATCGACTAGCATTGGATCAACCATGATGGTGGCCACGTACACCAGGCCAAATCTGGTGCGATGGCCATCATTGTCCACATGAGCCAGCTGGCTGACACACGTGGCCCCACTAGCCCATCCCCTATTTTTGAAGCCATTACTACCTTTCTGGCTAAGCAGCTCTCTGCAAGAGCCTTTTGGCACTTCTGCTGAGGTCAGAACAGGGCTCCCAGACTTTTGATCAACAAGGATGGGTCGCTCTACCCCCTTCTCATTGATTGCATGGGTGCCCCATTCTGGCCGCAGCAAAAGCAATGACAGTAGCCAGGCATGAGTCCTATTTTTTAAAAATTTATTTTTGCAATCCCCAAGACTTCCCAGGTTCATTCTCTTAATGCTAAACTATGGTTTTATGTTGCATCTGAATACAGCCAGTGTGTGATGTTTCCCATTTACTTCAAGCGTTGAAACCATTGGGTGGAAGTCTATAATTTCTGTAATACATTTCTCCTTCAAATGCTTCTGAAGGACTTAGTCATCTGAAAAAGAGTCACTATGTATTTGTGGGGGAGGAAAAAAGAGACATAATGACTTTTTCCCTTTTTTAAATTACAGCATTGTTTTAATATCATAGTTTGTTTAATTGTGTTTTAACAATGTTATCTGATGTACTTTTTTATCTGTGCATCTTTTTAATCCTGTTGTGAGCCACCTGCAAACACAGATACTGGTAGTAAGGCAGGCTATAAATCACATAAACAAACAAGCAACCAAACTTTTCCCTTTCTTGACATGTTAACACTTCAGGGTGTTTGTCTATGTCAAGTTATGCTTTTGATGTCTACTTTCTTTTGGACTAATGTATATGGTTAGTGCACCCAGAGTTAGAACTGTTCCTGTATCATTTCAGCAGATGTATGACATTGCATGTAGTAATTAATTACTTATTTGTTTTAAAATTCCTTGTATTTAGAAAATCAGCAGCCTAGCTTTCATCCCAACATACAGTTTTTCAATATACAGTGACTTCATTTTTCATGGGGATGTATTCAAGTCTCACCTGCTTGTGAAGTGGTACAATGCTGAAAAGCTTTACTGCTTGATTCTGTTAAATATATAACCTGTTATGAGTTTAATATTCTCTAGAAAGATGTAAACCAATGCTGCAGAAGTTTCTAAGCAATGTTATCTAAGACGTCTGAATTATTAATAATCATTTTCAGACTAGAACAGTAAAAGAATTTTCAAGCTTTTTACTGGTTGTTTTTGTCTCCATTAACCTCTTGACTTTTGTATAAACAGCACTTGAGGGTTACATCACTTGTTTGTCTAGTTACTTGAAAGGTTAGCAAAAAGTGGGTATCTGCTCGACCTCTCTTATCCTCATTAGCAGATTCTAATTGTTCCCTAAGAGAGCAACTTTTGACCTTGTTTAACCTTGTCAAATTGGCCTGGTTGTAGTTTTTTTACAAAAAAAAGGTCTAAAACTTGCAAAGCAATAGCTAGTTTAAAAAAATATTTAAGGTAGTGATGTATAGCACTACAAATAGATATTTCTGTTACATGATCTGTCATCAGTACAAAAATTCTAGATTTGATACCCTGGATGAAAATTCATAAATAGTTCTTATTTTGATACCCTGGATTACAATTCATACATTTCTACGTTCCTTGTTTATGTTCCCTTATGTGTATTTATTTAGCATCCAGGCTTGCGTAATGTTAACATTATTTAACAGCATGACTCAGAACAATCAGCAGAATAAAACACCAAGTAATATTATACAAAAACATTTAAATCTTTAACCTACCCCCGTTAAATGCCAGCCAAAATGTTGAGCTCCTAAAGTGTTCAGATTTTGACACATGTTAACCATAGGATTATAGGCAACCTGAAATTTGGGACAGAAGTCTTTAGTTCTTAGGAGATTTTCACACGGGCTATATATCCTGTGGCAGGAACAGAACAGGGTCAGGAAAGGTTTTCCCTTTCGGACAACGTTGACCCCGTTCTGTCCTGCATCCATCCTGCTCCCGTGACTGTTCCAGAACAATGTAATCATGATTTTTCATTGTGAACAGACCTCCCGTTCTGTCGCTATCACGCAATCACAGGTGTGCGAACAGGAGCCCCATTCCTGTTCTGAAATGACAGCCACTGAGGGGAGGTCCATTCCGAGCACTTCCTGGTACGATCTGGACATCCAGGTAAGTGGCACCCTTTCTTTACCTTCCCTGTTTTGATTATGTGATTTAAAGTGTGTTTTTGTGCTTGGTGAACTGATGTTGTTTGGGGGAGTTTTATTTTTTAAATTTACCGCTCGGCCGTTATCACATGATAATGTGATAATGGTTCAGACGGCCGGTCGTAAAAGCAGCCTTACGACAGCTGCATTTATCGGTGTCCAGCGAGGGGAGGGGGAGCCCGTTCCTCCTGCGGAATTAAGGTAAGTGTGTGAAATATTTACGTTATTCTGTGGCAGGAACAGGAGAGGAGGTGGCAGGGCAGTAATGGGGCATTTTGGGCCTGTGTGAAAATCTCCTTAGCAGGTTTATATTTATTTGCTTCATTTATTTTAAAACATATACACTCTCTCCCTCCCTCTCTCCCTCTCTCTCTCGGGGGGGGGGCTTGGCTGCTTACAATAAGACTTGTGTGTATGAATACATCAGAGCCTTGGTATGGGCAATGTTAATAGGTTTTAACAAACTTAACTAAAGGACATACAGTCCTCAGGATCTATGTGGAAGTGGAGAAAGAACTGTGTCAGAGCCACTGCTGCATCCAGAGCCAGTCTGACTCACTTTGGGGGCAGGATGTGAAGTGAAGATTCCTTTTTACTGATTAGTATTATCATTATATTCATTGTACCCCAGTTTAGGACATGAGGTAGTTTACAGCAGTTAAAAACAAATAAAATTAAACAGCATGTAAAAGTTAAAAAAAAATAAACCATCATAAAATTTGAAACCATTTTAAACAATTTATAACAAAAACCAATAAAAGTCCAGCACATTATATAAGGATTGTTTCCCCTGAAAAATCAATTATCAAAGGCCTGCCAGAATAAACCAGGTTTTACCTGCTTGCAAAAAGGAATGTGCCATCCTAGCTTCTCTGGAAAAGGAGTTCCACAGCCTATTCTGTTGAAACCAAACAAAGGGTTCAAAACTTGATATAACAGTTTCAGGCCTGTTCTTGGATCTTGTTTAGGGGGGGTGAAAGGGACCACCTCAGACTTATCCTTTCCAGTGTTCTCCTGCTGTGCCCCATTTCAACTCCAGTGGAGATACCACTGGCAGTATTCCTTTGCCTATGAAACTTTTATTTTATTCTATTTTATGATAAGTTTTAATTGTTGGCAGCTACCCTGCACAGTGAATAAGCATTAGATGGAGATATAAATGTGTGTGTGTGCATAAATAAGTGCTCTACATCTCATCTCTAAATGCCTGTCTGGTAGCAGAGTAGAAATTCTTGCCCATTCTAAACCTTCTTAGCTGGAGTTTAGAAGAGGCTGTGATTGCTCTTTTCAACACAAAGAATAAAAGATAGATTTCAAAGAAATAACAGAAACAAAAATGGATTAATCATAGGTGATGTGGAAGTATGGATATGTTATGTAAACAGTAAAATGAATAAATAAACTAATAGCTTACTACTGTGCTATCATAGTAAGGGAATTCAATGTTTTAGATGTAGGTAAATGAGTACTGAGATTTGTAAATCAAAGAGCAATAATGTTTAAATTGGTTACTGGGGTATTTTTTCTAGCATTTAGTACTGTATAATATTCCTTACATTTATGTTAGAACACAGCTGAGATGGGAGTAGATAAACCCTTTTATTTTACACACACACACATATATACATATACCTTTTGAGTAAGAAGAAAGATGGTACAAACATATTAAACTTAATTATTATTTTGGTATGTGAATGTATGCTCTCTGAATTTGGTTGTCTATACTCTTGATAATCCTTTTAAAAGAACAACTCGTAACATAAAGATAAATCCGGCAGCAAATGTCACTATGTGTGTTGGCAATGACCAGCTAACCTTTACCACAATGAGATGAAAGAATAGCCCATACTCCCAAGATGTTGTGACATTAGTCCTCAAACTTTTTATTTCCTAACAGCCCAAATAGCAGAGAGAGCTTTGATATATATATATATATATATATATATATATATATATATATACATATATATACTGAAAGTCAGTATATTGGAACAGGCAGATTTTCCAAAGATAGGTGCTTTCGTTCAGGAAGGAGCACTACACGTGTGCTTTAGATGAATGTGAAAATGGAAACACAGCAAGGGGTTTCCAGACTCAGTTCCTACTATTCTGAGTTGGTCCATAACTCAACATTAAAGTATATGCTTTGTATGCAAAAGGCCCTGGTTTTAATCCCTTGCACTTCCAGTGGGTCCAGAGAAGGCCCATGTCTGAAGCCCTGGAAAACTGTTACTAGATAGTCTGATCAGTTCTAAGTTAGAAGGTTCAAAAGGTTTGAGTTAGTATAGCTCAAGCTTGATAGATTTATAGAGTATTGGTGCTGGTTTGCCTTGTACGGTTGGCCCTCCATATTCATGGATTCTGCATCCCCAGATTCAACCAAACATGGCTTGAAAATGTTTTTTAAAAATTCAAAAAAGAAAAGTTTATTTTGCTGTTTTATATAAGCGATGCCATTTTAGCACACTGTTGTATATAATGAGAGTTGAGCATCCATGGATTTTGGTACCCACAAAGGGTCCTGGAACCAAAGCCCAGCAGATACCGAAGGCCCACTGTACACATTATTGCCAGTTCAATATGATTGAAAGACAGTTTCTAATAGGAAGTTGTATTTGGTCATAGAGACTGTGATAGATCACTGAATCAACCACCAGTATAAGTCCTGATAGGACTAAAATTAAACATATTGTAGTTTAAGTTAGCATCCTTAACTGAATTATTGACAGGCAGAATATTCATTATATGGCTATGAACAGTGATTGAGTGATGTTCCAGTGGAGTGTCCTGGGTAAGGACGATGGGAATGTTCTATCCATCTGCTTTCTGTGTATGTAACAAGCTCATTCAGACACCTCAGAGCTAAACCACTTTTGAATAACAGAACTACACGGACCATCTCCAACTGCAGATGGAATAGTCAACACTAGCAATTTATCCCTATTATAACATTTTCTTTCCCATGCAAAATAGTCCATGCTTAATCTTGTCCCTGACAAGCTACTCTTGAGTGGCATGTTCTCCAATAATGCTAAACTACCATTTGTTATGCATCATCCTACCATTGCTTAGTTATAGATGGCTTCAGCATGTCACTATACAGGCGTACTTCAGTCAAGAAAACCTATAACAAAGAAGCTTCTTTTTACAAAGTCTTTTTATGGAAATCCATCCCAGCCCCTCTTTTTCCTGGCTTCGGTCTAGCTGGGAGGTGTGTGTGTGTGTGTGTGTTAGCAGCACTGGCATTTGGAGCATGGTAAAGGAGGGCTGGAGAAACACACTTTCATGTTTGGTTGCAGCAGTGTGTCTGAGGAAACAGTGCAATAATGCTTGGCCTGAGAAAGAATCAGATTTTACTCTAGGTGATCCTACTGCAGCTGAGTGTGCTTCCATACAACAGGCAAGGTCAATAGCTGCCTCCAGAATCACTTGAGTATGCATGAAGAGCAGAAGAGCAAGAAAGGGGTAAAGATTAGCCTGCCTCACCAGCTACTTTGGAAATGATGAAAAAACATAGACCTATAAGTTTTGCCACCAAAGTGGAAATCATAAGAAAATTGGAAGCTGTTGAAAGAAAAATATCATCCCAGGATGCATTTTGGAAGAAATTTTCAGGTGGTCTATAGAAGATTAAAATATTTTTGTTTACTTATGCAAGGCTTACCCAACCTGGTTGTTTCATTTCACATGTGTAATGTTAGTTTTGAATAAAAGGTTTGCTGAAACCTGTTGAACTGTTTCTTTTTGTGGTGTAGGAATGTATCTCTATTTTACCCATGTTATTTCTACCTCTAGTACCAAAGCTTCTGTTGAAGAAGTAAAGCCCAGGAACTAGGGTTGCCATAATTCTCTGCCACACAACTGGGGCAAAAGTATACAGGAATATATTGGATTGATTATCTACCAAAAAACCCCTAAAAACCAGTCTATCCAAACAGAATCACTGGGCTAGAAACCCAGTTTTGCTTATTTAAATCAGAGGAATCTGCAGGGTTTCACCTTCCTATCCCCACCATGCCATCCTCTTCTAGCAGTCCCAGCTTCCCCCATGCCAGGGAGTCCTTCACCTCCCGCTCCTCTTGTGGCCCCCTGGCTGGAGGAGAGTGCAGCCAACAGCTTTGTCCTGTGGTTCCCAACAGGTCGGTTCCCAGCTTGCCCTCTTCTCTTCCCTCCCTGTAACCCCCTCCCCCAGGGTGCCAAGATGGCTAGAAAGAGGTGCCCTGTGGACTCACAACTCCCAGAAACCCCAAACAGCATGGCCATGTTGAGGGGGTTCCTGCCCAGCTCTGGCTTTTCCCGCATCTTCCTCATCCTCCTCCACCCAGGGAGCTCTCTGCCACTGTGGAGGAGTGCTACCTGTCTCAGCCAAGAGCAGAGGGCCAAGTGGGCTCCTGGCCAGTTTATTTCAGGGGACGTGGATGGGCTGGAAGAGACCCACCCATCTGCTTTTGTCCAGCAAGCCTGTGAGCTTTGAAAGGAAGGTGAAGCCCTGTAGGTCAAGGAGGGGCCGGGCGGGGTTGGGGGTAGAGGGATGTGCAGCTGCCATTGCTGACCGGGTGAGACAGTCCAATAGGGAAGAGGACTCGCCACCCCACTGGGCCATCAGGGGGGGGGAGTTTGGGGAGTGAGTGTGCAGCAGATTCCTCTAATTTAAATAAGCAAATCTGGGTTTCTAGCTGCCGCTGTTGATCAGGTGAGTAGCAGACCTGCCGCCCCACTGGGCCATCCTGCCCCCGGCAATGGCCAAAAGGCACACCGGCCCTTTGTCTGAGGGGGAGTGTACTTATCTCCTGCCCCCGAGCTTCTACACAGGCAGTGACTCACCACATGCGCGCGCACACACACACACACAAGCTGGCCTTCATTCCTTTCTCTTGATTTTCCTTGGCTCGCTCTCTCTGTTGCTGCCCGCTCTGCAAACTCTGACTCCTGCCTTTTGCACACTGCACTTTCCCTCTTTCTGCATTCACTCCCCATGTGACCCAGAGCCTGCATACAGAAAACCTGGAGTCAGAATCTGGGATCTGCTGCTTGAAGCAGCCCAGCCGGATGGGTAAACTTTCTCTCCCTCTAATACAGAATTTCTCTGATTTTCTGGTGCTTATGGCAATCCTACCAGGAACACATCTATTTTGTTACCTGTATTCACTTTTCTTAAGAGTAACTTTCTAGGATGTCAGCTTATGCACTCTCCCTTCCCTTCCCTTCTCCAGGCCTTAAACTGGTTAATCATATCTACTTATCCTACTTATCATTTATTGAAACATGCAGGCTTCATAAAATATGGTTTGAATTCAGCTTGTTTCATTAAACTGTAGTTAACTATAGTTAAGACTAACATGTTCATTCTGGTTCAGACACAATACTTGGTGGCTGCTCCCAGACACTGGAACCCTCTGAGGAGACTAGATTGGCTCTCTACTTGTTGTTCTTCCATTGGCAGTTGAAGACTTTTTTAGTCCAACAGGCTTTTGAGAAATGTTTTACAAGATGAGTTTTTTCCCCTCTTAGTGTGCTGTGCTACTTTTGTCTTCTGCCTTTTAATGGATATGTTTCAAATATTATTTTTTTAATTTAGTAGACATTCAATTGCGTTTTAAATACAATGGCTGGAATTCAGTATCACACTTATGAGTGTGTAACCTGGAGTTATGCATCTGTAACTGATCCATATGCATAATCACTACATAGTCACAATTGTGACACTATTGCTGTGATTGTAGCTGCCCCCTCAAACCCACTTGATTGGGTATCAGCCACACCAAGAGAAAAATATTTATTCTGCTTATGGTTGAGGTGTAGGGAAATGATGTTTTCATCCCCTCCCACCAGCAAGTGAGGCTCTGGCAGTCAGAAATGGGACTTCTTCACAAGTGTTTGTCATTTCCTTGCTCACTTTGGGTGGGGGTATGGTGGAAACATCCACCTGCACCTTGATCACCAGCAGAATGGGCCTCCTCTCAGTGTGTCTGATAAAGTGGGCAGGGGGGGGTCGAGCTGGGAGATGTTACTTAGTTATGCAAATGTAACTAAGTAGTCCATGTTGAATTCTGGCCATGGTTTGTTTTTATCTGTATGTCTCTTCTTATTTGTATTTTTATTTTGTAAGCCATTTTAGATCCAAGCTTTGGGAAAAGGCAAGATGTAAATAGACCAATACAACTCAATTTTATACTAATTTATATTAGTTTAAAAAGAAATTAGAAGCAAAAACCTCTGATCTCCACCTTGTGAACATTGGGAGGAGGGCTGAAACCATGGATGAATGGTTAAATCATGGCTTGGTATTACATCCAATGCAGTTTATATGTAGGTCTCTCTTCCTCCCCCTCCCTCCCCCTCCCTCCCCCCTCTCTCGGTAGCTTGCTTACCTCCAAGTACCATATGTATAGATTTTCACTTCCATTTCACAATATCAGGAAATGACTCTTGAATGCAGCATGCGCAATTCCTTCTATGACAAAAACTGAAGCATTGCAACTATGTCAACTATGCATCCTAGGTTCATCTGTACCAGCAAAGCATAATATTATGCCACCTTGGTGGTCATAGTGTCTCATTATCAATACCTGTTTGCTAGCACAGTACAGTAATCCCATAGGATCATCTATGGTTCCTGCTTCTGGGTCAGTCATGGAAATTGAGGATTTCTCTAAGAAAGGTTTGAAGTTGCTGGAAAAAGATTTTATCCACATTTGAAGGGGGGCAAAACCCTTGTGGAATATTACCTTGAGACCCTTTCATTATATTCTGTACTCTGAGTCACAGTTTCATGATGCTTGATATACAGAACAAGGACTAGTGCATGATAAATGTCTAACTGGCATTTCACTACCAGTCACTGTAAAGAACAGTGTTGATAAAGCTTAATAAATTCCAGATCAGGTCATTCCTTGCATCTAGATTTATCAATAAAATTAAGGAGAAATAATTTCACTTTTTAAAAACTCTCCATTGCAAAATGTGAATATTCTTGAATATCTTTGTGACAAGTGCGTCATTTCTCCACCCCCTGTATTTTGTTAATAAGGGTAAGTGTTGTGCTTTCATGTGTGTGTATGTGTGAATTCATTCAAATTCATTCTGGCTGCTGCTGGTACTTTTTTTTTTTTAGATTATAAAGTTGGGATCATTAGCATTATTATTTCAGCAACAGTAAAGCAGGACATCAGCAGTCATCTAGGAAAAAAAGGAGAGAGGAAAAAATTACATTATCCATTCAGAATAATTTTCTACCTAATATGAATGTTACCCAAGATAGGGCTTTGAAATGGATACTGATTCTTTAAATTCTTTCCTGTCTGTTTCAGGAAATAGTGAGATCCTGTTGATAATGAAGTACAATGTGTCTAAAGTTCACTTCTAAACACTTGGCTCTTTGCTGTGCAAGTCATCTGCATTCCCTTTATAATTCTAAGCCACCAGAGATATGCCTAATCTTGGAGATCTGATCCAGCACTATCATTCAGAAAAATCCTTGATAATAATTCTGCCATTCAGATCTATGAAAGCACTAAAGCTTTGTAGCTTGTGTCATCTTCTACTTCTTCTTTCTTTCTTTTTTAAAGTCCTGAGTCTAGGGAATAAGGCCTTAGCTTATGGATTTGGAGATTTAGTTGTTTGCAAATAAAATCATTATTACTATTATTATTCAAGTTCTTAATCAACACAAGCAAATGGCATCTGTTTGTTATCATTCTTTTTCCAGAAGACAAAGGCTCCAGTCCCTATGGTGCTGACTGCTGGCCCCAAGTGGCTTCTGGATGTGACTTGGCAAGGAGTGGAAGACAACAAAAACAACTGCATTGTGTACAGCAAAGGTAAACAAAAGATGATTTTTCCTTCCACTTTCTTTGCAAAGAATTAATACAGTGCTGGTAAAATGTGTCCATTGCAGCAAATGCAGGGTGCAAAAGCAAGACTGTGATTTCCTTGTTATCTATACAGTAGCTGCCGCATCTTTATTTCAGAGTGAAGAAAGGAAAAATGTTTTGTGCATGGTATTATACTATTTTGTGCATTATAATGCATTATATAGTGCAGTATATAACTGAGTATGAAACAAAGACACAGTGTTCCCTTTCAGTATTCAAGCATTCTTTTAAAGAGGGACAGAGCTTAAGGCCTGCTGTATTGTCTGATATAAAACCATGCTACCATAATACAAGCTATTATCTAATTTGCTTGCCTATTAAATAACCAAACTCTGTGTTAGACTTCTCAGCCTTCATTTTTACAGCATGTTTCAGATTCTTTGCCTTCCTCCCCACCCGAGCTTTCTGCATTGTATCGCAACAGCATTTTCTTCAGCGTATAAAAAATTCCAGTAGATTTTTTTTTTAAGTACCCTGTCTTTTAAAGAAGGGGATAGAGCTGAAATTGCAGTTCTGTCCTGACAGAAGTCCAAAACACTGTGACCAAAACTTGACATAGTTACTTTTTCAGAATGTTATTTTTCAGAGTTTTATTATCCAGAGTTTTATTTTTCAGAATAAAACTCTTAGGAATCTGCAATCAGAGTCCAACTGGGGATTCTGGGAGCTGGAATTAAAAACAACAACAACATATTTTCCAAGCTTTGGCTATGACAAGTGAGCAAGCTGTGAAATCTGTGAAAGTTGTGTTGAGGAACTGCATTGTTTCCTGTAAGACTATCTTTAAAATGATGTCCAGTATTTGGAATTTGTTTTGAAATTGTAATTAGCAGGTGTTTGAAGAATAAAGAATTACATGGGGGACGGCAGTTGATGCCAGCAAGCTTTGGCCTGCGGGTATGAGCCACCTTATTGTAGTTGTTGTTTTTTAAAATCATCTTGTGCTGATTAATATCTTGGTGTTATTTGGAATGCATAGATTTTATTGCCTTCCACTGAAATGATTTGCCAAATGGCAAGCTAGGATCCACCAGTGAGTCAAGAAAAATATGATGTATGAGTCTTTATGCTGCTTCCAGTGGGTGTACACCTTGCATTGCTGGTTATAGTCTTGTGGAGATGCTACTGAACTCCCATAAGCTTCATAATGATTGAAACCACCTAGCTGCATAGTTGTATTGTTATGTACCTTTAAGTAGACTCAACTTATAATGACCCTATCATATGGTTTTCTTGACAAGATTTATTCAGAGGCAGTTTCTCATTGTCTTCTTCTATGGCTGAGAGATCATGACTTGCCCAAGGCCACCTAGTGGGTTTTTCATGGTTGAGCAGGCATTTAAATGTTGGTCTGCTGTTTTAGTCCAGCTCTAAAACCACTGTACCGTGTTGCTCTCTAACTGCATAGGTATGGGTGGATTGACTCAATCAAGGGAGCCACAGCCCTGATTTTGCAAGCCTCATGTTAATAACAACGTCTCTTGGAGTTGTCTTATTCATGGACTGGCCATAAGTTAAAGCAAACAACACACTGAATAGAATTGTTGTAGTATTACTGTGCTGTATTGTGGGGAAAAGAATACATAGCTGAGCTTCATAGTGAGGTTGCTGTTGGCCATGATTTGAAGGAATGTCATAGTGAGGAAGGAGCAAGCTTGTTTTCTGCGGCTCCAGTGACAAGGACACGGAGCAAACTACAGGAAAAGAGGTTCCATCTAAATATTAGGAAGAACTTACTGACAATAAGAGCTCCCTCAGAGTGTGGTGGAGTTTCCTTCTTTGGAGGTTTTTAAACAGAGGCTGGATGGCCATCTGTCAGGAATGCTTTGATTGTGTATTCCTGCATTGGACTGGATGGCCCGTATGGTCTTTTCCAACTCTATGATTCTATGATTTGGAGCAAAGGCTGAACATAACTTCTATCAATGCACATACATAGATAAAACTTTGGGAGTCATAGAGTGATTTAATATTACTCCTGCTCCTAAAAGTATTGTTTTGGTCAATAGGTAGATTCTCAGTTTTAGAAGAAAAGGTGAAAATGTAATCCCATAGTGCTGAATTTGTACAGCAGAACCATGGTATCTGAATGCTCCATCAAGCCATCAAGCTATTGCTGCTATGCCCAAGGGCAAATTAAAGTGGTTAGAGTTGCATGGTAATTTCAAAAACAGGTCTACCAGGCCTTATGGAGAAATAGTGGAGAAGAGTGCTACAGAGCCCTCTTCCTAGGAGCATTTCATTCTTTTTTTAAAATTATTTTATTTAATAAACACATTTAACACCTTTAAACATTATACATTACACATTAGACAATTAAACATTCAAAGAAATGTAACACTTGACTGTGTTACAATACAAGAACCAAGTATGTGTGCACATGTGTAAGTAAGTGTGTGTGGCACCAGCAACACCATGGGGCTTCTAGTCACTGAAGGCCCTGGAGCATTTGCTTCAGTTGCCCCACTGATATCCAGCCTTGATTATACCCCATTAATACAATCTGTGTTGTATTTTTTTCCATTCCTCCCCCCTTCCCTTAGCATTTCCAACAATGCTCAGGTTTCAAATACTATAAATCCCCACTCACAGTGCTTTGTGATTGTTTCAGACATTGCACAATTGTAAGGCAATTTATTTTAGGGTTTTTTTATTATTATTTCTTACCAAACTGGCCCACTGAGATGAAAGATTTGTTTGCTGAGGCAACCTTGTGACCATTTCCGCATACAAGCATCCAGGCAAATAAGTACCCATATCACTATATTAACATACAAAACACTAATCATAACATCAAAGGCTACTAAAACTTACTAGAAACAATTACAACTTGTTCCTATAATCATTGCAATTTGTACACTTATAAGAGGATTGCCTTTAAACTGCTACAAGCCTTTGAAAATTGAAACACTGAAAACAGGGAATTTGCATGTTTAAAAAACCGAGTAGTAACACATCAGGGTCTTATGCATTCTTTCTATTATAATTACAAAACACCAATAAATTAATTTCTAACCTGAAAATACCTGATTTAGTTAAGGAAAAAAACAGAGCCTAAAACAGAATGAATCGGCATCATTTTAAAGTTCACTGTGACTCATTGCTCTAGCAACAGAAAAACAACACAGTATTTTGATGTTAGCATACAGTTGCTATTTATTTTGAACTGTATTATGAACTGCTTATATATAAACTTTGCTGCAACTATCCAAAGTAAAACTTCAGCCCACAGATACACCGGTAACAGAAAACCGGATTATTCATAATTGAGACATGTCTGTTCCAGTTTCCCACATCTTTTCAGTCCCCACTCCTTTTCCAACATTACTTGCATTACTTTTGTTTTCTCTCAGGTGCCACAGTTTTGCTAAGGAGAAGATCTAGAAGGATTCATCCTATTATAGCATTGCTCCTTAAAGGTTGTTTCCTGAGGAGCAGCCAATTTAAGTAACCTTGAATGTGTGCTGAAAAGTAATTAGCAAAGCCATGCCTGCTCTGGTTAGGATCTTGGCTAACATTTCATGTCAGCTAACAACAAGCAAGAATTCCCAGGGAACTCTGGTTTAATGCAAACCTTTTCCATAAAAAGTGGTATACAAGTTTAGGAGCTGACAAGTAACAGAAGATGACATGGCCACAATTTTTGAACCCCTGGACCATCATCTGAACATGGACTGTGGCATGTATTAAGATGATATTAGGGGTGTGGAAATTCTTGTGGCTTCAGATTTGTGATAATCTGTTCAAACATGCAACCCAGCTCTTGATGTTGTATTACTAAGGTGATGAATGTGCATATGTGAATCAACCAATAGATTTTAACTTCTGGGAATGAATGTTTCCCATATGCTTAAATAATTCATAAAGCTTTCTTAGGCTGGTGTATTCTACATGTTGAAGGAGTAATATAGTTACAATAATCACCTTTGCTCAATTAGTCCTTCTGTACTAAGTCATTAATTTTTGTCCCTTGCCAGATTTTGGAAAGTAGTTCCCTCAGCTGTGTTTCTGTGGGAGGGGGAAGGAAACACTGATTGGTGCTAGGATTATAGCACTATCTCTGAGTAGCAGTATCTGGTCAGGGGATCTGAAGGCTGAAATTTTGCAAGAAGTGGAAATCAGATTGCATGAGATTAGATTTGTGCAGCCCTATGGAAGTCCATGTGGCATGTGGCCTGACCTTTTGGTCAAGGTGAAAATGAAAATCATCCAACTTCTCTTGCTATACTTATAATAATCAGAGTCAGAGGTAATAATCATCAAGGTAAAAATCCATATTTGGAGACATTGAACTTTGTTGGGAGTAGGGATGGAAATTCTTGATTTCCCAACAGATGTCCAGGAAAAGGCATCAGTATTTCTTTCTGTAGTGTGGAAACATTTGGGACTTTTTTTCCTCACAAAGGACAGAAAACTCACCGCAACATCTAAAAACTGCATTTTTGAGAAACACAGTTTAACTCACAACTTCACAACTTTCTGAAGAACAACTGTACTGTTGTAAGTCTGCTTTCAGCCATGACCATTTCATTTTGCCCAAATTTTTGAGAACGAGGAAAAGACCACACAAGAATAGATGGATTAGACAGCAGGAACAAATAAATAAATGTGTATTGCATACTGGAGTTTTAGGGCTGGTTTTCTAGTCCTGCTTGATAGAAGGGCCATGGCATGCAAAAAATAAAAAAAATAAAAAATCACCCTCTAGTCTAAAGAACCCCCAAACAATGGACTGTGTGCTCCCATTCTTTCTTGACCTGCCTGCCTACTCATCCCTGATAATTTGCTTCATCCTTACTAAGGCTCCTTCTCTCCTGTCACCCACGCCTTTACTGCTCTTTCTCACCTGCCTACCAAGAATCTGAGTAGGCAGTCAGGTCAAGAAGGAGGGCAAAGGCAGTGGAATACCCTGCCTCAGAGTGTGGTGGAGTCTTCTCCTTTGGAGGTTTTTAAACAGAAGCTGGATGGCCATCTGTTGGGAATACTTTGTATGTTCCTGCAAGGAAGGGGGTTGGATTGGATGGCCCTCATGGTCTCTTCCAACTCTGTGATTCTATGACTCAAAGCTCAGAGAGTCCAGGGAGCAAGTTGTGCCCCCCCAAAAAAACAAGAAAAAACAAAAACAAAAAAACCAACAACCAGCTAAGAAACAGCAACAGAGGTGTTAGTGCCCCTAATGAGCCCCCACCTCCAGAAACCCCCGAAATTGGTTTATTAATAATTTGGCTTATTAATTTTTTAATTTTTTTATTTATTTAGGTATTTATACCCCACTCTTCAGCCACAAAGGCTATCAGAGCGGCTTACAATTTGTTTTAAGCAATAGTAATTTACACATCTACATTAAGCAGTTTCCAATGTGTATTAGCTAATTGCCCCCACAGGCCGATGTGGTCTTCCATGAGGAAGAGCAGGAAAATATCAGGGACTTACTGTAAGGATCCCAATAGGCACATGCTGAAAGCCATGCATTGCCCAAAGGAAGGACTACTGACAAATTCCAAAATATGAGGAAATATGAGGTGAAAAGGACATTGTCTCCATCACACACCCAAGTGACAGACAATGATTCTATTAAGCAGATGGAGTATTCCTTTGTTTGAAGGTTTTGAACTTCCCTTCCCTAATGCTAGCCATCAAAGAGGCAGCTCAAGCTTTGTAAACCTAATCACGAAGACATTTAAGGCAGTTAAAACACATTAGCATCTTCGGACACCGATTGTCAAGACCAGGAGTTTTCCTGGAACTTATTGTGCAATCTTTGGAGACTATTGTTTCAAGCCAAGAAACTTCCTCACCTGAGGGTATATTTGTGGTATAAATACTAGTCACAAATCCTGCCCCATTGCACAGAGATCTTTTGCTTAGGGACATTCTGTCACTCTTTGTTAGCCACTCCAGATTCATCCATCCACACTGCCAGTCTGCTTGACGACTTCAGACTACAATACAGGCATTGTATCACCCCAGAAATCTCCCCATCTATCCCTCTGGCACTCTCTCTCTCTTCTTCCATTCCTAATGGTCTTGTGTGAATGCTTTATTGTATGAATGCATGTGTGCTTGGTGTTATTATTTTTAAGATTTTAATAAATATTGTTAATTTTTCATTTCACGTTTGTGTGCATCAGTTCAGAGTTAGTAGGGGTAAAGTTGGTATAAAGATCCCTTTCTCTGTTGCCCCCTTATGCATTGATAAGGTCGAGTTGCTTCTAATTTCCCTAACATATTAGAAACTCAATATTTTCTTGGAATTTTGAAGAGCTCTTTGGGTAACAGAGGAGGGGACCCCAGGAGAGGAGCAGCCTTGGCAGGGATGAAGCAAACTAGCAGGGATAAGAAGGAATTGGGGAAACTGTATATGACGGCAGGTCAAGAAAGAAAAGGAACACAGACTCAGACCCTAGAGGTTTCAGGGAACAAGTTGCACCCAAAAAAAAAAAAAAAACAGCCAAGAAGGAGTGGTGGAAGAGGGGATGACAGGAGAGGAGCAAGCTTGGTGGGAATTAAGTGAATTAGAGGAGAAAATAGTCATAGTTTTCACAGTTAAGGTGCTCAGCTTTAGGTCTTAGCATTCAAAGAATGTTCTACTTTGTTCTCCCCTTTTCAAACCTTTTCAAAGCTGAACCATTCAGATGCTTACAACAATGGCACAGTTGTACAGGTGTGCAACTTTGCCTTGGAGAATTTCACTGCATTTGACAAAGTTGTGCTGTTTTGCTGTGCCTCAAACAAAACAACAAAAATGTTCCCAAAAGTTACAGAAACTTTCCAAGCGCTGTTTTCCTTCACACCAGTTTTTCCCAAGTGACTGGGAACACAAAATTTCAACCAATTGTCAAATACCCATTCTATCCCTAGTTAGGAGCTATCCTGCAGATTTTGAGCAAGTGTTGGAGAAAGAGGCCCATGGTGAAACTACTAATGCCTGAATTAGGCCCACATCAGGATAGGAAAAAAGGCATTAGCTGAACATCTGGTACCAGATGCAGTACTGATAGCTAGGTCACATCCTTGGATGAACTACATTAATAGTGCCAGTATCCTTCAAATCTTCCCTTTCAATCTGATTATTATGCTGGTGATTAAATAAAGTTGTGAACAAGTTTTAATGCAACACCAGTCTCTGTGATGACTGTCTCTCTCATTCTTTAAGACCTACACAAAATGAAAGCTGTTATTAAAGCTACAACAGGGACAAGGTTTGCTTCTCAAACCACAAGTCTGTTTTTTAAAAGTCATCCTCTCCATCTTTCACGTATTGCATGTGGCATTATGATTTTTTAAAAATCAGTAATTTTCAATTAAATCATTCTGTTAGGCTGCCCTAAAAATGGAAAGAGGAATTTTGAAGTGTGCGTATGCATGTATGATGTTTCTGACTTAGGACTTTATTAAACCACCCCACATTAATGTTCTTACCGGCATAAATTGTGACATTTTTATGCCAGCAAAAGACACACACACACACCCTGACTCCAGACCTACCTTTGGAAGTATAAAAGAGATTTCCCTAGCAGTAAAGGAGCACAAACAAAACTCTGTTTACTTCCGGGTTCCAAATCTCGCTGATGCTCGCAAGAAGACACTAGTGCAGGAAATTTAAAAATTAAATCAAAATAAAGCCATATTAAAAGTACAGCAAAGAACAAAAACACAAATACATGGGGGGGGGTCATAAAAAGAGCATTCCCTACCCAGCTGTCACAGTTTCACCCAGAAGTGTTCTGTCATTGATGAAGCGTTCGTGTGAGTACAGTGGTGCGAGGATTCAAATGACACAGCTGATCTAGTGATGGCTTGGCCCATCATTAAAATAGGACAGCTTTTAACAAGATACGATCATGGAAGGACGTCATCATCTGGTATGTATGCCCTTCCATGATCAGTAGGCATTCTTATGATGCCATATTTGTCACATCTGATAAAGTCCTTAGATTCTTCTCTTGAACATGTGTTTGTGAGCTGAGTGAAATAACCCCCCCTTCCCCTCGAGTCCTCCCGCCTAACCCAATAAACAGCAACAGGTTACATGCACAAAATTGTTTTAATACACTGGTGGAATGGTACAGGATGAGAAGGTATTGGAGAAAATGGCTACAGCTTTCTGTTATGGTGATAGTTGCTGAGGTTGGACTGGGCATGCGTTAAACCGGCCACGTGACTGGAAACATGTGACCAGAAACCATGTGACCGGAAGATACATGACTGGAAGACACGTGACTGGAAACATGTGACCAGAACCTGGTGGCCAGATTGTGTGATCCACCCAAGAGGCCCGGTCACATGATTCGACCTCGTGACAGACAATGTACTTCTGTCCGCTCTACTGGACGGGGTCTCTGAGGGGTGAACCAAACAAGGCCTGAACATGGCCTACCACTATTCCAACTGGAGACACCTGGCCCTGAGGATGGGACATAACCCATGCCCATCACCGCATGTGGAAAGCTGTGACAAAGAAACAACTATAATGAAACATGTCTGTCCCATGCTCCTAAACTAATACATAGAACAACCTAACTGAGGGAGGGTCTTCGGCTCGAGAGAGCCAACTGGCAGGGTCCAGCAAGGGGCCGGGAATAAATCCCCGGCTGCCGGACCCTGTAGAGGATTGGCCCCACCCCTCGGCCAATCAGAAGCCCACAAAATCGGGCTGCCCTCATTGGCCGAGGGCCCGCCAGCTTGGCCAATTAGGGAAGGAGTGCCCCTCCCTGATTGGTCCAATTTCAATCCTCTTTCCCAGCCTGCCTGAGCATGCTGGGAAGAGGCTGTCAGCAGGCATGGTGGCGCCCATGCCTGCCATGTGCTTGGAAGGGCCAGGGAGGACACCAGCCACAAAACGGCCTCCAGGTAAGAGCCTGGCAGCCTGCTTTAGAGTACACTCATCAGAAGAATACCTTCAGCTTTATTTATTGGATTCATATTCAGCAGCCAAAATAAATAAAATAGAAGTATAATAAATAATCCAGAATGCATAATTCTTATTGACCTTCTGTGGACATTTTAACTTATCTTTGACCGTTTGACAACCTTTTGGTAACATTTGCTTGGTGTCTGATAGTATGGATTTTGAAGACAAAGGGCTCCTTCAACTCTGACTTTATGCTGATAAAAACATATTCTGTTTCAGTCTGCTAGCAGATAGCTGATGATAGCTTGACCAACTAGAATCCTTAATTTCTGCCTTTTTCTCCAGCAAATGTTTAAGCATCATGGAGAAACAAATCAGTAGAGAAGCATGAGATCATGTATCCCATCCTTCACCTTCTCTCTTTGGGCTTAATCACATTTATCCATTATTTCAGATGTGGCCAACTGTGGTCAAGTCTAAGATACTTTGAGCTTAAGCCAATTTTAGACCTTGGGTTAAATAGGGAGCCTGGTTAGCTCGAATGGTGGATACCATCACTGCTTCTGTGAGAGGATGTTCATATCCTGGCAGAGATGGAGTGACAAGGGGTCATGTGATCTTGTGATCTAGCATCCTTCCAAATTAGCCATTAAGAAGAACAGCATACTAACAAATATTTAAATTCATTTATCTTTTATCTAATGAAGGATAGAGTGAAAGTGCAGCAAACTTTGTGTTATGCTTTGTGTTTTCCATCTCCCAAAATGTAGCATAAAGCTAAACACCAGTTTTAGGCTAGGAGTGACCCAAGCAATGAAGGATGGTGGCATTGTTGGACCTGAACATTTATTCTTAAGCCAGGCAAATAAATAGCTGCTATTAATTTGGGGCTGTTAATTATAATTACTCTTTGGTTAAGAGTCTAAGAAAATGAAAAGATTAAAAAGAAGAGAAAAAGATGCAAAGTACAGAACAGAACTGCACAATAAAATGAATGTGTGCTGAAAGTCACACATGTGGATTTTACCTGAACAATGCTTTTTACATATGAAACGTGTATGTTTGGAACTGGTAAAAAAGGGTGCCTGCAAAATATTTAGCAGTGGGAATTATAAAATCATAAGGCGATTAAGTTAGCTAGTTGTGAAATTCTAATATTGCTTTTTAAATGACTTCAGGATATAGGAGGTGCTAAGGTTATTATCTGTTATCAGGAATACAGCGGAATTGTACGACTGGATAATAACTAAACAACTGACACAATGTAAAATTACATTATCAGTGTGTTAAAACAAAATTGCGCCCTAAAGGAGTCTACATGCCAGCTCAGAGCTGCAGTGTAATTATGCTTAACTCTGATAATTAAAATACAACGGAGATCAACAGAATCATTTTCATTAAGAAAATTATTAATGATGGTGGTATAACAGTAATTGATTGCAGAGCACCACAGGATAACTCCATGCAGTAAAACCAACATGTTTAATATGTGTCTGAGACCATTTCTGTGTGGCCTGTAAGACTGAGGATGTTTGACACCAAGACAGAAATCATGCAATATACTTATATTAGAAACTTAAGATCATAAAATTGAAGAGCATGTTTTTAAAACTACTTTTTAAAAGTCTCCCAGGTTTTTGAAGAATGTTTTAAAATGAGCAATGACTATTTGATGAACTGAAGGGGGGAGGGGAGCAGAATTGATGCATCAGTTACACAGCAGAAGTAGGCAGCCCAAACATTTCTCCAGCCTTCTGTCATTTCTTTTCATGTTCCACATTGATTGCTTTTACACTTGTGAACATGATTTACTGATATTATTTTATTTTTATCCAGCCTCACCGAGTAGTTTATGTCCTTAGTTATTATTGAGATGATGCAGAAGAAAGCCCTCTGCTGTTCAGTGTAAGCTAATGAAATGTGAACGGATAATTCTATACAAATAATAATTGATAATTGGTGCAGGAGTGGTGATTTATGTGTAGTCTCACATGCTGTAAAAAGATGTTTAAATCCTCTCCAACTAAAACCAGCTGTCTCTGCATGCTAGACCTTCTTAAACCAAAAACAGTAAGTGTTGGTTGAGGACCCTTCTCCTCTGCCTTCTTGTATGTGTTTCTCTTTCTACCTTCTTCCTTTGCCATCCTAATTGAGAAGCATGTTTGGCAAGAGCCTACATATTTCTATTATTGTGCAGTGCATCAAGTACCACATAAACAAATAAAAATAAACTGAGGCCCCGTCTACACAATAAAAAGAATACGTACGGCGTTTGAAAGATTGATCATGTATACACATGGCTGTTCAGATGCATACGTGTCTTTCGGAAGGGGGGCTAGTGAATCTCCCATAAACTACATGGATTCGGCATTCTGGAGGATTAGCAAATCACGACCCTATATCCGTACACCCATTCATATTGTTGATCATCTGTACACCCCATTCACACACATACGAACAGGCAGTGTAATCTGATTAGTTGACTGAGCAGAGGGGGCGGGGCTAGCAAAGAGGGGAATTGGGAGCGGCTGCCATGTTGTATTCCCGGATAAGCGAGAGTCTGGTAAGGGCATGAAATGGAGATTTTAAACATTTATTCATTTTTATTTTATATTGTAAATATGGAAAACGGACTGTCCACATAACTGGCACTTTTTAAAATTTTTTAAAAAGCAGCAGGAGATTTAAAACCACCACCTGGATCGCTCACTCCAGCCAGCTGGGCAAGGGGGGTCATATGGAGTTTAGGGGAGGTAAAAAATTGTGTAGGCAGATCGTACACATTCAAACGACTGCCTTTTCAAATTTTTTAACCCCCCCCCCCAAATGGATTTTTTAAAATCATGTAGACGGGGCCTGTTAATACGAAAAATACTAATAGTCACAAATGTGGATTAAATACACAGTGTAGATGCATGCTGGAGAGAATTTTCCACAATAATTTCCAGAATTTCTTAAAACTTTTACCAAGATAAATCTTTTCTCCACTCTCTATAGCAAACTGACCCCAAGAAACATGAATTGTGGGAGTTCTTTGAGTGTACTCAGAATGTGTTGTTGTTGTTGTCCTCCTCCTCCTCCTCTTCCTCCTCCTCCTCCTCCTTCTTCTATAATGTATATCTACAATTAACTTTATCCACCTCTAGTGATGTCAGCTTACATCAACATTTTCATAACTTATTGCTGGGCGACATGTTCAAAATCCCATGGATAGAGACTTTTCTACATTGTATCATCTGGCAACATTGGTCTATAAATGCTCCTCATTTGAGAGATTCCCAGTTTTCTTGAAGAGAGCTAGAACATCTAGGAAAAATGTTCTACCTTAGGTCTCTTCCTGATATGCTACTTTTCTACATTAAAAGGAATGTTAATGGTCTGGGGGGAGGGCCTGTTAAAATGCCATCTGCACATCTTCTGTACACATGCATAAGTGGTACATTCTATAAAGGACTTTACCATATGATTTTGCTAAATATTGTAGATCAATATGCATTTTCAAACAATGATCTCATACTATGTTGTAAGAGTATCAGACCATAATATTTTTAAATAGAATAATGATGGGAAAACATCAATTAATGTACCTTCCTAAAAAGAAAAGTAATATATTTATCTATAGCAATAGCAATAGCGTTTCTATTTCTATACTGCTTATCAGTGCCAAAGCACTTCCTAAGTGGTTTACGATGTGTTAGCTAATTGCCCCCAATAAGCTGGGTACTCATTTTATCGACCTATGGAAGGATGGAAGGATGAGTCAACCCTGGAGCCCTCTGGGATTAAATTTACAATGTTGTGACTGCAGTACTGGCATTTAACCACTGCGCCACCAGGTCTCCTATCTAGCTACATATCTATATGCAAATCCATGTAGGATATCCATTAGGTTAATGTCTAATATACTTGAAACCTAGTGAACCTGCATCATTTTTACAGCTGTTGAGTTAAAACATGAATGATGCCCAGATGTTATTGAAACTGAAAAAGAAAATTAGCAAGCGAATTTTCAAATTGAAAAAAAACACCTGTGGATATACAGTTTTGCATTTAGAGACAGTTATTTATTTGCCTGATCAGCGGGACTTGGGAGCCAAACCTAAGCTGAGTCAGACAGAACTAGTTGATTTAAATCAGGTAGTTGCAATTGAACCAATGAGGTCACAATAACTAAAACTGAAAACATTCAAACACAGTAAGTGAGGCCAGCTGAGTAAGTCAGGTTGAAGTCATTCAGTTTGCAGAGGGTCAGATCAGGACAAGTCAATTCACTACTGAATGGCACAGTGTTTATATGCCAGTACTGCAGCCACAATGTTGCAAGGTTCACTCAGCCTTCCATCCTTTTGTAGGTTGGTAAAATGAGTACCTGGCTTGTGGGGGCAATTAGCTAACACACCTCTAATTGGAAACCTCTTAGAGAGTGCCTAGTGTCCTATGGGAGCAGTGTAGATACCATTGCTTAACTATTTGTAAGCCACACTGAGCGCATTCATGGCGGAAGAGCAGGGTATAAATACCTAAATAAATAAATAAATACTGACACATTTAAAGAATAAAGACGATTGCACACTCTCAGTGTAAACAGCTCTGTTAGCTTAACTAGAGAAGGAAGTCTACAAAAAGGACTAGAGTCAATGGAGTATTTAAAATGGCTGTCAGAACCTAGTCTTCCAGAGGCATGCTGTCAGCAATTCTTAAAGTGTCAGTGGCACTTCCATGCTCCTGTATGGCTGCAATTTTAAAATCTATACGATCATCTTCTTCATAGTCAGAAGTTGATAAGAGAGCTGTTAGGACAATGTTGAAAAGTTCTCTCTCTCTCTCTCTCTCTCTCTCTCTCTCTCTCTCACACACACACACACACACACACACCATAGTGGGGTGAACTATGATTTGCTTAAATGTAAGCTTTTCTTCTGGTGAAGCTGAGCCTTGGGGCTCATCTACATGAGCCAGGATATGCTGTCCTCCCACTAATGTTTCCTGACAGTGGAGCTGGCCATTCTTCCCCCGTTACCTGTACGGAATGGGCCAGAGTCCAAACAGGCACACTGGTCCTTCCCTGCTGCCGCCAGTTTCTTTGCTGACTCGGAAGCCAGGAAGGGGGCCCTCAACATATGACTGAAGGCCCCCTGCATGTGACCAGCCATGGGATTCCTTCCTGTAGTAAACTGGGTATTTTTTTTAAAATCATTGTATCAGGCCCTACCCCACCTTCCCCACTCTCAGTACCATATCTGCCCTGCAAACCACTAACTCTTGCTTCAAGGATCCACAATCAAGGCTGAAGTCAAACAAATTCTCTTCAGTTTCTCCCACCCCCACCCCAGAAGAAGACTCATATTTATACAGTATGTTCCACATAAGCAAGTTGCACCTCTAAACAGAATTGTCTGCTACAATGCATTTCTATTGCAGTACAGTAATAGACCATGGTGATGAATGGTGCAGTGATGACTTCAGAAAGAGTTATCCATAAGGAGAAAAAAATGTTTCTCACCAAAAAAAACCCCTTGGTAACTATGATGACTCCATACAGTTTTTCAATGTGCCACTTCTGCTGCACCAAATCTTTAAACTCCATGTGCTTCAGAGGCAAACGTTCAACATTACTTGGCAAATACTGTGCTCCAAGATAACTGAATGAGTATATTAAGAAAAGAAGTTAGTAAGGTTGCTGTTGTGCTCCATTTTTGTATTTTTGTTACTTACAATATTTGTAGTTTTCTTACATCATTGCAGACATTTGTTATTATTAAAAATGTTCTAAGTTTGCAATTATGTTTGTGTTTTTTATTGGGGGCAGGAGGGATGCAATGTATGTAGCAAATCCATTCCTAGATGCGAGTCACATTTATTAGGATGCCCTGGACTGAGTATAATTATTTACCCTTACTTTCAGTTTTATGTCAAGAAAAGTTGGCCTATGGCCTTGGACCGAGAAGGAACTATAGAAAATAAAGTAGGCATCTTCTTAATTTGGAGTGAATATGAATTCATATTTCTAAGAATTCCAGGCTGCTGAACATAGCACATTACCCTCCTACTACCACAGAGTTGCCATATCCCAGTTTTCTAAATCTGGGCAGCCTATTTTTCATAATATGCAATTTTTGCATGTTACTTCTGGTATTGCTTGTGTATCTGGTAGATTTTACCTGTCAAATTGATATGTTTCAGCCTTGATACTATTTATATAGTAAGCACTGATCTGAGAGAGGAGAACCATGAAAAGTGGTCATATATGCTGCTGGTGCAATACACGTTTAGCCTGATTTTGAATGGGACTTAGGACTTTGTCAGACGAGTCAAATACAGCATCACAATGATGCTACAACTACAAAAGGGCACACAGATCAGATGATGTTGCCCTTTCGGGATCATATTCTGCTCCAAACCCATACCTTTTTATTGATGGCTTAAGCAGTCAATAGATTCTGCCTGGTGCTTTTGTGCTGGCATTGCCAGCATATGTAATATCACGTGGATTTTCCCCTTGTACTTACCCTGACAATGGCTGGACTGGTCAGAACATTTCCAGGTGAGAGCACACCATCCAGGTAGGTGACACACTTTTTAAAAACCTCCTTGGTTTACTTGTAATTTTTCAAGTGTGTTTAGGTGCTTTGTGTAACTTTTTGATGTTTATTTTATTTATTTATTTATTTATTTATTTATACCCTGCTCTTCAGCCACCAGGCTATCAGAGTGGCTTACAAATTGTTTTAAGCAATAGCTATTTACACATCTACACTACATTAAACAGTTTCCAATGTGTGTTAGCTAATTGCCCCCACAAGCTGGGTGCTCAATTTACCGACCTACGAAAGGATGGAAGGCTGAGTGAACCTTGGAGCCGGCTGGAATCGAATTTGCGACATGGTGGCTTGCAGTACTGGCATTTAACCACTGCGCCACTTACTTTTGATCATCATGTGGTATTTCAAAGGAGATTGTGAACAGGGTTTTGTTCACGTCCTCCTTCAGTGCTAGGGAACCCTTTGCCAGGAGAGGAAGTTAAGTATGGTGGGGGACATTCTTTTGCTGGCATAAGAATGGATTTTTTTTTTTTTTTATGTTGGCAAAAGAACGTCTTTTCGGGGTGGTTTGATAAAGTCCCAATACTTGAATTGGTTCTCTTAAAAATCTGCTCCAGACTTAATACAACAATGCTACATAAATATATAATTGTTCTATATCTCCTATAAGTGCAAGAGACTTCTTTTTTAAAAAAATGAAGGCTTGAAATCCAGGCTAGCTAATGGTGCAAACAGGCCAGTGTGGAATGCCTAGATTCCATACTCTGTGTTCCTTCCTCCATCTCTAGCAGGAATCTTGTTCATGTACTGCTAGTGTTGCATTCTTCCCCAACCCCCATGGCTGCACAGTGGTGCAGAATATAGGCAGATAGAATCTGTTGGCTCTGAGCAGCCTATTTCTGCATTGCCCTCATTTCTTGATGGCTTTTGCCCCATGATATTCTTCCTCCTGCTGGCATTGCCAGCACTGGCATAATTACACTAGCATGCTGTGCCACAGATTCTGGCCTCTGTTTCCCTCACTGTACCAGGCATTAATGAGTTGTAGGGACTTGGAAGAACTTTAGTTGTTCATTCTCTTTAGCTGGGAATAGCTGTCTTCTATGAGGGATTGGTTGGGGAGTGAACTCCTGCTGCTCCTAGGAATGGTGGGGCTCCCATGGCTGTCTTTTGTGTGGCACCCCTGTCTTCCCTCACCTTCCAGACTTCTGCTGATGTTTTGGTGTTACTCTACCTATGCCAGGTTCTTTTTGATCTGGGGTTGCCTGGATGCTTCCCTGGGAATAAAAGCCTTTAATTGCAGTGGTTATTCTTGGTATTTTTGATTGCATGCTGGGAGAAAGGCACAATATAAATTAAATAAAATAATTGTACGAAGGTATTGCGATCATGTTTGGTAGGTGTTTCTGTACCTAGGGTTTCCCTTCCCCTGCCTTTCTAGCTGGGAATTCATTTAGCTTTCTCCCCCACCCCACCCCCATTTCTCTTTCTCATTCTCTTTGGCTGTGTGATGTCAGACTATAAAATACTTTCTCTCCATGATAGTGGGGGTGGGTGGGCAAGTCCTGCCCCTGGGTTTACATCCTTTTTTAAAATGTGAATGCTTGTGGGAGAGGGGTTTTATATGCATAGGCATTGTGTGAATATGTGTCTTTCTTTGGGTGTGGCTTCTTTCTAGTTGGTTGAGGATTTGCAAGATACCCACTGAAGTCTGGGCATATCATAAGCCAGCTTGTGGAGGGTTCTAGCATCCCCCCCCAAGTATGTCTTGAAGCCCTTTACTTTTATGGTGTTTCAGCAGTAACCCCATATCCCATAAGTGCCTAACTTTGGTACATAATTTTAGGTATGTCTTTGGGCTAATGGGAACACAAGGTATTGTCCTACTGCCATCACTCTCCCACCTCCTTTTCAGCCCCTCTGCATTTGAAGCTTAGGCAGCAGTGCCCCTCTATGTTTATAATGGCTCTGTGGGAGAAGGAGATTACTGAGTGTGGAGCATCATGGTCCATAGAGGTCCCTCTCCAAGACTGGAGGATTATTTCCAGCATTTCGTATCATCCTTTAGTGGCTATTTCTGAATTTACAGTTGTACTATTAACTTCTTATATATTATTTTGCAAGCCTGAAATAGGAAGTTAGGCACTTGAAGAAGCCACCATTCTCACACTTTTCTTCATAGGAGCCTCGCTGCTGTTGTCTTCTGTGCAAAGTTAAATAAAAAAAGAAATCACAATTTGCTGAGCCACACATTTCAAGTTGCCGACAACCCCATACATGCGAAAACAGAAGAAAATATATATGCACTCTGTCCTGTCAAAAGGCTTTCACCTTATCTTGAGAGACTGTCAGGGCAGGAACATCATGGAATGGACAGGAGTCTATTAAATTAATAAGCTGCTGGATGGTGTCTGGAGAGTTATGATGCTCCATAAATCCAGTTTGATCATGGTGGACAAGGTTTAAATCTGCAGACTTCTAATACACATCCACTTTTTGGATTGAATTTGAAGTTTTGTGCTGGAGACACAGAGATAGTCCTGCAGCTTGTGAATTAAGATTTATCTTTTTTTTTCCTTTGCTCCTCATAGCATTTTTTTTTTAAAAAAAGGGTTTGACAAAAATGAAAGCACCTTAGGGATCCTGGCAAATGTTACTACTTGAAATGAAAGAGCTGTTGTCAAGGTGAAACCATGACCTAGAAGCCTAATATCAAACCTTGGTCATTCTTTTCAAACAGACCCATCAGAACAGAGAGCAAAAGGTCTATATAAAATGAAACAAGGATGAATTTATCCACAGCCTATTTTATAGTGATTCCTGTCAAATGCTCCTACTCTGTGTTTATGATACAGGAGGAAATGAATGTTGGCAAGTGTACTTTGTAGAAAATAAAAGGGGAGAAATCAGAAAATTTATTTTTCACTGATTACTGTAACTCCAGCTTTTAAAAAGCTTTTTCTGCAATATAAGACTAATATGCTATTTGCCCTGCAGTTATCCAATCTGGTTTTAATAAAAAAAAATAAAGAATAATAGAATAAATAATTTCATTAAGGGAATAACTTTGCCATAATATTTCTAGTGATTACTAGTTCCCAAGGAAGATTAATGGAAAATGTTAAAAAGCAACCTAGGTGTTGGATGTGAACAATTAAATTAATACATGGAAGAAAACATTTAAATCCCCCTTGTACCTATGTGGTTGCTAGCTGATTACAGATCTTCAAGGGAAGAAAGGAAATTTACATGGCTCCCCCTGGTGGAAGTGCTTCGAGGTTTTACTTCTTGGGGAGTCCAGCTAACACCAGCATTTAGTAACTGGGGCGAAAGACACTTCAGTTTGCCAGGGTGATTGGGCAAATGGGAAATTGTATACTGAGGGTTAAATTACCATTAAGCCAGAAATGTACCTTGTGATGTAGGGATCCAGTTAATTGATTCAACAGGATCACATAATATAGTCATTGTGATTATGCTAAACAAATGCATGTATTTTAGATTAGATTGTTTGTTGTACAGTAGTTCGTGCTTTATATATGATTTCCACGCAACATATTTAGAACACAATTGTCAATGATAACTACTGGCACTTTAAAAATCCCTAAAAGCTTAAATCAGTTTGTTCTGATCAGCAGGTGATAAATGGAATAACTCATGTTTAGACAATGCTGTACATCAAGGAACTACCCACCAATATTATGCATAGCAAATTATGCGCTGATTAAAAGTAACTCAGGCTATAGTCCTATACTGCTTACTTAGAAGTAAGCCCTACGAAAAATGTTGAACCTTACCTCTGAATAGACATGTATAGGATTATGTTGTACAAAGCTTTCCTCTTGAAAATGTTTTATGCTTAACTTTATACAGACCTATGGCTCTGGAACACCCAATTAATGTTAATAAGCTATTACAGAGTAAATGTGAACTTCAGTCAGAACAACTTTCAGTTAAGCAAAAACTTGATCAGTATTTAAGCTGATCAAATCCCACTGAAATTGATGCAATAAACTGGTTTATGTCCAATTACTTTGGCTTACCTTGGTTCCTGGATTGGACTGTCAGTCAATGTTCCCAGCTTTTTGCTCAGAAGATGCATTGAGAGTCAGTATCAAATAGAAAGTTGGATCATGAACAATACAGGAAACACTGTTGTGAAAACCAAAGTTTCTCATAAGTTTCAAATTTGATTCTACCAAATCTTGACATTGATTTTTAAAACTGGGAACTATATCAACACTATTTGTATTTTAATTTTTTTTTTGGTTTCTGAACATTAAATTCAGCTCTAGTTATAGTGAATGAAAATCTTCAACCTAAGGAGATTATGAGATGCTCAAAATATGGCATTATCACAATGCCAGGAGATTGCTAAAAGACTTCCCTTTCACATGACGTCGTTCCCCTCTCGTAATGCTCCCATTCGGCTCTCGTTACACCAGTGCAGCTTTTTATTGACAGGCTAAGCCGTCAATGGGTCCCCCTTTCCATTTCTGTCTCAGAATGTCTTGTGAGTGAAAAGGTGCCCGTTTCGTTGGTGCAATCCCAGCATCAATGGGAGGTCCATGCCAGAACACTTTCTGGTGAGATCGGGACATCCAGATAAATGACACACTTTTTTATATCCTCCCTGGGCTACTTGTAAAGTTTTAAGGTTTTTTGTGTGTGTGTTTGCTGTCATTTTTTCTTTTTTACTAGGGTTTTTATCTTTTAATTTCCCGTGCTCTCGTCTTGTCGTGAGAACCAACGGGATTTCATTCCAAGAAGTGAATGGAGCTCCATTAGGGAGCTCCTGGGCTGCCGTGGAAGTGGGAATAAGGTAGGTCTGAAACTTTTTGTTCTCGTGCTGGGACAGGGATGGGAATAGGGCAGGAAAGGAAATTGTGGGACAGGAACACTTTTTTTGTTCCTGTCTGATAATCTCCTAAATCATTGCTTGTCCATGACATAGACATCACCTATCTATCTATTAGGGAGGTGTGAGGAACCCTATTTTAGTATGAGGTCTGATGGGCTTGTTTCAGTCCAGAATTACCAGCATGTCTGTGGGTCAGACATAGTTTGGGCTATGGAATTATATTGATGGGTTGCTGAGAACATATCTAAAAAACGTGTATATTGAAACACGTGAAAAGAAAAACATATATATTTTAAACGTATGCAAATGCCAAAACATGATTTAGTCAGTGAGGGAATGTGTTCAAGCAGTGTGTACAATTTTTTTTAAAAAAAATACACACATTTGAAAAAAAAAGGCTAAGAAATGAGATGCATTTAATCCAGTGAAAAAAGGAGGGACACAATGAAACCAGGCATGGATATGAGCAAGGAAAGAAATCAAGAAACATGGAATTTATAGATGCACATAGCTTTACTTTCTGACTTAGATCAGGGTGGGCTGCCAGTATAATGCTTATTATATTTATTTCTATCCTGCCTTTTTCCCAAAATGGGGCTCAAAGCAGCTTACAGCAACTAAAAAACATATTTTTTAACATCCACAAGATACTAAAGTTAACACAATATTAAACAATAAAAAAATTAAAATTGGGTTAAAACATACATCATTAAAGCACACACACATGCCAGTACAATTAGAAATATGTAGCACATTGTGTAAGACAGGCTTTTTATAGTCACTCATCAAATGCCTGTCGGAAGAGAGAAGTCTTTACTTTTCTGCAAAAAGAAAGTACGGAGGGTGCCAGTCTAATTTCTCTGGGAACGGAGGTCCAGAGCCTTGGGGCAGCCACTGAGATGTACCTGTGAAGGTGGTGGCAACAAGGGAGTTGTGTGATCCCTGTAGCCAGTCCCAGTTAGCAATCTGACTGTGGCTCTTTGGACCTGCTGAAGTTTCCAAACACTCTTCAAAGGCAGCCCCATGTAGACAGTGTTACAGTAATCCAACTGGGATGTAACTAAGGCATGTGTCACCGTGACCAGATCTGAAGTCTCAAGGAATGGGTGCAGCTGGCACACAAACATTAACTGTGCAAATGCACTCCTAGGTGACATCTGCATTGCAGAAATAGTGTTGTTTGACACCACTTTAACTGCCATGGTTCAGTGCTATGGAATTCTGGGATTTGTAGTTTTGTGAGATATTTAGCCATCTTTGTCAGAGAGCACACAACAAACTACAACAAACTAGAAATCCAAGGATTCCATATCATTGAGCCATTGCAATTAAAGTGGTGTCAAACTGGATTATTTCTGCAGTGCAGATGCAGCCCTAGTCACCACTAGAACCTGGGCTTCCAGGCTTTGAGCACGCCCAAGCTGTGAATTTGAATCTTCAGAGGGAATGTAACCCCATCTAGCACAGGCTGAATACCTATTCCCTGATCTGCCTTCCAGCTCACCAGGAACACTTCATTCTTATCTGGATTAAGTTTCAATGTATTCACATGAGTGTACTCATATAGTCCTTACTGATGACAGGCACCAATTTAGGATCAAAACAGCTTGCTTGGCTTGTGGTGGAAAGGAGTAATAAAGTTGGGTGTCATCCATATTTTGATGAGACCAAACCCCCAAACTCTGGACAACCTCTCTCAGCATGGGGGACAGAACTGAACCCCAAGGGACCCGCAGGCCAACAGCCAAGGAGTCCCCCAGCAGCACCTTCTGGGTTTGCCCCTCCAGCAAGAAATGAAGCCACTGTAAAACAGTGCCCCAAGTCCTATGCCAGCAAGGTGACCCAGAAAGATACCACAGTCAATGGTGTCAAAAGCAGCCAAGAGGTCCAGGCAGAATGTCTAGCTCCCTATCCAGCTCCCAGTGTAGGCCATCCACCAAAGCTGTTTCTGCCCCATAACCAGGTCTGAAACCAGATTGAAATGGATCTTGATAATCCATCTCATCCAGAAACCTCCGGAGTTGAGAGGCCACCACACACTGCAGTACCTTGCCTAAAAATGGAAGGTTAGAGGCTGGCTTATAATTATACTTAATGCTGGGATCCAAGGATGGCTTTTTAGTAATGCTTTTACAACATCCTCCTTCAAGCAAGCCTTCTTTTAGCGAGGCATTAACCACTCCCTGTAGTGGATACTCAGCCAGTCCCCGTCTAGCTTTTTTAATAAGCCAGGAATGGCGAAGATGTAGAACACATGTGATAGCTTCTGTGTCTCCAAGAATCCTGTCCACATCCTCAGGTTGCACAAATGGAAAAGTAACCATTGTGACTGGAAAAGCAGGGACCAAAGTTACATCCACAGATCTGTATTAATTATAGCATCCAAGTCAGAGCAGATCGAAGCGATTTTATCTGTAATATACCAGACAAGTTGTTCACAGTAGGCTGTCGAGTGATCTGGGTTTTCCTCTCTTGGGCCCATGTGTAAAAGATCCGATCACCCAAAACAGCTCTTCTGTTCAGCTCCCAGCAAACACAATAGAAGCAGATTTATTTATTTATTTATTTATTTATTTATTTATTTATTTTTACCCTTGCTACCTATATTGCCACAGAGAAGACTCTCAGATAAGCTTTACCCTGTGTTCAATTGGATGTGCTCTTAGTTTTCTGCCAATGCCACTCAAGTCCCCTTCTCACTTGTTTTATCACCACCAGCTCCCTGGAAAATCAGGGGTCTGGTTTGTCTCCCCTCCATGAGATGGGATGCTCAGGAGCAATTGTGTATACCACCCTGGCTATTTCTCCATTCCAGAAGTCAGCCAGGACTTCGACAGGATTGCCTGTCAAGTCAGCTAGATGTGAGGTCCAACCCAAATGGCACTGAACACCATTCCACTTCCAGCATGAAAAATTGATATGTTCCCTTTCTGAAAAATTGATGTTTTTTAAAATGTAAATTGCCACTATGTACAGTCAGCATGGTATAGTGGTTTGAGCGTTGGACTGGGACCCTGGAGACCATAGTTGGAACCCCTGCTCAACCATCAAAACCCACTGGATGACCTTGGGCAAGTGATATTCTCTCAGCCTCAGAGGAAGGCAAAGGCAAACTCCCTATAAACAAATGTTGCCAAGAAAATCCCCATGATGGGTTGCCTTAGGGTCAGCATAAGATGGAAACAGCTTGAAGGCACACAACAAAAAGAATGTGAACTGGTATTCCTGTTAATTCAACTGCTTTGTCCCCCACTCCTAAAATAGTATGGCTGGGGGAACTGAGAGGGGGTCACCGGCCACAAAAAGAACAGGAGGTTCTGTGTACACACTCAGGGGCTCACTTTGCCCATTCCTGGTTTAGATTTACAGTGATCCTGGTCTCAAGTTGATGTATTGAAAATTCTCCCAACAGAGATTATTACAACCCCAGTTTATGATTCATTAAGATACTAATGAAATCCTGATTGCACAAGTATGGACTAATAAATACTTCTTGGGTGGGTATTGGTAGATGTTGTTTTCATGAAGCTTTGGTGCAAGATCTCTATGGCAGCTCTGATGGACTTGTCTTTAAATCATATTGTTTGAGCTGTGGTGCCACATGGTAATTCTTCTTTGGTACTTGCTTCATGATCTCACGGCTCACAAACGTACATGAGCTGTGCTGTCTTCTTGCAGTTAATTCATCACTTTTTTGTGCTGTTTAGCTTTGTATTGGGCTACTAGGCTAATCCCAATCCTATCTTCCAATCTAAGGAGATTATCGGACAGGGACAAAAATAGCATCCCCGTCTCGCTATCGCCTCTCCAGCTACCCCCGACCCCATCCCAGTGCAGTAATGAACTGATTTATACTTACTTTAATTGCGCTTGCTTCCCTCCCCCTCAGCAGCTACAGAGTGGATGCAGCTCTCATAAAGCAAGAGGATGAGTGCAGGGGAAATTCAAAAAGAAAAATTAAAAGAAAGTTTAAAAAATGTCAGCAAGCACAAAAACAGACTTTAAAAAGTACAAAGTAACCCAGGAGGGTACAAAAAGGGTGTCACTTACCTGGATGTCCCGATCGTACCCGGAAGTGTTCTGGAAAGGATCTCCCACTGCGGCTGGCGTCGTGCTACAGGAACAGGGCACCTTTTAGCTTGCCCATCATTCCGTCATAGGAATGGAACAGGTGATCTATTTATGGCTTAAGCTGTGAATAAAAAGAAACAAGGATGAAATATGACCAGCACAGGAGCATAACAGGACGAGGATGACAACATCTGAAAGGGAAGTCCTGTGGCGATCTCCTGGCATTCCTGTAATGCCACATTAAAGGTGTCTGATAATCTCTTAAATATGGAGTAGGGAAAGGTGTGGTATCCTTTGGGTAGAATAGTGAGCTCTTATCTATCATTTGCATGCTACAAAATGGTGAATAATATTCTGGCTATTCTAGAGTTCCATGCACATAATTAATCCAATTTTGGCTTAATGTTGCACAGATAATGTGGCAGAAATATAGTGCATTGATGGAACAGAATGTATATAGATGCATTTGCATTGTACCAGCATACGCAATACCTGCATTGAATCAGGGTGCATCATAATACAGTAAACTACTATAAGATCAATAAAAGTTTGATTACAGATTGAAGTTCTGAAAGAAGGTGATCGTGGACAAATGGAGAGGAAAAAAGAATTGTTATTCTTGTTATTCATGTATTAAATAAAT
Source organism: Gambelia wislizenii (assembly GCA_030847615.1). Classification (NCBI taxonomy): domain Eukaryota; kingdom Metazoa; phylum Chordata; class Lepidosauria; order Squamata; family Crotaphytidae; genus Gambelia; species Gambelia wislizenii. The sequence goes on from JAUMIR010000004.1 coordinate 302,829,820, forward strand.
GTATTATGTATTAATATATTTATTCTACATTTCAGCTTCCTAGTTTGCGTTTTTAAAATATTCTTCAAGATTTTGTTGGGGAATTTTAGTAAACCTTGCTCTGTGCTCCTTGAGGCATTCAAGAACACAGACTGATAATATGGTGCTTTATAACATAATCTTCATAAACAACAGCATCACTATGGTTCTCTGTAAAAATATTACTGAATACATTTCAGAGAGGAAACTAGACACTGGAACACAGATCAAAACAAAGATATGTCTTTGTTTAAAACAAAACAAAACACACATACAGGGATCATTCACAGGAATAATTGACTGATATGCCCTAACCTTCAACTCTGAAACTGTGATGAACTTAATGGGGTTGATCTGTTAGCTGTAGCAAATGCTCAGAAATGTTGGAACGGAAGCATATGAGACATGAGGGAGTGAACTGGGTCTCTAGCCAGGCAGCATATATACTGATATTGTGTGATGGGCAAAGGCAGTTAAGATGTGACAGAAAAGGAAGTAAACATTATAAGGGTATAAGGGCATGTATGAAATGTATGAAAGCCACAGAATGAGTATATACATACCCCAAAAATCTGTTTGAAATCTCTAGAAAATCTAGCAATATTTCTTCTTCCTCTGGAACAGTCTTCTACCTTTTCATGGTACCCAACTAACCTGCATTTTCAAAGAGGTTTTTGTTTTTGTTTTTGGATATAAATACATTAAAATAGAACTGACTATTTATACATGAATTTTAAGAAATAATGGTATCAATGAAGTTTACTGAGCACGTTATAAGATTATGCTTGTTGTAAGATTTTTATAATTATAGTAGCACCCACACATCCACAGATTCAATTATCCATGGATAGTGACGGGGGGTGGATGGGGGAGGAGGAGAGAAATGGTGATGTGGGCCAAAATGGCAATGCGGGGGCAAAGGGGGTGAAGGGAAAGGAGGAGACATCTCCCTCCTTTTTCCCTTTTCCCCTGGGATCACTCCCCGGGATCGCTCCCGTGGTGGAAATGGCAATGTGGGGGTCAAGGGAGGAGAGGAAAGAATTCCCTCCCTACTCTCTTTGCCCCCAGGATCACTCCCTGGGATCGTTCCTGGGGTGGAAATAGTGATGCAGAGGTGAAGGGAGGGAAGGAAAGAACTCCCTCCCTCCTCCCTTTGGCCCCAGGACCACTCCCCGGGTTCACTCTCGGGATGGAAATGGTGATGCAGGGGCCAAGGGAGCAATCTCATCCCCCCTTTCCCCAGGATGGCCTCTTGGATACCATTCACTATTATCCGCAGACTTCACCATCTATGGGAGGGCCCGGAACCAATCCCTCGTGGATGCGGGAGTGCTGCTTTATTCAGTTATTCCCTGTTATAAGACTAATCAAATTTTTACAAACCTTCAGAATGTTTGGAAGTGCAGTTTCTGTGTTCCCCCACCCCAGGTACCAGGCTTATTTTTGTTATGAACAAAATTTTTGCAAACGGAAGAGATTATCAGAAGTGTCAAAAACAACATCATGCAAGCTTTCTGCTGCTGTTACGAGGGAGTTCTTTTTTCTTGATGCAGAGAAGTCAAAAATTTATCTCCTGTAGCGTTTGTGTTCTGGATTTTCGTGTGTGTGATAAGGTGCCCCATTCTGCCTGCACGATTCCAGTGTCAATGGGTGGTCCCGCCAGAACACTTCCGGGTGCGAACGGGAACACTAGGTACTGTACACTCTTTTTAGGAACCTCTTGCTTGCAAGTTTCTAAATATGTATCTGTGCTGAACCTTTTCTTTTTTAATTTTGGTGTTTGGGGGCTTTTTTGTGTGCTTGCATCTACTCACAAGAAATCACGTTAATGAAGAAATGTGGAAGTAAGCAGCATGAGCACTCATATTGTCAGAAATGAACACCGTAAAATATAGTGCCATGATCACGTTTAGGGACTCGTCTGATAAACCTCTAAGACATAACTCCCTAGAATAACCCATCAAAAATTATGGGGCTGCAGTTGTTTCAGCTGCCTGCCATTTTTTCAAGAGGGGCTTGTGGCTAATGGACGGGTGAAACATTTTCAAACTAGAAAGAAGCCAGTCCTGCATCTTCCACTGGTTTTCCTTGTTTTTGCTTCCAATGTGTTCAGTGGAATTGTTCCTACTATTAGGCAGAGTGAGGCAGCTGCCTCAGGTGGCAGATTTTGGGTGCTGTGAAAAGGTAGGAAATTGTTGTCTATTTATTTCATTTTATTTGTGTTTTTACCACCAGGTAGGAGGAAGGATGTGAGTTTTCTGCTTCGTGCACCAAAATAACTTGACTTGCTTTAAATGCTATATGTCTTGATATGGGCAGGAGGATGCTGGTAGCATTTGCTGCTCCATCTCAGGGCACACTGTCTCTTGGGCTATCCCTGCCAGCATAGAAATACAGCAGAGTCATGCCAAAAAGATGAAGTGATCACTGTCTTTTCCACCAGGCTACTTGATTTCTATACTGGATGTTCAAGAAGCTCAGCAGACTGGGGGCAAAAGCATAGATCATGTCCTTTCTCTTGAAGTTGAATCCATGCCCTGCTCAACTATTATAGAAACTATGAAGCCTGTCCATGGAGGCACAGATCTCACTGTCCCTTCACCACCAGTCTTTCATGGTTCTATGCTAGACTTGCAAGCCGTTCCCCTATAGTGTGTGTCACACAGAAGTACATTGTGTGTGTTGTAGCAAGGTGGTGGCATTTCATCTGCTGTCAGCCTTCTTGATTTCTGTGTTACACATGTAGGTGGGAACTTGGGCTCCTATGCATCCAGTATAGAAAAACAGTGGCTGCCAAAAGATACAGCCATGAAGTGCTCCAACAGTTTAAAGATTACTCCAAATTCTATAATCAGATCCTTTGCAACTTTTATTCAGTTTCTCAGAATCCCTAAGTACTCAGTAGTGTATTAAAAAGCACACAAGAAATAGCATCAAGATTGAATAACACAGATAGAAATCCAAAGAATAACAAAATGGTAACTAAAGACTTGGGAAACAAGATGGTAAACTGTTATAAAGTGTGAGCAGGCACTGAGTAGGTAATCCTTTCTGGAGGTGCTTAACCAGGAAACCACAGAGAAGAACTGCCAGTGTCAACATGATGTAGGTTTAAATTCAGAGGTGGGGAGAGGGCAGCTCTTGCACCACATGTGGCCTCCAACCTGTTTTTCAGTTTTCCTCTTCACTCCCCAAAATTTATTTAATGGGATTGCGTCAAAACCTGAAAACAGCCCCAAATGCTGTAAAACTACCACTAAGATTGATAGTTTAACATTGTGCTTCCCCGTGACCCCTCTTACTCTGGCTTTTTTAAAAAAATGACCAAAGAGTAGCCCCAAATACCTGAAGTTAAAACATTTTCAGCCAAAAACATGGTAGGAGGCCTGCTGGGGAGAGGTTTATAGTAAAATATGGCCCTCATTCCCACATTATTGCCCAAGCCTACTATAAATGATCAGCAGTGCAATTGATGACATTGTTGGTCTGTTATCTGTATTGGTCATTGCTGACTAGTATGTACTGTAGTTTGTTGCTTGTGCTTCTCTTTCCTCCACTTTTTCTTGGTGACAACTTCTGAAAATGATGTAGGGATTCCCTCTTCCACAGTCACTGCTGAGTGGAAATAGTTATTTTTGGGAAATGTTTTGCCTATTGTTTGTTGGCACACGGGTCCAATTCATACTAACTTTTGAGACTGGTTGAGGCTGACTCAGGGTGCTTACTCTTTGCTTGTTATTTTGCTGGGCAATGTTAGTTAGGTTTTTCACGTTTTGTCTTCTGATGTATTACTTTCCACCCAGTATTTTTACTGGTGTTTTTTTTTTAAATTTTAAGGATATCTTTGGATTTTTTTAAAAAAAATGTTTGCAGGCTCATTTGTGGTCATTTTGATAAATAAAAATGGGAAAACCTAAGGAGTTTTCATTGTGGAGATGCAGCATTCCTCTTTGCCTTCTGCATCTAGAGAATGTAATGTATAAACTGGTTCTCTTTGTGAGTATCCCCTTGCATGAATATTACATTCAAAATACAATTTCACCTTCAAAAAAGGCTATGCAAGGCTATGTGAGGCTACAATTTCACCTTCAGAAAAGGCTATGAATGTGTCCTTCATAGAATTGTGTGTTTCTGTTAAGGCTCAGCTCATAGTATACATTATATCATTTGTGTGGCTTGCTATTTCTCCATATCACAAAGGCAATTTCTCCACCAATCCAAGCACTATATAGAAATGGGACACAATGAAGGACAAATATGTCACTACTCAATATTGCAGTAGACCACTCAGACTTCACTTCAACTTGGCTATGGCAATTTGCTCAAATCTGTGGTGCCACTTTGTACAGGTGGATCTATAACAGTATATTAGTGCATGTAATTGTAATTGGCTTCACTGGGCTTAATTTTTTTTATAAAAAGCAAAGAATGAGAAAATAGAGATGTAAAGATATTTTCAGTTTTTCTCATCTTCAATATGAAGGGGTGTCTCAATAAACTGAAACAATTCACTGAATATTTGTCATCTGCCAAATGTTTTACCCCACATGAGAACAAAAAGATCGGTGCTTTTTTCATGTGTAAATTGGTCTCCACAACTTACAAACAAAGCCACTCTGCAAAACTGCTAGGGATATAAATCTTCACTTATTTGATGCTTACATGAAAGAAGGAATAATTTCAGAAGTCGTTCCCTGCTGCTGGGTTTTTCTGATATTTTTCAATGATTGCTTGTACTTTGGAATTTTTCCTTGCAAAAAAAATTGTAAAAAGAAATGGTTTCTTTTGCAAAAACACTTGTGTTTTGTGCAGAAAACAGGGTGTTTTGTGCAAATGACACTGGGTTTGGTGTAAGAGCTTGAAAAAAGGAACCCTATGTTTTTTCACAATAAAGTCAGATTTTTTGTAATCAACTTTTCCACAAAAATGTTCTAAAATGTAAACATGAGCTGTATCAGTGTTCTTGTCCCCTTCAGTGAGAAGAAAATTTGTGAGTATTCTTTACCTTCCTAAAAACAAATCAGCGAAGGATAAAAGAGACCCTCTCACAGCATCAGGAGTTTACTGCATACCATGCAGCTATGGTCAAGTTTACATAGGGACCACTAAACGCACTGTGCAAACATGAATAAAGGAACATGAGAGACACTGCAGATTGGGCCAGCCAGAAAAATCAGCAGTAGCAGAACATGTTATAAACCAACCTGGACACAAAATGTTATTTGAAAACACTGACATTCTGGACCAGACCAACAACTATCATGTCAGAATGCACAGGGAAGCTATTGAAATCCACAAACATCTGGACAACTTCAACAGGAAGGAGGAAATCCTAAAAGTAAACAAAATTTGGCTACCAGTCCCAAAAAACACCAAAATCAAAATTCATTACATGCAAATGAACTCCACCCAGGTACAGAGGGATCCCTAGCAGACAATGGACCATTAGCTAAATAGACACTAATCCTCCTTGTATATCTTCCCCCAGGAACTAGCCATCCAAATACACAAAGGTACATATCTTCTTCAACAGGGACTCACAATATATAAACCCCACACACACCCTATGCCACCATTCTCTGAAGATGCCAGCCACAGATGCAGGCAAAACATCAGGAATAAACTCTTCCAGAACACAGCCTCACGGTCCGAAATCACCCATGAAAAACCTATTTCCCTCATCTTTAAGCAAAGCACATGGACACATTGTGAACAGAAAGGCATAGTGATTGTTTAAAAAATGTTCAATGACACATCAAGTACTTTTACTTTCTAAAACAATATTTTTAAAAAATAATTTGCACAAAAAGTTAGCTCACACACACTACAGTATTACTTTCCCCAAAAAATCCTGATGCAAAAAAAGTCTTTGAAATGTGAAAAGTTGTCAAAATATACTGAACAACTTTTTTTCAAGTGAATGAGGAGAAAATGTCTGAACTTTTTCCCTTCTTGCATGCAAAAGCAAAATAAGCAATGATTTGCATCCCAATGAGAAAATGACCATAGTGTGAGAGTTACAATGCAGTATACTTGGAATCTAGATGCTGATCTTATGCTGAAGTTACCCACCATTCACTTCCTTCTGTCAGAGTGGTTCAAAATCCAATCCTTAGTTGTAAGCTGTTGATATTCAAATTTCTTATGATGAAGACTAGGACAGAAAAAGAAAGGTCGGTGCCTTTTTCAGTTCCTAGGTTGATGAAATCCTCAGGCAACATATATAATGTGCTAATAGGAGATATTGTGAACTACTGTACGCCCCTGGGGAAAAAAAGAACATGCATGAAAGCACCTGAACAGAATGAGCATACTCTTGCATTTGAAATTGTTAGATTACAGTTCTCTATAATACATCTCAGGTTCTAGTCTGCTGGTAATATAGTTTCAATAGATATACTAAGAGAAGAGAAGTGCCAAGACCAGCTTTCATACATTTCTCTCCCCCACCCCTTTTATTTCTTTTAATCCCTGTGAGGCTCTGTGATTTTTCATCGCTGGACTAAAGTTGTGTCAACGGGAGGCTTGCTCCATAAAGTCTGAAATGTTAAAGAAAGCTACAAGGAACAGCTTTGAGGCAAGGTTTCAAGCTTTGTCATCACGCTTGAAGAATTTTCTGTTTAATGTACTGTAATGCAGAATTCAATGGGGACAAGTTTAATTGAGTTTTACACAACCCAGTTGGGAGTAGCGCTGCAAGGTAGGTGATGTCTAGGTTTTTAATCTTTCACTCCGGAGAGGCTTGTTGACGAAGTGGTTCTTTCTCTTTGTAAGAAAAAAAGGAAGCATGAGAAATGATACATCCGTGGATAAAACCAATTGGCAACCCCCAAAGGAATGAGGGCGATAAGGCGAATCCAGCACTTGTAAGAAATAAAAGAATCCAACTGTTCATTTAAATGAGAAACAACACATGTGATTGAGGAGGCAGGGAGGCTAGTCGCCGGAATGGGGAGGGAGACTAGCAAACACAGCAGCTGATACTGGAGTAAGGCTTTCTAGACAAACAATCTACTGGTTCTGAGAGGGATTAAGAAGGAGATAACTAATGGTGTGCATATTTTTAAAGGAAACATGGAGCAAAATACTTTTTATGTATAAGGGAAGCTGGATAAAGTTGCAGGGGTAAAGCAGATGCTGCTGTTAGGCAAATCCTGCTTTTTTAAAATATATATATCTCATCCTTCCCTGAGGCCTAAATAAGTCTGTATATCAAGCAGTGTAAAAATAGCTGTGGAATCTGTCACAAACAAAATAATGTAAGCCTCTCTGTATTAAACTATATAGAGTTTTCATTTCTTCCATGGGTACTAAAACAGGCAAGAGATAGACAAGTGGTTCAAATGATCTATTACAAATTGCCTTCTTTGCCACAGGTTCTGTCATCATTTGCTAAAACAATTTTACAGTGGTTTAAAGAGAGGCTTCCAGGTTTTCATTTCAAAGTATAGTTTCATAGCTTAAAACATGCACCATTCTGCCATGACAAACATTTTTACTTTTTTCACACTGATAACACTTGTCCTCCCTAAAGAGATTCAATTATCTAATTATATATCTGAAATCATTGTGCAGTCCTTCAGATGTTACATTTCCCCAATAAACTTTCCTTATTATTCTGCCTTGGTGACTGAAATTCCATGAGCCCCAACAGTTTGTGCTGTGAAGTAATATCTGTATTTCAGTGGTAAAGCACATGCTTTACGTGCATAAGGTTCAATTCATGGCTTCTTCAAGTAAGGCTGAGAAACCCAGGGCAGCTGCTACTGAATCAGTGTACAAATGTTAACCCAAGTGGTCAGTAAGACAACATCTTATCAGAGCTTGGAAAAGTTCCTTTTTGGACTACAACTCCCATAATCCTTGAGCCAACATAACCACTGGTTTGCTCACTTAGGTTCTGGGAATTGTACTCCAAAACAGGATCCCCCCCCCCCGCATTCTGTTTCCTATACATGTATATAAACATCTAGCGTTTATATATCTATGTGCTTGTTTCAGCTGGTTTCATCTGATTTTAGTGTGGAGTGCGTTTCGTATGCATTCTGACTGTGTATGTTTTTCTGATTGGCGCTTGTGCCCATTAGATAAGGACTTGCCTACACCAGCAAAAAAATGCAGACTTACCCTGAATTCAGTGCTGGCAGTCCAGACAATGTACAACTACTTCTGGCAAGGAAATGTAGTGTGTGTGTGTTGAACCCAATTTTGCCATGAACTAAGCAAAGTTGGGGAAAACTCTGAGATTTCCCAGAAACTCCAGAGTATCTTGGATTCTTTTGCTCTCTAGACATCTGGATTGGGTTCAGTTGTCCACATGCAAATGTGATACCATGTCCGTTACCCTGGATTGAGCAGTGCAGGGAAGGGGATGGATCCCCATCAGAGCCACTGCCACCACCTCGTCATCCAAGCCGCTTCCTGTGAGAACCTGGCCGGTGTTGTCACTTCTACTGAGATCAAAACGGGGTGCCCGTGCAAGCCTGTGTGAGCAATAAGGAGGGGATAGGGTGACCCCATTCTTGTTGGTGAGATGTCTGGGTGCCCCATTCTAACCTCAGCAGAAGCTACGCCATTTGGCTAGGCTCTCTCAGAGAGCTTCTTGACTGGCAAGGCAGCAGTGGTGGCTCCACAAGCAGGGTGAATGGACCAGCAGGGCTGATGTAGTGTCAGCCGCTGACCTGTGTGGAAAGCGGTAGCCATCACACTGGATTTGACCCAGTCCATGTCATCATAGTGTCATCTGTATCATCATGGTCAATCCGGGGCCAGTCTAGAGCATGCTACAGACTGGCCCCAGATTTAAGCAGCTAGTATAAACTAATCCTAAGTGTGTTTTGTTGTTGTTGTGTTTTGGCATTTGAGGCTCAGGTCCCAGCCTTGCTTCACACTTAAAATCTTTGCTTGTGGGTCTATAACACTGTATTATAAGACTAGATTTGAAAGTTTTTTATGCCAGCCTGAGGCCAAAACAATCATAGCCTAGTACAAGAAGCTAGGAAGCATCAGTATGGTTGCCTCAGCAAATAGAAATGCTTCTCTTTGGCCCAGGACTTTTTCAGATGGGGACTTTTACCCCGTTTCTGCCTTGCTACCCACCCTCCACCCCACTCCCATCCCTGCAATAAAATAAATTAAAAAGTTTCAGACACCTACCTTTTCCCGAAATAGAAACAGCTCCCCCTCCCCTTGGCTTGCTGGGAGTAAATGCAGCTGTTGTAAAGCTGCATTTACTACCCGGAAAGCAAATCCTGCCTGTTCTCGCGAGATTTAAAAATAAAAGAACAAAAAGAATTTAAAAGTAAACCAAGCACAAAAACAGAAGTAACCTGGGGGTGGGGGTGGGGAAGGGTGCCACTTATCTTGATTTCCCGATCTGGACTGGAAGTCTTCAGCACAGACCTCCCCCTGCAGCTGATATCGCACCAGCATAACGGGAGAAGAATGGGGTGCCATTCAGACCACCTGTGATTCCATGACAGAAACGGAATGGGTGGTCTGTTCACGACTTTCTTAAAGACATGATCTTATTCTTTGGACCAAGTCATTATGTGAATAATTGGCTAGGCTCTTGGAGAGAAGCAGCAGCCCAGGACATAATATACTAAAGCAGTAGTGTATTAGAACTACATACAGGTTGGGGGGGGGCATAAAAGAGCACTAACATAGATGCCATTGTACACCACTACAGAAATCCCTCTTCTTGCCTTGAAAATATCTAAATGAGAACATTCAACAAAGCAGTAGATTCCAGCATCATGCAGTAGGCAACTGGCAGGGGCCAGGTTTTGCATTATCACACTCAGCTGAAAATACAGTATCTTTAAGTCCAGCTCTGATTTGCACTTCTGGGATGTTTGCCAGTTTCTGGCATTCAGGGGCTTCAGGGGCTTCAGGGGCAACTGCTATTCTAGGAGCAGTGATTTAATGTATACAGTGAAATACAGCAATTTATGATATTTTTTTCCATCCACATTTCAGTTTCTCCCTTCCTGCCCACCCCCAGTGCTCTGGGAACTTTAGAGATGTTTTGGGTGGGGGAGGGCTTAGGGTCTGCTCTAAAAGAGTAGAAGCTTCATGCACTCCATGTCCTTTCACTTTCTTCATGGTTCTTCTTTTAAAATGAAGCTCCTATACCAGAGGCAGGAAGTCATAACTTGCCCTGCAGTATATCATCACACATAATTTTACTTGGTGAGTACTAATATCATAGTCCCATCCCAAATGTAGGCGGACAGATACCTTTGAGATGAAAGCAGCATGCTAACTCTTTGCATGGACTTACTTGGAAGTAGTTCCTGATTTCAGGAGCTGCACTACCTCCCCACCCCCAGCTCTGTAATTCAAAAATGATAGGAAAATAGTTTTGTTGTGTTGTGTACTGTAAGAAATATTATGTGGCATTCCTCTGTCACTTTGTCTTGGATCTTATTACATATATATGTTAAAAAGTAACATTTTTGTACCTAATTGACAATATAAAAAAGTGAGTTAATGCAGGGAAAATGGTACAGTATAATAGATGTAAACAAAAGAAAATTATGCAGGAGACTGTTCTCAAGACAACTCATTAATATCTGTGGTAGGGAAACTTCAAAATGAGAAGTGAAACATATTTACAAGTTTTTCTTTATTCTTGTCATACCATCCAGGTAGTATGATTATGTAATACAGCTACCTTCTGTGTGAGCATTCATTACAAAAAAGTTGTCCATGTGATTCCTAACAAATGATAAAATACTGTTCTTTTCTGCAAGCAGATATTCCATTGCATTGCCACAAAGCCTAAGTATAATCCATAACAGCATAGGAAGGTTGGATTTTTTTACCTAAAGTATACATAGGATGAAATGTGAGGGGTGGGTGGTAAGAGAGTTAAATACCTAGAATTAGCATTATGAAACAAAATCCACAAAGGAGCAATACTTTTACTGGCCAACCAAAATACACAAAACACTTCATGCAAACTTTTGAAGCTCCACTGGTTTCTTCATCTAGGGGCTTTTCTACATGGGCTAAATACCTTGTCTTGCCCCAGTCTCAGAGCCCTGCAGCCCCTATGACAGAGGGCTTTTGCCCCTTCTGTCCCCCAGGCAATCCTCACCACCACCACCAAGGCAGACATGGGCATGCGAAGGGGGGAAGGCAGAGTAGGGCCCGATAAAGTGTTATAGGAAAATACCCAGTTTACTTCGTTTACTGGAGTAATGTATCCACAGAAGCTCGTCCAGCACACTGGCCCTAACTGCCGCCGCCATTCCCCTAGTCACCCAGAAGCAAGAAAGGAGTCCTGAAGCATATGACCAGTGCTGATCACATGCAGGGGGCCTTCAATCACATCTCACAGGCCCTCTTCCTGTCTTTTAAGTCAGCACAGAAAATGGTGGTGGCAGCAGCAACAGGCTCACATTCCTGTTTGAACTCTGACCCATGTTGTCAAGGTAACAGGGGAAGAACAGGCCAGCTCTGCAGCCAGGATACACTTGCAGGGAGCTGGTATATTCTGGCTCATGTAGATGAGCCCAGGAAAAAGATGTTTAAAACATCACACAGGAGAAGAAAAGAAAAGTAGCAGTGTTGGAGTCACAGGCCTACATTTTTATCAGATGTTATTTCTGTTGTAGTTCAGTTGGTTTGGAGCCCAGTTGACTTCTGAGAAGTTCTGATGGAAATCCAGGGCAAATACCCATTAAAATGGAGCAGACACATGATTAAAAACTCACCATCCATACAGTGCCCGGTGCAGCCATTTCCCAGCTGGGTCATTCAATGCAGGCAGGGGCCACTCTCCCTTTTTTGGCCATGTGGCCACCAAAAGAAAGAACAATAAAATGTAAACTCCACTGTCTCTGTCCTTTGTGAAGCCAAAGTCCCCTTTCATAGTCTGAGAACATTGGATTTCTCAAGAAGTTGCTTTATTGCTACAGAAATACCCTGGATGCCAAGAGCAGTTATGGCTACCTGAATATGTTTCCAGGAATTAGCATTGTAACAGTCTAAAAAAGTGTCATAATTTCTTTGTGATGAATATATAAAATATTCTGAACATGTTATTCACAGCATGTAATTATAAATAAAGTTTTCTTCTCTTTGTCATGTATGAATGTATTTATGATTTTACAAGATACAGAGTTATCATAATGGGAATTAATTTTCCTTGTACATTTTGGAAATAGGTAGAAAATAAGATTCCTTATTCCAAATGATCTGATTTCTTATTCCAAATGATGACTCAACTGGCTGCTTCTGTAACTTGAATAAAGCCCATCATTTCCCTTACATCCTTTACCTAGTTCAAATAGTTGGACACAAGTGCATTTCTATAGCATTGGGACCAATTCCCAATATTGCATTATACTCAGGAAAAAAAGTGACAATGAGCTTGTCTACATGTGCAGCAAAAACGCCAAATTGAGATTTGCTCACATGCCCCTGCATTGCACTCAAAGCCCAGCACGTCATTATACTCCACAGGGATGTGTCTTCACTGTCCCTATGGAGTTTCAGCCACTGCCACCGCTGCTGGTGCTGACAGTTACTGTGCCCAATTTTAGGCTCTGGGGGCATTTCCCAGCTGAAGGGAGAGGTTTCCTCCCTTCCTTGGTTCAGCAGCTTTGCCTCCTTCACCACTCTCTCACTTGCCCATTGCTTTAAGAAAGAAAGCTTTCTTAAAGCAATGGAAGAACACAGGAAGTGATGGGCAAGAAAGCAGGTGGAGGAGGCAGTACTGCTGAGCCAAGGGGACAGAAGGAGACCCGCCTTGAGGTTGGCCTAAAGGATAATCCCTCACCCCAATCCGTGGGGCTTGGGTGAGGGACTTTTGGGTTCACCTTCCAGAAGCAGGCCGGCTGGTGAGCAACCCCAGACAATTGGGGTTCCTCTCCAGGACCCAGGTGTTCACCAGGGAAGGCTGGGGGTGTGGTCTTTGATAGACCTACTGCCTCAGCTGGTCCCTCACCAGGTTGCCTCCCCCCCGCTGAAGATTCTAGAGGGAATTAAATAGGTTGATTTCAATAAAAACACTTTATTTCACCCCATTTTATGTGTGTGGTCTCTTTATTCCGCAGTCGGCCGGCAATACACTACCTGGCATCAACAAAACATAGGTGGAGCTATTAGATACTTCTACAGAGACTATAATGGTGAATTTCTCCTCGAAATTTCAAAAATTACCAAATCATGAGATTCAACATGGAAGTCAGTTCTGTTGAAGGATTCTAATCTCTTTACAAAGTGTTCTAATCTCTAATTTTGTACATGTTTTTTCAGCTACTATGTATGCTCCAAGCCTTGCTGCTGAGTTTTACCTAAGACATGAATGATGGGTGGAGAGTCTTATTGGATAAATTAACTTTGGATCTCATAAAAAAGATGCATGTTGGTGAGGGGAAAGTAGGGACTGGGAAACACATGACAATTCTGCTGAATAACCTTCCATGTGTCAACCTGCATTAGATATACCAACATTCTGTTAATACAGTACTAGTATCCTTTAGAAATCAAAAAGTATAGGTCAACACTTTGGTTTTGAATGTGGAAATGCAAGTTGGCAGTAGAAGGTTCTGTTATGGGAAATGTGTTTTCTGGTCTTTACCACCGGTCCATAGTTTGGAGGAGGGGAGATGCCTTAATCTGTAATGGCAAAATAAGGACAAGGCGCCTCTGTTATTCTTACTTTAAAGGACTAGATCACTTTAAAGGATGATAGACTTAACATTCATGAAGACTGCACTATAGTTGTCTCTGCTTGGAGATTGCAGTGGCATATAATGCATGTTGCTAGTTGTAGGTGTAAATAGAATGGGTTGTTTCCTAGGATAGTTAGTAGGTCAGCCACCCACTCAGGGTAAATTCATAATTTTCCCCTTGTATACCCCCCAGACAGCATTTGTAGCTTGTCACTGGCCAACAGATAAGAAGCAGACTGCATTAATGCAGCTTTAAATTTTGCCACTAAAATTTTCAGTAGCATGTCTGTTGATGCTTAGATTTAACACATCGAAACTAGAGACACAGGTTATGGCTTTATCTGTACCCCAAGTGTTTGGAAGTTTAAGTTCATGTATTTTGTCATTTGAGTGGTATTGTAGAATCTTCAGAGAAATTCTGACCTTTCTGACACATTTGAACTACTTTTCAAAGGGTCCTTTTGTTTTGAGTGGGATGACAGCCCATTAAAATAGAGCACTGTATATTCCCAAGGCATAGTGCAATGTTGGTAATGAAATCTGCTGCAACTACTGGCACTAAGGAATGACTTATATCCAGGAAATGAACAATGGGAAAATGGTGTGTGTGAATCAACTCACTTTCTTTTGCTTTTAAACAGGAAAATTGTTAGAAGAGGAAGAATATATATATATATATATATATGTAATACAATCTATGAGAATATGATGAGATAAAAGGAATGTTAAATGAAATTTTATTCTTCTAAACATGCATGTCAAGAAAGGCAATTTTAGTCATACAGCGGTGGAGCATTTTGTTTTTTCTGCAATAAAGCCATCAGATCAATAAAAAATTATGTAGCAGATTATTATTACACTGAGCTCACCATAGCTCTAATCGTAAATAATACAGCAGTTATCCTGGTTATATTAATTATAATTAGAATGCAGATAATGCAGACGGTCTTTTATTACTAGAGCCAAATCAATTTTCCAGTGTTATTCAATGCAAGGTCACACAAAGTTGTTCAAGCTCTTACACTTCTTATGAAATGACCTGCATATGTAAGAGAGGGTTTGGCTCAGCTGCCTAAGACACATTGACTGAGAAGTGCATTGAAATAATTACAGGCATGAACTCTTGCCCATAATGGCAAAATTTCATTTTATAAAGTAAGCAGTGTTGTAATCCAGGCTCCTTTATGGTGCAAAGACTCATAAATCTTTCAGAGAAGATCCAAGTCTTTCTGTTTGATTGTCAATCAGAAATTTGAAATGAGTTTCAGTTGATATTTCTGCCGTTATGAAATGTTGTGTTAAATATACTGAATGTGTTGCTTCTATTTCTGCTTTGTATCTGTAATGCTAAAGTGATATACCTGGGACTAATTTTGGAGTAAAAAAAAATAGGATTATGTTGGATGGGAGTAGGGGTGCATTGTGGTTCTGCTCCCATCTATGGAGACAGTTCCAGAGAGTGGAACTAGAGGACTCCTGTTTAGCCCCATGGTCATTAAGCTGTGGGCTGCCGCAGGGTTCTATCCTGTCTCCCATGTTGTTCAATTTCTATATGAAGCTGATAGGGAAAATCAGTAAGAGTTTTGAGGTTGGGTGCCATCAATGTGCTAATGACAGTGAATTATACTTCTCCTTGTTCTTGGGATGGCTGAGACTGTGCAAGTATTTGAATAGTGCCTGGATGCTGTAATAGACTGGACCAAGGCTAGGGAACTGAATCTGAATCCTGATAAAATGGAGCCTCTGTGGATAGTTGGCTTTGAGGTCTGGGAATTGAGTAAACTACCTGCCCTTCCTGGGGCTGCACTCCCCCAAGGCAGCAGATGCATCCTTTCTGGAGTACTCTTAGATCCATCTTTGTCACTGGAGGTCCAGGTGGACTCAGTGGCTGAGTGTGCTTACGAACATAATTAACTGGACTGCCAGCTGCAGCTTTTCCTGGACAGGGATAAATTAACCACAATTGCCTATGCAGTGGTAATTTCCTGACTAGATTACTGCAACATACTGCATGTGAGGCAGGCCTTGAAGATGACTCAAAAGCTTCAGCTAGTGCAAAATGCAGTGGCTAAACTGCTGACTGGAACATTATGCAAAAACTACATGATACTGGTATTAAAGGAGTTGCACTGGCTACTAATATGCTTTCAGTCTGAATTCAAGATTCTGGTAATTATAGTCATACCCCAATATCCACAGGGGTTTTCTAGGAAGACTCTATGGTAGGTGTTCAGTTTTGTGTCCTGCGGATAATTAAAACTGCAGATATTGTTTCCATAGATACGGAGGTCTGACTGTACATAAATTGCATAAAATATTTGAAGGAATACATCTTATTATATATGCATGCCTGAGGTTTGAGATCTGCTGGAATGTTTCTCATTAGCCATGGCAATATGCAGTGGGAGGATATGGAGCAGGCCTTCTCTGCTCTGACACCCTCCTTAGAGGTCTAACTGGTGCTAAAGCTGGACAATCAGGTGCAGGAACAGAGGAGGCCATTTCATTTAGAGGTCTAACTGGTGCTAAAGCTAATGTCATTTTGGCATCAAGTAGAAATGTGTGTGTGTTTGTGTGTGTGTGCACACGTGTGCATGCCTTCAAGTCACCTCTTGACTTATGGTGACCCCATGAACTTCACAGGGTTTTCTTAGACAAGGAATAATCAGAGGTTGTCTTGCCTTTTCTACTGAAGTATAGCCTACAGCACCTGGTATTCATTGGGATTCTCCCATCCAAGTACTAACCAGGGCTGACCTTGCTTAGCTTCCAAGATCTGGCGCCTGTGGGATATTTAGACCCTAAAAAGAAACATAGCTGTTCACTTAAGCTTTTGGGGCCTGATTGACTGTCAAAATTTGCACATGTGAGTGATTTAAAATTATTTTTAACAGTTTTTAAACTGCCCTGTTTTAAGTGTTAAATATTGAATATGCTTTTAGCCTTTAAATTATTATTATTGCTTTAAATTTTTCTAAACCTCTCAGGTTGGTTCTATTTATCATTGCTCTGAGGGCTTGTCTACACTGATCAGAATAGTTCACGTTCTGGAGAGAATAATCCAGCCCTTGCCCCACAACATTTTCTCCCTGTTACCTGCCCTTCTGTTGCAAGAACAGCGGCATGCCTTCACATCTGCAGCCCACATGCAAACTGGTGCTTCCCTTCCCTGCACTGGCTGCATCTTCTAAGGCCAGGAATGAGGTGCCTGGACATGGTGACATGGCTAGGTATCTCGTGGAGCCCTCAGCAGATGCAACACGTGTGATCCAGATGGAAAATGGCTGTGCCAGGCACCATGTGGGCTATGTATGCAGATGCATCCTGCAGCTAACAGTGAGTTTTTTAACCATGTATCTGTCCTGTTTTAATGGGTATTTGCCCTGGATTCTCATTGGAATTTCCCAGAAGCCACTCAGACAGTTTGGAGTAGAAATGAGGCCAAAAACCTTCATTGTCTGGACAGCCGGGTGCAGAAATGGGGGAGGCCATTTCATTTAGCCCATGTAAGAAGACCTGAGATCCTCAGAGGGTGGGTTCCAAATATTTTAATAAAACAAATAAATATATAAATTAAAATATTGTAAACAAGCAAACATACAAATAGGTAGATAGTTGTACTTTACAGTACTTCAACTGTCTTTTATCAGAAGAGGATATATGGTCTGAATCCTATTGTTAGCCCCAACTAGAGTATCATAGAATCATAGAGTGGGAAGAGACCACAAGGGCCATCCAGTCCAACTCCCTGCCATGCAGGAACACACAATCAAAGCATGCCCAACAGATGGCCATTCAGTCTCTGTTTAAACATTTCCAAAGGAGACTCTTCCACACACCAAGGCAGTGCATTCCACTGCTGAACAGCTTTTACCATCAAGAAGTTCTTTCTAATGTTTAGGTAGAATATCTTTTCCTGTAGTTTGAATCCATTGCTCTGTGTCCTACTAGTCTCTGGAGGAGCAGAAAACAAGCTTGCTCCATCCTCAATATGCCATCCCTTCAAATAATTAGATATGGCTGCCATGTCACCTCTTACCATTCTCTTCTCTAAGCTAAGCATACCCAGCTCCCTAAGCCACTCTTCATAGCGCATGGCTTCCAGATCTTTCACCATTTTGGTTGCCCTCCTCTGGAAGTACATTCATTGAAACAGTAGAACTTGCTTCAGTGTTGATTTATCAAGTTACTATAGATTCAGTGGGTCTATTCTAATTGGGAGTAGCAATCTCTCTGGCTTTTCTTTGCAAACGAAGATTCAGGAAGGACTCATCCCGCGCTTTCTGCAAGCGTGCTGATGACTAAAAAGGCCAATCCGAGATAAACAAGTCCGGTCGCAGAAAGCACAGCAGAAGGTTGCCTTGGGTGATGTTTTTGGGTTGTGATTCTTTCTGCGTTGTCATTTCTCTTCAAGACTGGTTCGTCGTGAGTTCTCAAATAAGGCTGCAGCATTGTGGATAGTGCGTCTCCATGCCTCCCGATGTGAGGCCAGGGCGGACCACTGTTGGTGATCAATTTGGCCGAGCCTGCGATGTTGTTTCAGGGAGTCTTTGTATCGCTTTTTTGGAGCGCCCCTCTTACACTGACCCATGGCGAGTTCACCGTAGAGTAGTATTTTTGGGAGGCGATGGTCCTCCATCCTAGAAACATGTCCTGCCCAGGGCAGCTGTGTTCTCAATATCATGGCCTCAATGCTGGTGATCCCTGCTTGCTCAAGGACAGCAACATTCATCACATAGTCAGTCCAGTGTATATTTAGGATTGTGCGTAGACAGCGCTGATGAAAGCGCTCGAGGAGTCGTAGGTGGTGGCGATAGGTGACCCATGTTTCAGATCCATAAAGGAGGATAGACAGTACGATGGCTCTATACACACTGATTTTTGTGCTTTGCCTCAGGTGTTTATTGCTCCAGACTCTTTTGTGAAGTCTTCCAAATGCACTATATGCCTTTACTAATCTGCGATCGATCTCTTTGTCAGTCTTGGCATCTGAGGAGATGATGCTTCCCAGGTAGGTGAACTGCTGAACGGACTTGAGCACAGATTTGCTGACGGCAATGTGGGGATGGTGGTGTTCGTCCTGTGGTGCAGGCTGGTAAAGAACTTCTGTTTTCTTCAGGTTGACTTCCAGCCCAAACAGGTCTGCAGCTGTTGCAAAGCAGGATGTTAGGCACTGCAGAGCTGCTTCTGTGTGGGCAACAAGGGCAGCATCATCAGCAAAGAGCAGCCCACGGACTAGATAGTTTAGAGTCTTAGTGTGAGCCCTCAGACGGCTTAAGTTAAACAAGCTACCATCAGTACGGTAACGTATATAGATGCCGTTGTCTTCTTCAAGCTCTGCCATAGCCCTTTGGAGCATCATGCTAAAGAAGATTGTAAATAAAGTTGGTGCAAGAACACAACCTTGTTTTTGCAATAGAATTTAAGTAAAGGCTGAGAATTGAGTGGCCCTTCAGATGGTGTTGGACTGCAACTCCCACTGGTCTTTTCAGTGGGTGACCCTGATCCTGAGTCCACTTACTTGTAGCCAAGGCCTCACTCAGACTTCACTTATGGTTGACCAAGTCTAGTTGTCTAAACCAACTCCCGTCATCCTGTATCTCTTTCAGGGACATTAACCTAAAACTTTGATATTGCTTCTTGACACAAAAGGGCTGATAGGGCTCATAATATTCCATGAATGTTACCCTGATAGAATTACTTTTTCTTTGTGAATGAATTGATTCTCAGTAATTCAATAAACTGCATAATATATCCTAAAGTGAGAAGAGCATCCTTTACTAGGATTACCATCCATCATAATTTCCCTGGCCTAGTCCTCTTTTTCAGAGCTAAAATCTCTATCCAAGCAGATTTTTAAAATGTGCAGAGATTTATAAAATGTCACTGCTCTTCTGCTTCCTGCCCACCATGCCAACTCCTCATCTCCATCTTGCTGGCTCCATTGAGAGTCCCACTAGAAGAAAGAATAGAGACTAACCCAGCAGAGTGCCCAGAGAGAGAGAGAAAGAGAGAGAGAGAGAGAGAGAGAGAGAGAGAGAGAGAGACTGTAACTCAAGGATAGGGGTGCGGAGACAAACCCAGAGAGTATTGGATGCCTCCTTGTGCCAGCTTTGAAAGGGTACAAATTCAGTTGCTTTGGGGAATAGGTACTATTGTATTTAGATCTGATCATATATTGTACATGGGAATAAATTGATGTCCCTGCTTGCTTAGATAGTCAGCAGAAAGAAAGATTAAGGATATTTGCCCTTTTGTGTGAGTGGGGGGGGGCATATGGTTGGCTAAATGGTCTATCATGGGGTCAAGCAAAATGGTATGTCAGAAGGGCATAGTGAAATCAATTCTAGTCAAACATGTGTGGATGTTAACAGGACGGTCTGGGGTGAGGAACAATTGAAACACTTCCAGAGTCAAAGCAAGGAATTAGCAGACAGTACCAGAGTGTATGAGCTGGATGTAGGAAATAGCTGCCAGGTTTGCTAGCAGCAGGAGGAGGCTATGTATGAAAAAGAAAGGACCAATTATATTGGGAAAGGTGAAGGAAAGGAAAGAGCTTATAAAGGTTTTTGAGTCCCAAGAGATGTGTGGGGAATTTCAGTAAGGCCTTTGACAAGGTTCCCCATGACATTCTTGCAAACAAACTTGTAAAATGTGGGCTAGACAAGTTAACTGTTCAATGGATTTGTAATTGGTTGAACGGCCGAACCCAAAGGGTGCTCAGCAGTGGCTCCTCTTTGTCTTGGAAAGATGTGACCAGTGGGGTGCCACAAGGTTCAATCCTGGGCCCAGTGCTATTCAACATCTTTATCAATGACTTGGGGATTAGGGGCATACTTATCAAATTTGCAGATGACACCAAATTAGGAGGAGTAGCTAATACCCTAGAGGACAGTATCAAAATTCAAAATGACCTGGATAGGCTGGAGAGCTGGGCCAAAGATAACAAAATGAAATTCAATACGGAGAAATGTAAAGTACTGCATTTAGGGCGGAAAAATGAAATGCATAGATATAGGATGGGGGAGACCTGGCTGAATGAGGCTACATGCGAAAGGGATCTAGGAGTCCTAGTAGACCACAAGTTGAACATGAGTCAACAGTGTGATGCAGCAGCTAAAAAGGCCAATGTGATTTTGGGCTGCATCAATAGAAGTATAGTGTCCAGATCAAGGGAAGTAATAGTGCTGCTCTATTCTGCCTTGGTCAGACCTCACCTAGAATACTGTGTCCAGTTCTGGGCACCACAATTCAAAAAGGATATGGACAAATTGGAGTGTGTCCAGAGAAGGGCAACTAAAATGGTGAAAGGCCTGGAAACCATGCCTTATGAGGAGAGACTTAGGGAGCCGGGTATGTTTAGCCTGGAAAAAGATGCGATATGATAAGAAGTGATATGATAGCCTTGTTTAAGTATCTGAAGGGGTGTCACGTTGAGGATGGAGCAGGCTTGTTTTCTGCTGCTCCAGAGACTAGAAGATGGAACAATGGATGCAAGCTCCAGGAACAGAGATTCCACCTCAACATTAGGAGGAACTTTTTGACAGTTAGAGCTGTTTGGCAGTGGAACACACTCCCTCGGAGCGTGGTGGGGTCTCCTTCCTTGGAGGTCTTTAAACAGAGGCTGGATGACCATCTGTCGGGGATGCTTTGATCGTGATTTCCTGCGTGGCAGGGGGTTGGACTGGATGGCCCTCGTGGTCTCTTCCAACTCTGCAATTCTATAATTCTATGATTCTATGTAGAAGCTGAAGAAAGAAGAGTTTCAACAAAGAATGCCTAGGTTCAAACTTGCTGCTGGTTCACACATGGCAAATGGATTTCTGTTCCATGTACATCAACTAAAATATATTACAGAAAGCAATTTTACTGTAGTAACAGTACAGTACTATGAACTCTTTCATAGTTGTCATGAAAGTTACAGGACTATGTGATAATACCGTAAAGAGTGTATTTTTGGGTACCACATAGTGGCCACGTATAAATCCTTACTATAACATTTTCTTCTACTATGTAAGAATTTCTGTTACCCTGTATGTATATATATCCCAGTGAATGATAGTCTTCTTCTTCTTCTTCTCTTATTTAAAAAGAACTCTATCTCAGAGGTAGCATGTGTATCAGGGGAGGCATGGATTGACATGGTAAGTACCCCTGCTTCAAATAATAGGATTTGGGAATTATTTTCAGTCCAAAACATAAGGAAAGAAAATGTTTAAATGTGACCTTGTCATCTGAATTAACTTCCATGAGATTCCACTTTAAAATGATATGCCCAGTATTATCATTTTACTGCCAAAAACTGGGAACACTTCCAAATTTTGACTTACAAAATTATTATACTTCCAGCTTTTAAAAAAGAAGCTTTTTGAAGTATTCCTTTTTGTTGGTACTGTAATAGATGGCTCTGTAAAATCCTGTATAAATGGCCAAGACAGCAAGTTCAGGCTGCCCCAAGGCAGCCTGATATTATACACTGGCCCTTAGAATATAATATTTGTGTATTTTGTTCTCTAGTGTGTATTTTTTAAATTGTTTAATCACAGAATGCCTTGGGGTTTTTGTTTGACTTCATTAGTATCTTTCTGACTTGCTACTGAGAAGCCACCTGCAGGAACTTTGCAACATGTAAAAATAAACAACTAAATAAATGAATACTGTAATTAGTTTCCTATTTAATACAGTTTTCATTTTCCTACCTAAATATCAGAAAAGGAGAGATGTAAAATATTATTAAAAGAGCAATGTCAGACTAATGCAGCATGTTGGATAATACGAGGGCATAGTGTTGTTATGACATTTTGTACACTTTTAGAAGTAAACAATGGTATTTTGTACCACTTTCCCCCTACAACAATCCTAAAACACTTGTGCAAACAATTCCTAAGTGTGCTTGAGAGTGATAATTTCAAACACATTCCTCTTCTTACCCTATGTACCTTTTGGGGAGGATTACCAGTGGTAGTGATACAATTCATCCTTAGACAGTCATAGAATAGCTTCATATTTGTCTTTGATCTGTGCTTGTTTTCAGTTCTACTGTTTTAGAAATGTCCTTTCTGCCTCTTGATCACAACATGAAGCAAAAAGTACCATCTGGGCTCGGCACGCTAAAAAGTCAGGGATCTCTGGGTTGCATTTGTGCCACAAAAGACATTTTCTTTCTGTTAAGCCGCTATGTACTTTAGTCTGTTGCTGATAACTAACAAAATTGCAGTATTGTAATTTTAATTGGCAACTATCCATTTATATCCTCTAGGTTTTTCCCCTTCTTTGTTTCCTTCTGGCAACCTCCGTTTGTGGTTGGCTCATCTGCTCTTGTGCCCATAGCAACACCCATGTGCAAAGCCATATCCACTGGGGTACAGCAGGTTCCAAATACCAGAGGTTTGTGCTGCTGTTTCAGAATAGCAGACTTTTGCTAGAGTCACTGATCTAAACAGCTTGCCAGTTTAGCTCTGCATGGCATTTTTGTAATTCCTTAATATGTTCCACCTCATTCACTCAGGGTCCTTAAAACCTGTTGGACAGTTAAGGTTATAAACACAAGACACAGTGTCCATAGCTCTGCAAGATACTACTTCTACATGGAGAGGAGTGGATGAAAAACTTTACAAAAAAATTCAAAAGACATTGGGGATATCATGCAGGCCTAAATGAAACATTTCAGATTTCTTTTGGAACTTGTAATATCTGTGGGGTGTGGAAATAACTGAGAGAGAATTACAAAAAGTTATCACAATTTGTTTTTAAATGTGGTTCCTACTTTTAATAGGATATTTCTCAGTAGAGAAAAATGAGAAAGACAAAATTGCTGTAATGTCTCAGACACTGTACCTCTTCCTAGTAGTTGTTCTATAAGAGTAGTACTAATAGAATATTTCTGACTCAACATATAAAGGGGTTGCCATGTTAAGCACTGAATCAGAGAGAACAAGGGATCCTCTTGCACATTAAAGGCAAACATTTATTGTGGCCGAAGGTTTCATGGGTCAGACCAACAGATGTGTGGGAAATTTGTTCAGTTTGCATTTAAATACAAATCTACTGAATTCACATTCCCTAAATTGCATATTAATTGTAATGCAGTTAATAATAAATTGCATATTAACTGTAATGCAGTTAATTGCTGAATCATAATTTTGCAGAACCGCTATACTGTGCAGAAACAAAGTCTAAAATGCATACACTGTATAGTCTGACCAGTAGCATCTTCCCAAGTTTCCCCCTGCTCTGGTCCCTTAAAATTTAACAATGTATGCCATTGCTTGAAACAGTGACATTGTGCAAATAAATGTGGAAGTATACCTGAGAATAAGGAGATTTTCAGACCGCGTTTCAGTGTGGCTAGCGCGGGAGGAGCTTTCAGGAGAGGGACAGCGGTCTTGCACGGCAGGGGGGTGTTTTCGGACGCCGTTGTCCCTCTCCCGAAACCATTTGTGTCACTTCCGTGAAGCTTCGGAAGCCGCAGAGCCATATTTTAATCACGGAGGTTGCCCATGATTAAAATATGGCGCTGAGGCTTCCGAAGCTTCACGGAAGTGACACGGATGGTTTCGGGAGAGGGACAATGGCATCTGAAAACGCCCCCCCTGCCACGCAAGACCACTGTCCCTCTCCCGAAAGTTCCTCCCGCGCTAGGCACGCTGAAACGCGGTCTGAAAATCTCCTTAGACACATTAATCTCATAGAGTCTAACTTCTGAGTAAGGACTGTGTGGGATTGCATTAAGAGAAGAGTGCATCTACATTGTCTAAATAATGCACTTTGACACTACTGTAAGTGCTGTAGCGCCATCCTATGGAATCCTGCGATTTGTACTTTACAAGGTATTTAGCCTTCTTTGCCAAAGAGTGCTGGTGCCTTATAAAACTAAAATTCCCAGGATTCTATGTGATGGAGCCAAGACAGCTAAAGTGGTGTCAAACTGCATTATTTCTACAGTGTAGATGCACCCTAAGTGTCAAACAATCTCAACTGAAGATTTTCCTTGGTTTTTTTCCAGGCTGCGAGGCCGTGTTCTGGAATAGTTTCTTTCTGATATTTCACCTGCATCTGTGGCTGGCATCTTCAGAGAATGATTGGGTAGGAATGTGTGTGGAGTTTATAGGCTGTGAGCCCCTGTTGGAGAGGATATGTCTCTCTCTCTCTCTGGCTTTTCTTCGCAAACGAAGATTCAGGAAGGACTCATCCCGCGCTTTCTGCAAGCACGCTGATGACTGAAAAGGCCAATCTGAGATGAAGAAGTCCGGTTGCAGAAAGCACAGTAGAAGGTCTCCTTGGGTGATGTTTCTGGGTTGTGATTCTTTCTGCATTGTCATTTCTCTTCAAGACTTGTTCGGCGTGAGTTCTCAAATAAGGTTGCAGCATTGGAGAGAGTGCGTCTCCATGCCTCCCGATGTGAGGCCAGGGCGGACCACTGTTGGTGATCCATTTGGCCGAGCCTGCGATGTTGTTTCAGGGAGTCCTTGTATCGCTTTTTTGGAGCGCCCCTCTTACGCTGACCCGTGGCGGGTTCACCGTATAGTACTATTTTTAGGAGGCGATGGTCCTCCATCCTAGAAACGTGCCCTGCCCAGCACAGCTATGTTCTCAATATCATGGCCTCAGTGCTGGTGATCCCTGCTTGCTCAAGGACAGCAACATTCGTCACATAGTCAGTCCAGTGTATATTTAGGATTGTGCCTATACAGTGCTGATGAAAGCGTTCAAGGAGTCATAAGTGTTGGCAATAGGTGACCCATGTTTCAGACCCATGAAGGAGAATAGACAGTACAATGCCTCTATACACACTGATTTTTGTGCTTCGCCTCAGGTGTTTATTACTCCAGACTCTTTTGTGAAGTCTTCCAAATGCACTCTATGCCTTTGCTAATATGTGATTGATCTCTTTGTCAACCTTGGCATCTGAGGAGACTATGCTTCCCAGGTAAGTGAACTGCTGAACGGACTTGAGCACAGATTTGCCGATGGCAATGTGGGGATGGTGGTGTTAGTCCTGTGGTGCAGGCTGGTTAAGAACTTCTGTTTTCTTCAGGTTGACTTCCAGCCCAAACAGCTCTGCAACTGTTGCAAAGCAGGATGTTAGGCGCTACAGAGTTGCTACTGTGTGGGTAACAAGGGCAGCATCATCAGCAAAGAGCAGCTCACGGACTAGATAGACCCTGTAGAACTACAAATACCAGAAATCCCCCTGTCCCTGCGTGGAATTCCTTTGTAAGTGTTGAGTTTTGATTGTATTGTTTTTCAAAACTGAGAGCCCAAACTCAACACTTACAAAAGAATTCCACCCAGGGACAGGGGGATTTCCAGCAGATAATGTACCATCAACCAACCATTAGCCAGACACTAACGAGCCCTGCATTTCTATACCCAGAAACTAACCATTCAATTACACAAAGTTACGTATACTCCCTAACAGGGGTTCACAGCATCTAAACTCCACATACATCCCTACCCAACCATTCTCTGAAGATGTCAGCCACAGATCAAGGCGAAACGTCAGAAAAAAACTATTCCAGAATGCAGCCTCACAGCCTGGAAAAAAAAACCAAGGAAAATCTATGGATGCTGGCCGTGAAAGCCTTCGACTTCACAATCTCAACTGAAGCTGCATGTTTGGTTGAAGTTCTGTGCTTGCTTTTCTCTTAAGATAATGTTTCTAAGTATCCAGAAAGTGACTGCTTTCTAGTGTTAATAGTCATTATTAACTTTGCACAATGTCCTTTGAAAGATGAAGCCTCAGTTCTTCCATAATTTTTTTTACAGAGCTGTAAAAGTAATCCTGTTAATACAGAATTTTGGAACTTGATCCAGAAAGACAAAAAGCCCTCTAGCTTAATAAAGAGAAATGTTAGACATATTTATAAGTATGAGCCCAGGAGAATTCCTATGGACTTCATTGCTACTATTATGGTACAAAAGGGGGGATGCCCAGCAATTTACATTATCAATCCCATTTCATTATATAGTTGTCCCTCCGTATTCATGGATTTGGTATCCACGTATTTAAGTATTCACAGCTTGAAAATATTCTTAAAAAATAATAATCCAAAAAGCAAACCTTGATTTTGCCATTTTATATAAGGGGACACCATTTTGCTATGCCATTGCATATATTGGGACTTGAGTATTCATGGATTTTGATATCCACTGGGGGACCTGGAATCAAAACCCAGCAAATATGAAGGGACAACTGTACTAACTTTCAATTATTCATAATTAGAAATCAGGAGCTCTACAGGGTCATGTGGAACATATTTAATTTCTGTTCAAACCTAATAAGAAATTTTGCTTAAACATTTTTTTTTTGGTGTGATACAGGCTGAAATTAATTGTATGTTTTAAATTGTTTTTAAAATTGCCAAAAGTTTAATGGCATTTTAATATAGTTTTTTTAAAAAAAGTATTTTAAAAATTCTCAAGAAGAAACAAAATGTGCAAGAAAAGATAAAGATACCTCCATCAGTCTATACATAACAGGTAGGCAGACAAAAAGCAGGACCATTCAAGGTATCCAGCCACAAACATATTGTACATTATGTTCCTATTGCATGTACCTGCTGCTACAATTCAAGGGGTGAGTGGATTAAACAAAATAATTTTGATTTTGCTTCTATAAATGGAATGTTTAGATAAATTAAGTTATTTTGAGTGGCCTAAATATTCGATGAGAAATGTATTTTGATGACAGTTCCATGCTGAGGTTACAAACAAGAACTTCCCCTATGAAACTACCTTATACCTCAGACATGTTCAATGTCACCCATTGTTGAGTTTTCCCAGATTGAATTACCAAAGGTAGTAGCTTTTTGTGCCTCCCAAAATGGAAAAGTTTTTTATCACAAGTGATCTGCTTCTGACACTCAGAAAAGGCATATTTGATTTTTTTAACAATGCTTTCTTATCTTTAATATTTCCACAGTAAAACCTGTACTATGGCTTAAAAAACCCTGATCAGATCTTGAAAAAATAGCAGAAAAGTAGATTCTTGCTTTGCATTCTACTTTTGGGAAACTAGAGACTACCCTGTTTCTAGCTGAAAACAACACACACACATATGCCTCATGTGAGTGTACACACATTCATAACTATATATATATATATATATATATAGTGTTAAGGAAAGAAGGTTAAGACTCTGCCTTGAAGGTATGTGTTGTGCACACTGGGTGGGAGTTTTAGAAAGTGACTCACAGAACAAAATGCACTGTGCTCATCTAGCCTGCTAACTTCTCCTTAACAGAATAAAATCATTATCCATTATTCATTCCTGAATGTGTTTCTGATCAAGTCCACAAAACTAAAAACTCTTGTCAAGTTGCCTGCTTTTTTAAACTTCAGAAATATAACTGTGGATACATTCATGTTGTCTTGGAAGATGTGGAAACAGTTTTATATTTCTGGTAGTAACAATGATCTGCACCCATTTTGGGCATTTTATGCATTTTTTAACATGTGATCATTTTTGCCTTGTGATATGTTAGCTATATCTTCACAGATCTGTGGCTACAAACCATGAGGCACAGTTCACAGCTCTTTCCAAACACAGCTGCATGCAGAAGAATACTGTACTTGGTTTTAGTCTCTGCATAGTGGCTTAAGGGCTTGTCTCTATGTGTATGCATCCTAGTTCTTATATCCAATAAGTTACCAAAACACACATCAGTCAATACCAGGGAAGATTCTAGAGCAGATCATTAAACAGAGAGTCTGTGAACATTTAGAAGGCAATGCCATAATCACAAAAAGTCAACATGGGTTTCAGAGAAACAAGTCATGACAGACTAATCTGATGTCTTTTTTTGATAAAGTTACCAGCTTGGTAGATGAAGGGAATGCTGTGGACATCGCATACCTTGATTTCAGTAAGGCCTTTGACAAGGTTCCCCATGACATTCTTGCAAACAAGCTTGTAAAATGTGGGCTAGACAAGTTAACTGTTCAATGGATTTGTAATTGGTTGACCGGCCGAACCCAAAGGGTGCTCAGCAGTGGCTTCTCTTCGTCTTGGAAAGATGTGACCAGTGGGGTGCCACAGGGTTCTGTCCTGGGCCCAGTGCTATTCAACATCTTTATCAATGAATTGGATGAGGGAATTAGGGGCATACTTATCAAATTTGCAGATGACACCAAATTAGGAGGAGTAGCTAATACCCTAGAGGACAGGATCAAAATTCAGAATGACCTGGATAGACTGGAGAGCTGGGCCAAAGCTAACAAAATGAAATTCAATACGGAGAAATGTAAAGTACTGCATTTAGGGCGGAAAAATGAAATGCATAAATATAGGATGGGAGAGACCTGGCTGAATGAGACTGTGTGCGAAAGGGATCTAGGAGTCCTAGTAGACCACAAGTTGAACATGAGCCAACAGTGCGATGCAGCAGCTAAAAAGGCCAATGTGATTTTGGGCTGTATCAATAGAAGTATAGTGTCTAGATCAAGGGAAGTAATAGTGCCACTCTATTCTGCCTTGGTCAGACCTCACTTAGAATACTGTGTCCAGTTCTGGGCACCACAATTCAAAAAGGATATTGACAAACTGGAGCGTGTCCAGAGAAGGGCAACTAAAATGGTGAAAGGTCTGGAAATGATGCCTTATGAGGGGAGACTTAGGGAGCTGGGTATGTTTAGCCTGGAAAAAAGACGGTTAAGAGGCGATATGATAGCCCTGTTTAAGTATTTGAAGGGATGTCACACTGAGGATGGAGCAGGCTTGTTTTCTGCTGCTCCAGAGACTGGAACACGGAGCAATGGGTGCAAGCTCCAGGAACAGAGATTCCACCCCAACATTAGGAGGAACTTTTTGACAGTAAGAGCTGTTCGGCAGTGGAACACACTCCCTCGGAGTGTGGTGGGGTCTCCTTCCTTGGAGGTCTTTAAACAGAGGCTGGATGACCATCTGTCGGGGATGCTTTGATCGTGATTTCCTGCGTGGCAGGGGGTTGGACTGGATGGCCCTCGTGGTCTCTTCCAACTCTGCAATTCTATGATTCTATGACATCCCATTTATTCAGCCATACCCATCCTTCCTGTGGTCCCACCTCATAACTTTTCCTTTGGGAGATGGATCATGACGATTTATGTTTTTTGTGATTTTAAGATGTTGCATTCTGTCTGCATGCTCATTTTCATGCCAGTGCAGTGCAGCTGTGGAATCATCCAATGAACACATTGCTGCCTTATATTTATCTCTTGATTTCACAGACAGGAGGTCTAATCGTAAAAGAAAGCCAAACCACCTGCCTTAAAAGCAGGCTCTTTGGGTACCTGACATTCACAACAGTGTTGTTTGCAAAAACTAAAATAAAATACCAGCTACTTTATACTGTTTACTGTTTGCTTTTGTCACAACTTTAGGGGTGTGGTATAGGAGACTTGGGGTTGGGAAAAGACAGGGCCTGTATGACCATCATTTTTAATAAAATAAATGTATGGGTTTCAGGGGTTTTCTTAAAGGATCAGGCTAAGAGTGTCAGGCCCAGGAAAACACACAGTGGCTGCCCCTCAGCAGGTAGGCTGACAGCAGGTGCCCACTGTTCATTGCCTAGATCTGTGCCCATGGCCACAGCTATACACTAGAAAATAACAAACCTGTCCAACCTTATAAAGTTGTTGCAAGCCAATCAGTGCTTTATCTCTCAGGAACTAAACAATCAGCTGAGTTTTGGTTTCTTTTGTCTATCCTGTGGAAAAGCCATCTAGGCTTTGTTACAACCATCACACCCCTCCAAGGCACAGAATAGAGTATAAATATTAGAGCCCCAACAATAGATAGGTGTGTCACAGCCAAGATGTGATACAGCCTGACCTCATCATTCTCTCTTCTTTGCTGTGCCACCCTCAGGTGCCAACCTGAGTATCTTTGGTGCACAGAACTCCACTCCTCAAAACTGGTAACTATCAGCCTATCTTCCTGGAACTTTCTCACTCTCAAGCCACCCTTTCTGCCTTACTCTGCTATAGCCTTGTATGGTTCATAAGAATGTATATTGTATATGTTAGTTTACTTTCAGTATTACTCCAATAAAATACTTTATTTTACTTTAACTGGAGCCTCCTCTACAGTTAGTACTGGTATACTTGGTGAAAAGCTCCCCCGAAGTTACCTTCCTCTTACAGGCCTCCTATCTCAGCTAATAATTATCCCAAATGTTGAAGAACATTTTGGCATCATGAAGAAGATTTTGGCATCAGAAGATACTCCTCCATCTTTTACGGTAACAACTGGGCCCACAATGATGATAGATATAGTCAAAGGAAAATGGACACAATGATAGAAAGAGAGGTTTGATTCAGCATCTTCTTCACTCTTTGTTTTATCTTTGTAGGGAATGGCTCTGTCAGATCTTAAACATTCCTATGGATTTGCTATGAATTTTCTTGTAAAACCCCAAACCCTGGAACTCAAACATTGGCCAGGATCCTATTGACTCTGCAAGATGCATAACTGTGCTAGTGGAAGTGAAGATAATAGCTAAGGCAACATTGAAAGGTGAAAAAGATGGCAGTGAAGAAAGAAGGAATAGAAGCAGCAGCAACAGTGATTGGTAAAGAAGGCTGCTGGTTTCATAGACCTTCCTGAAAGCCAATAATTTGAGAAGTGGGTGTCCATCCAGCAGTCTTCTCTTCCTGTTTTTACTACTGTCATCACTGCCTCTTCACACCACCATAATGAAAGTCAGATCAGTAGTGTAATGGGATATTAGTAGTGCCCCATTACATACTGTTTACATTACATACACACATTTCCTAGAAAGTCAGTGTAGTGGAAACTGTTCAGGGAAAGCCAGAGAATGACAGGAAAATTGTGTGATGGATTTTTTGAAATGCTGCTGTGAGAGGACATTCTGCACTTGTAGCAGTTGGAGAAGTGGCAGGACACAAGTATACAGTGATGATGACACATCAGGCCGAAAATTATTATCCAATTTTGATGTTTATTGGTTGTGAATAAACAGCTTGGGGGGGGGATTGAAACAAATCTATATTAGAAGGAGCCCCGGTGGTGCAGTTGTTAAGTGCTGGTAGTGCAGCCACAACATTATGAGTTCAATCCTGCAGAGCTTCAGGTTGAGCCATCCTTCCATAGGTCAGTAAAATGAGTACCCAGATTGTTGGGGCAATTAGCTAACAAATTTAAACCTTAGAGCAGTGATGGACAACCTTTTGAGCTTGGTGTGTCAAAATTCATCAAAAAACTGAGCATAACTTGAGTTGTGTGTCACTTAGAAGAAAAAACATTATTTCGCGATATTTACTGTTTAAATAACATAAATGTATAATTGTTATATATAATTGTATTTAATAAACCAAAAAATTATAATTTAACTTACCTGCTTAGTGACTGCTTTGTTTATCCGTCAGTTGGTTTCTTTTGTTGGTCTTGATAGTATTTAGCTTGTGTGGGGTGCCGTGAACTGAGATAAGTGAGGGGGAGGCAGAATTCTTTAACTAACCTGCCTATTAGTGACTTTTTTATTGCTGAAACCCCGGAGCCCCTCGGGAATGCTGGGGAGAGGCCGGGCAGACTCCCTCCCTCCCGCCAGCCTGACTGCTGCCTACCCAGGCCTTTCTGAGGCAGCTCTGGGGATTCGAAGCCCCGGAGCCCCTCAGAAAGGCCGGGGAGAGGCCAAGCAGACTCTCACCCACCTGCCACTGCCTTTCCCGGCCATTCTGAAGTGGCTCAAGGGCTTCAAAGCCCAGGAGCCCCTCGGAAAGGCCAGGGAGAGGCCAGGAAGACTCCCGGCCACCGCCTTCCCTGGCATTTCCGAGGCAGCTCTGGGGCTTCGAAGACTCCCGCCCACCCACCAGCCTGCCAGCCCACTCGCTCCCTTCCGTGGCCTTTCTGAGGTGGCTCCAGGGCTTTGAAGCCCCAGAGCCCCTTGGGAAGGCCAGGCAGACTCCTGCCTGCCCACCCACCTGCCCGCCTGTCTGCCAGCCCACTCACCGCCTTCCCTGGCCTTTCTGAGGCGGCTCCAGGTCTTCAAAACCCCAGAGCTCCTTGGGAAGGCTGGGCAGACTCCTGCTAGCCTGCCCGCCCACCGCCTTCCCCGGCTTTTCCAAGGCAACTTTGGGGCTTCGAAGCCCTGGAGCCCCTCAGGAAGGCTGGGGAGAGGCCGGGCAGACTCCCACTAGCCACATTCCCCGGCCTTTCCAAGGCGGCTCTGGGGCTTCGAAGCCCTGGTGCCCCTCAGGAAGGCTGGGGAGAGGCCGGGCAGACTCCCGCCAGCCACCTTCCCTGGCCTTTCCAAGGTGGCTCCAGGGCTTGTTTAAAGGTCCTCAGGAAGGCCAGTGATAGGCTGGGCAGACTCCCTCCCACCCGCCAGCACACCTGCCAGCCCACCTGCCTGCTTCCTTCCCCGGCCTTTCCAAGGTGGCTCCAAGGCTTCGAAGCCCCGGAGCCCCTCAAGAAGGACGGGCAGACTCCTGCCCGCCACCAGCCCGCCCACCAGCCCGCCCACCACCTTCCTTGGCCTTTCCAAGGTGGCTCCGGGGCTTCAAAGCCCTCCCTTTCCAAAGTCAGCCACCCTCCCTTTCCAAAGCTTCTCCCCTCCAGCCACCCTCTGCGACTTTGGGAATGGAGGGTACTGGCTGGAAAGCCTCCCCCCTTCAGCTCCTCCCCTCCAGCCTCCAGCCACCCTCCGTGACTGAGTTACAGAGAAGACCCCTCTCTTCCAGAGAGGCTGCATGATGGGGGGAGAGCATTGCTGGGCAGGAGGGGTCTTCTCCATGACTCAGTCACAGAGAAGACCCCTCCCATCCAGCGAGGCTGCACAGGGGGGAGAGCATTGCTGGGCAGGATGGGTCTTCTCCATGACTCAGTCACAGAGAAGTCCCCTCTCTTCCAGTGAGGCTGCACATGGGGGGAGAGCATTGCTGGCCAGATGGGAGGGATGGATGGAAGGGCTTTCCCCCCCTCCATCCCCTCCCCTCCAGCAACCAGCCACCCTCCCTTCCCAAAGCAGCAATCTCAGCTTTCGGAAGGGAGGGTGCTTGCTGGAAAGCCTCCTCCCAGGGGCGACTGGGGATTCGTAGCCCCACCCACTACTTTCATTATCCCCCCGCCTCCCTAAAATGGCAACTGGGGCTTTGAAGACCCGATCGCCACTTTAGGGAGGGTGGTGAAGTGCAGGAGGGGGGAGCGACCTAGCCGCGTGTCACCACAGACGGCTAAGCGTGTCAGTGGTGACACGCATGTGATAGGTTCGCCATCACCGACTTAGAGAGTGCTCAGCACTACAAAGCGGTATAGGAATGTAAGTGCTATTGCTATCGCTATCGCTATATGTGATAGTATAATTTTATTATGGAGAAGCTGGCTGGCATCCTGCAACCAGCTATTTTCTATATTCAAACAAATCAGTTTTTGGAATCAGTTTCAGTGGATTTGAAGGTGTGATTATTTTGACAGAAAATTGAAGTTTTTACCTCCTGATACCCCTCAGAACTGATTGGAAGGAATTCAGCACCTTGCAAGTGCTTTTTTTACAAAGAAAGAAAGAAAGACTGATAAAAGAAACAGCTGGAAGAAGAAATGCAGGATCAGAAATGAAGGGGATTGTAAAACAAAAAAGAAAAAACTGTAACAATGACCACTGTGTATTTTATTTAATAATTTTAAAAATAATAGCTAAACCCTTTTTTGTACATAGATTTTAATCATTATTTTGATCTTGTTGTTGTCATTTATAATATTTATGTCCTGTGCTGTATCCCAAGATTTCAGTGTAGTATACAATTGCAATTTTCAATTGCAGTTTCATAGATATGTTTCATGAAGTGGTTTCAGTTAAGTGATTTTTTTTTTGGAGGAGCATTCAGTGAAATGTTAGTTTCATGTTCTTTTTAGTGCAGCTTTAAACAAGAAAAATATTATGTGAATTTTGTTTGTTTTTATAGAGATTATTAATTACTTATTTTTCATAGATTACAAGTGTAATTTTTAGTATTGTTTGTAAATGGCTGTGTATCTTGTTCAAAGAATATATGGAAGTTCATATCTTGGCATCCCCACCCCACCCATGTGTACTTGGGTATTCTTACCTCATTTATCAATCTTTGTTAATTTAATGTCATCTATGAATTTTCAAACTTGGGGTTATTTTGAATGATTGTAAGACAAATCAAGAAATGTTGATCAGGGTAGATCAGGGAAATGGAAAATAAAATTTGGTGGCGACCATACATTAGGATCTTGGCCAGTTACCATACTTTAAAGAGTATTATTATAGCAGGAGAGCAAAATCACCTTGCATAATGGAAAGACTTGCCAGATGTGTTTGGGTACATTCTATTAAAGTCAAATGGATTTGTGTCATATAGCAAGATTTTGACATAAGCAAAGTCTAGATATCCAAGATACTTTTTTTAAAAAAAATCCTTTGGTGAGGGCTAGGCTGAGTAAAGTCTTTGGCAGAAATTTTTTAAGAAGTTTGGGTCAACAACTCATATACATCCTGCCACATTAGTTGCTCTATTTTACTTGATAGTTATGTGACATTTACTGATCTGGCTCATCTCTTTGGATTTCTGTCCTTCAGTCTCTAATTTCTGGCACTGAATATGTGTGTCTTTAGTTGAACTTCCCATATTGAGGGAATCAAATAGTCATGATTCAGACCTTTGAAAGTGGAAAACCTAATGGTAAACTAATATATACATTGTACAATGGGCCCTTTGTATCCACTGGAGTTTGGTTCCAGGACCTTCCGTGAATACTATAATCCATGGATGTTCAAGTCCCATTATATACAATAGCGTAGTAAAATGGTGCCAAGATATAAGATGTCCCTTATATAAAATGGCAAAACCAAGGTCTGCTTTTTGATTTTTATTTTCAAGTTGTGGATGGCTGAATCTGTATATGCAGAATCCATGGATACAGATAGCTGACTGTACCTAAAACCACTGGATTCAAGG
Source organism: Gambelia wislizenii (assembly GCA_030847615.1). Classification (NCBI taxonomy): domain Eukaryota; kingdom Metazoa; phylum Chordata; class Lepidosauria; order Squamata; family Crotaphytidae; genus Gambelia; species Gambelia wislizenii. The sequence goes on from JAUMIR010000004.1 coordinate 302,865,450, forward strand.
TTAAGTAAATAGTAGTCCAAATGGATGCTGCTTAATTCATTCCAGAAATAAGACATTTCTTGATATATTGTTGACAAAGAAGAAAAATCAAAATTATTGTGAGTAATAACTTTTTGTGATTCACAGTTCAAATATATGCTTCTAGGTCAGCTGTACTGTGCATTGAGGCAGGTTACTGACCAACAATGTTGCCATGGCTTTAGTATTCATCCAGCTCCCTATTACTTTAGGAAATTGTTAAGCGTTATGGCCTGTTCTTCCATTGCAGGCCACCCTATGAAAAGTGGCAGGAAGAATATCTTTTCCTGTCCTAATTCATTACCCCGAGCCCTAAAAAGTAGTTCCACCTTGTACAAAATTACAATTTTGTTCCAATCTGATTATCTGTTTTCACTTGACATTTCCATATGTTTAAAGATATAATAAGATATTCCATATAAATAAAGATATTCAGCTACTACTTGCCATCAATTTTAATGTTGCTGAAACAAATCAAAATGGGGGGGAGAAGCCTCACCCCATGTTTCACAAACAAAAGAATAAGTAATATATTCAACTTTCTTAAGAATATAGGAGCATAGGAAGCTACCTTATATATTGGTCCAACCATTGTCAACTTGGACTGTGGCTGTATAGAATTTCAGGCAGGATTCTACCCTGTTCCTGCCTGGAGATCTCTTGTATTCTCTACTGTTAATCCAAGTTTTAACCCAGTCTGACCATGCAGCTTCCAAAATCAGACAGCATATTCGGACTCAGAGTTTTAGACAGAATGTTCTTCCTGTTCTGTTATAAAAACTTGAAAGTAAAATATGATATATACATACATATTGTACTTTGTCACATTTTGGTGACAGTGCTGGTTTAGCCCACTAAATACTAGGTTCCGTCATCACCCTTAAATTCCCAGAAGACAGAAAATTCTAGAGGGACCCAGTTGGACACTTTTGGTCTAAAAATATGCATAACTATTCTCTTTAGTTCATTGAGGGTTTGGGAAAACTTCAGTATACACTGAATGCACATTCAGGATGCAGATCTACCAAAGTGGCACTTGCAGTTTTGGCAACTGAGCCTAAGCAGTTGACAAGAGAGAGGATCCTCCTCCATGACAGAATCCAGAAAGAGAGAGAGACAGCAGACCCTCACTAGACTTTTCAGGTGGGAGTAGACAAACGGAGAGATAGAAGGAAGTGGACTTAAAACCTGCCTTTTTCTATATTCAGGCATTATGAAGCTGGACATACACAACCTGTTCCTCTTTGTGTACTTCCATTGTGGAAAGTAACTTTTTGAAGAAGAAAGTCTTCACTATCTGTGAAAACTCTCCATGCTATTCAGAAAATTAGAAATACTCTGTTTACTTGTCTATACTTGAAAACTCAGATACATGTACATGCTTATATTATGTAATGTCTTAAAAGTTTTCATTGTGGCTTATAGCTTAGGGAGTGGTTGCTTTTGGTTTCATTTGTGCACAGATGTGAAAAGAAGTTCCAGGGCCACTTCTACGTTTTTGTGCCAGAGAATTAGAGTGTTCTAATCAGAGTGCTCTCTCCCTGGTCCAGGAATTAGAAATGTCTCTCTGCCCTTCTTTCATCACATATATGCACAAATTACTTTGAAGGCTGGTTCTTATCCTAGCATGGCTAGTTGTGAATGTTGCTCCTGTTTTATCTCCTCAGCACTGCTGCCTTCTTATTTGCTTGCCCACACTCTTGAGAAGCAGAGAGGATAGGTAAGGGACCTGCTGGCCACCATAAGGAGCAGTGGGGACTCCTCAGAGATTGAAGGAGAGCAAGAGGACTATATAGAATTGTGATATAGAAGGGGAGTAACTGTAAATAAGAGGTGGGTGTATAAGGTCCTAGTTTTAATCTCTGGTACCTTGAGTTTCAAAAAATATTAAATAAAACAAGATGTCAAAAGGTTTTTTCTGAAAAGAGCTGCTGCCAATCAGAATAGCCAACACTGAGTTAGTTATAAAAGAAATCTGTACCCAAGGGTTCCATCAGCTTCAGAGCTCCATGTACCTCCCCGTATTTTTTCCTTTTAATTTCCTCCTTGTTTCTTTGAATATTGTGTTTATGTGCATTAAGGGGTCTATTCTGCCCTTAATAGGAGGGGTTGAAAGCCTTCATCAGATTTTCAAAGGGCCTGTGACCCAAAAAAGTTAAGAACCACTGGTCTGATGTTAGACAGATCTCTGTGTAAACAGAGAGAGCCAACATGGTGTAGTGGTTTAATCATTGGGCTAGGACACTGGGAAACCAGGGTTTGAATAACAGTTCAGCCATGGAAAACACTGGGTGACCTTGGGCAAGTCACACACTCTCAGACCCCATGGAAGGCAATGTCAAATTCCCTCTGAACAAATCTTGCCAAGAAAACCCCATGATAGGTTCGCTTTATAGCCACCATAAGTCAGAAAAGACTTGAAGCCCCAAAACAACAAGATATTTAATTTGAAAGTTCAGTTATATTAGGCCCTGAAGACTGGGGAAAGAATCTGGAAAAAATGTTAGCAAGAGGCAAGTCAGACAGGTGAAGGTTGAAATAGAATAACAATTTTCCATTGGTCTTATCCATGTATTTCTGAAGAGAAGAGCATCCTCTATGTTTTGAAGCCCCCTGCATGACTTCAGAGTTGGATTTTCCAGCATTCTGAATCACATCGCAATCCCCCACACTTATAGAAGTTTATTTTTCTCAGAAAATCATCTCTACATGAGGAGAATGACAGAAACATGTGAGGGAGAATGCATAAATATTCCTCCTCATGTGTTTATTTGGTTTTTTAATGCTTGAAAGAGTTTTTGAGGTTTTTAAAAAAGTGTTAATTTATGCTTTGACAAAGGTGGGGATATTGTTAACCTTAAAAATTATTTTTCCTCAAGAATGTTTGAAATAGTATTAGCTAAGTTTTCTCAGAGGAAAAAATGTGTTGACTTCAGTCTCATAAAGGGAGTGGAAACACATATAAACATGCACACAGAGAAGGGGGGAGATATTTGATTTATGAATCAAAAAGCAACTTTTGGAATATCAGTGCATGCCATACTTAGCCATTGTAAAGACTTGAAAAGAGAAATACTATACACATCTACTCATCTACTCAGAAGCAATCCTCACTGGATTAACACATTCTTACTCCATAGTAAATGTATATATGATTGTAGCCTTAGTGCAAAAATAAGTGGTAAAACAGAATTTCATTAATGTTTGCAGTGGCAGTGTCTTCTTGACTTTGAACAAAAACAAAGTCCAGCAGTGAGCTGAAGAAAAAGAGATTGATATAATACCCCAGCCCTGCAGGCAAATTCCTTTTCGCCCCATCTGCTGTCTCAAATGCTAAGCCCTGGAAATGCCACATGTTCCAAAGTAACAAACATTAACCATGTGTATGAATCTTCCTATTCCGTACAGATTTATCACAGGGGAAAAAAAGATCTTTTTTGGCTTGTATAAAATGCTGCCAAAGAGAGAGCCAAAAATGGAATAGAAAATGGTTGTATCCTAATTTTTGTGGGCATGCAATTATCTGTGGCATTATATCGTTATTTCTTATCACCTATCTATAATAGTTAGTAGAGACATCCCCACTCCTGTTTTGAGTGAAAACTATTTTACATATCAAAAAAAAGGCAGCAGCTCAGTTAAGATTCCATCATTCATGATTAGGGTAAATGAACTCCCTATATTAACTTTAAAAGCCCTTGTATGTCCATTGAAATGGCTTCAGCCACTTGTTAGCAATGGTGGAAGGTAAAGAACTACCTTAAAATGGTCTTCCAATAGAATTACTGAAAAACATCTTTCACTGGCACAATAGGATTATGTACTGTATGTGTTATAATATTATAGAGCCATACTTTTGCATTCCCCCTCTAAGTCACCTGTAAAGAACTGGAACCATGCAGCTCACTTAATAGCCACTGGACACAATGTTTCTCCCCATTTCCTATGTGCACTGACTCTATTTGGCTCCAGTATGAGCACAGTTTTATTCAGGGCAAGCTCTAGAAGGGAGAAAGAGCCAGAAAGATGCAAAGATGACTTATTTAGATCATCTTTAGGAGAGCTGATTTCAATAAACTCAGGGAAATACTGGGGATGATCCCATGGTCAAGAATACTAAAAGAGAAGGGACCTCAAGACGGTTTTGACTTTCTCAAAAGGGAGATACTGAAGGCACAATTTCAAACAGTACCATTGAGGAAGAAAAATGGGAGGTGTCTCAAGAAACCAGGATGGATGACTAAAGAACTTTCAATGGAGCTAAGTTTTAAACGGAACATGTATAGGAAATGGAAAAGGGGGGAAATCACCAAAGAAGAATTCAAACAGATAGCGAACATGTGTAGGAGTAAAGTCAGAAAAGCTAAAGTGCAGAATGAGCTCAGGCTTGCTAGGGAGGTTAAGAACAATAAAAAGGGTTTTTTTGGGTATGTCCGCAGCAAAAGGAGGAAGAAGGAAATGATAGGGCCACTACGTGGAGAAGATGGCAAAATGCTAACAGGGGACAGAGAAAAGGCAGAATTACTCAACACCTTCTTTGCCTCAGTGTTTTCAGAAAAGGAAAAGGAGGACCAACCTGAGGAAAATGGAACAGAGGACACAACAGGGGAAATCCAGCTGAAAATAAGTAAAGAGGTGGTACAGGAATACCTTCTTAATCTAAATGAATTTAAATCTCCAGGACCAGATGAACTACATCCAAGAGTATTAAAAGAGCTGGCAAATATAATCTCAGAGCCATTGGCAATAATATTTGAGAACTCCTGGAGAACAGGAGAAGTCCCAGCAGACTGGAGGAGGGCAAACGTTGTTCCCATCTTCAAAAAGGGGAAAAAAGAGGATCCCAACAACTATCGTCCAGTTAGTCTGACATCAATACCAGGGAAGATTCTAGAACAGATCATTAAACAGAGAGTCTGTGAACATTTAGAAGGCAATGCCATAATCACAAAAAGTCAGCATGGGTTTCAGAGAAACAAGTCATGCCAGACTAATCTGATCTCTTTTTTTGATAAAGTTACCAGCTTGGTAGATGAAGGGAATGCTGTGGACATTGCATACCTTGATTTCAGTAAGGCCTTTGACAAGGTTCCCCATGACATTCTTGCAAACAAGCTTGTAGAATGTGGGCTAGACAAGTTAACTGTTCAATGGATTTGTAATTGGTTGACCGGCCGAACCCAAAGGGTGCTCAGCAGTGGCTCCTCTTCGTCTTGGAAAGATGTGACCAGTGGGGTGCCACAGGGTTCTGTCCTGGGCCCAGTGCTATTCAACATCTTTATCAATGACTTAGATGAGGGAATTAGGGGCATACTTATCAAATTTGCAGATGACACCAAATTGGGAGGAGTAGCTAATACCCTAGAGGACAGGATCAAAATTCAGAATGACCTGGATAGACTGGAGAGCTGGGCCAAAGCTAACAAAATGAAATTCAATACGGAGAAATGTAAAGTACTGCATTTAGGGCGGAAAAATGAAATGCATAAATATAGGATGGGAGAGACCTGGCTGAATGAGACTATGTGCGAAAGGGATCTAGGAGTCCTAGTAGACCACAAGTTGAACATGAGCCAACAGTGTGATGCGGCAGCTAAAAAGGCCAATGCAATTTTGGGCTGTATCAATAGAAGTATAGTGTCTAGATCAAGGGAAGTAATAGTGCCACTCTATTCTGCCTTGGTCAGACCTCACTTAGAATACTGTGTCCAGTTCTGGGCACCACAATTCAGAAAGGATATTGACAAATTGGAGCGTGTCCAGAGAAGGGCAACTAAAATGGTGAAAGGTCTGGAAACAATGCCTTATGAGGAGAGACTTAGGGAGCTGGGTATGTTTAGCCTGGAAAAAAGACGGTTTAGAGGCGATATGATAGCCCTGTTTAAGTATTTGAAGGGATGTCACGCTGAGGATGGAGCAGGCTTGTTTTCTGCTGCTCCAGAGACTGGAACACGGAGCAATGGGTGCAAGCTCCAGGAACAGAGATTCCACCTCAACATGAGGAGGAACTTTTTGACAGTCAGAGCTGTTCGGCAGTGGAACACACTCCCTCGGAGCGTGGTGGGGTCTCCTTCCTTGGAGGTCTTTAAACAGAGGCTGGATGGCCATCTGTCGGGGATGCTTTGATTGTGATTTCCTGCGTGGCAGGGGGTTGGACTGGATGGCCCTCGTGGTCTCTTCCAACTCTGCAATTCTATGATTCTATGATTCTATGATTCTATGATTAACCCCTGAGCCTCTCTGCTGTGGCTTTGCATTCCACTGCTGTGTCCTAGAGAGCTGTCTCTCTTTGCTGTCAATTCTGCAGATACCAGGCTAAACAAAGTACCTCCCAGTGGCTGTGCTGACAGATGACAGCTATCCCAATCTGTCCCTGCATTTAGGTAATCCATTGGAATGGAACAGTTAAGTGATATGACCATGTACAGATGAAAACTCATTTACTGCAGTTTGCATCTGCCTACCACTACCCTCATGCCCAACTTTTCTCCATTTAATCAACTACACCACTGTAATTTATTCATGTTATTCCTATTACATGATTTTGGTCACCATATTGACATTGTTCTTTATCACATTTGTGGAAAGCAGATCCCAATATTGCTTATTTTTATAAGACATCGTTTTAGAACTCCCCCCGTTTTAATTTACTAAAAAAAAGAAGAAGAAGGGAGATGTAAGACGTAAGTAAGGGCAGAATAGACCCCTTAATCTTAATTATGCATTCTGCAGTATTATAAATGACTAAAGATTACTTCCAATGTTGGTATAATCTTATAGTGTGCAGATGTGGCTCTCTTTGGTACATGCCATCTTTACTGAACTCACAATTTCCATAATGCTGTCACATTCTGCATGGGAAGCAGATTTACAGATAGGTAATCCATGTAAGGTATTTTAAAGACAGCTTATTAAAGGATTGAGGCCTGCTGTTAAATTGCATATGCTTTCAATTGCTATGAGGAGCAAACAGTATCAAGAAGTACAATAATTTAGCTACAGCTGGAGAAAGGCCTATTTAAAGTTTCGATGACAGATCCTTTAAACTTTTTCTTTAAAGTTCTTTTCTGCTTTATATCTCTGCCTGTGTCATGTGGGGTTCTCTTTTATATTGTATAATTTCACCAGAAGGTCTAAAGTGTATATGTTAAGAAATTGAAATTTGGTCTTCAGACTGCTACACTGAGTTTACAAAATGATTCGAGGGTTCCAGCCTCCACACTTGATGGCATTATCTAAACACCTGACAGTAACGACTAAGTCTTTGCATTTTTAGCATTGCTAATTATAAACGGCTCAAATCCACATTCAGTGCTTATACCACCGCCTTCTTCACTGAAGTGAGCTGTGATTATCCTGTTTTGTACATGAAGTTGTTTGAGCATATTGGATAGTGCCCCCATCTGTCTCTGAAAAAACAAGACAATGTGTCATTTAACATGCCGTCTGCTCTCATTTACTTTGCCCCTTTAAAATGGTTCAAGATTTTCATTTAGAATGTTTCTTTTGTCTCATATATAGTACATGGAAAATTAAGTGAGTGTATGTGTATGTGTGCAGACACATATGGACAACAGTGCATGTGTATGCACGCACGTGCACACACACACACGTATCCCTAATGTTGAAATTGATGTCAAGAGCTTTTTGGAACAGTAGAACTGGAAAACACATGGTTGCAGAAAAACTACGTTATATAGACACAAAGTACTGTATATAGTGCTTAAATGGGGTGTAAATCTGTCACTTCATAAAAGCTGCCCTGTCATTTGTGCATCCTTACAGTCTGGAAAAAAGAAAAGAAAAACAATAGTATAGCTTATATCCTTTGAACTATTATTGGGATTCGGTTTTAGGATTTTAGCTTGAATTATTGTTTGAGCCTATGTCAAACTGCGACTTTAGTGGTTTCTGTAGAAGATATTTTAAATATTGTAATATCATAAATGGTTCTGGCCTAACTAGACCATTTACATTTCTTGCTTGATATTTTTGTTACTTTGCCCATGGTTATGGCATGCATTTTTGTGCATTGTTGAGTGTGTGTGTTCTCTATCCATCTATCTGTCTGTCTATCTACCTATCAATTCATCAATTCATCCATCCATCTTTTGCAAGGGAAATATATCCAGACTTACTTAGAGGCAGCAATAATGATAAAGTCCCATACAAAGATATTCATAATATAATTTGCAGTTCTAATTTCCATAACATAGGTTTAGTGTAAAATATAACTACCTCAGATTATTAAATTACATTGAATCTAAATATATATGTTTTTCCTTTCATTGAGGTACTATCAAGTGACAAAAAATTTCCATCAGTAATGTTTAAAGCAAGTATTTCATATTGCCTCCTTTTAATGTAAAGTAGTATATATTTATTTTGAAATATTTATAGTATAAATTAATAAAATGGTGTTTCTATCCTTTTCTAATAAATCTCCTCTCACAAGTGTTAAAGGTTAATGGAAAGATTTTAAATTATATTACATTTTTCATAATAAATGAGTATATGAGACCCTTATTAAGTCATATTTTACATATGTTAATTTCTTCCCTGTAGAACAATTAAAGAAACAAAAAAAATTGAACAGAAACTTAAAAAAAATTAGGTAAATCTAAATTGTGAAATTGTGCTGGTGATAAATATCTAAAGGTTGCTACATAGTTACAGAAAACAAATTTATAATAGACTTTTAAATCATCTCAAAAAGCCATTTACTTCCCATGATTTGATTCAGGAAAGCCAATAACAGCATTAAATAACACTAAAAATAACTAAATACTGTACTGTAAAAATGATCAATTATTGATCAGCTAATTTTGTTTTGTGCATGATTGCAAAAGTGGAAATAGAGGACTAACACACATCATTACACTAATCAAATATTACATGAAATAAACTTGCTTAAATAAAGGTAGAACATATGTCTAATTAAGCAAAACAAATAGTACTGTATAAGTAATGTTCTATTAGTAAATTCAAATATGAATGTCTTGGGTTGGAGAGGGATATTTATGGAAATATATTTTGGAACAACAAGAATATTTGGGTGTGGATAGGGCTATTTGAAGGTCAAACTCAATTCAGAATTATAAGTGAAAAAAATTGAAATGTAAATACCTAGATCTTTGATAGGGAAGTAATTAAAATGTATGGTTTTGCCTACTGTGTATAATAAGGGCTTATATTTGATCAACCATAAAAGTTATTTAATCATTTTAACCTTGGAATTCTACCCCACAGGAAAAAAAAAACCCTACTTAATGGAAGTTAGCTGAGAAGCATTAGAGTATCACAACATCAAGACAGCTGAGCGAGAGGGCATGGAAAATTCAAGCACAGCTTATTTCTGCCATAATACTATAGCAGGTTGCATGGCAACCAGTGGCTGTGGATTTTGAAGTTACTTTATCCTTATTCAATGAGCAAATACTTAGCCTGTATTTATTTTGGTAATTTCTAGAATTAATCAGGTATTGAAGGTCTAATTTGTAGCATTCTCGCACAATGATTCCAAGCACCGCGTATTTAATGTTTAACATGTTCAAATCAAAAATGGCTCCAAAGAACAATGCAGCCCAAGTATTTCAAGAGATTCTGTGGCTGTTAAATATTAAAATGCACTGAGGTCATGTAAAGGTATGGCAGAGATAAGACTGTATTGGGGCAGAATCCTGTGGCTTGGAGAACTTTAGCAAGACAGAAGGAAAAGCTTATGTATTTCTAAGTCACAAGGTGGCATTATAGTATAATACAGGATGTGGCAGGGGGGCTGGTAAAATTTACTGGACCCTGACAGTCCAGAAGAGGGCCCAGGCCTGACTGTGCTGCATATGTTTTTGGAATTTTCAGTAATATCTTTATTTGTTGGTTGTTTTTTAAACACCCTTTGTAAAACTAATGAATTTCAAAGAAAATAATAATGATATACAAAATTCTGTCATTTATTGGCCAATATAGACTCTAACCAACCAAACACCCACTAATTTCACATTATGAACAGAATATAATGATATTTTAATGTGTGTGTGTGTATATGTATATGTGCATATGCCTTCGGACGCTATTACACTACAGTACTATTATTCCACTTTAACTGCTATGGCTACCTCCTGTGGAATTCTGGGGTTTGTAGTTTAGGGAAGTCTAAGAGCTCTTTGGCTGAGAATGCTAAACACCACTCCCTAAACTGCAAATCCCGGGATTCCACAGGAGGCAGCCATAGCAGTTAAAGTGGAATAATAGTGCTATAACAGTGTAGTGTGATAATCTCAGAGTCACCTGTCGACTTTTGTCAACCCCATTAATTTCATAGTGTTTTCTTCGGCAAGGAATACTCAGAGGTGGTTTTGCTGTTCCTTTCTCTGAAATACAGCCTCTAGCACCTGGTATTCATTGGTTGTCTCTCATCCAAGTACTAACCAGGGCTGATCCTGCTTATCTTCCAAGATCAGACAGGATCTGCTACTATTAGGGTATTTAGGGCTATATTTTAATATATTTCTTACCAAAATATGTATTTGATATTCAAGATTTTTAGTTTGTCCACTTTTTGCTAGAGAGTCCAAAATTTTTATTCGTTGAAACCCAAACCCACTCTTAGCAGCTCTGACCATATGGATTTTAAGAGTACCCCACTCTTAGCAGCTCTGACCATATAGATAGTAAGAGTACTGCTGGAATTGACAATGTACTAGCCTAGTGAGAGGACTAGGTCTGGATCTCAATTGAATCCGCACAAAGCCCAATTAGGAAACAGTATACTGGAAAGCTGAGTGTAGCTTAATCTCATGTATGTTTTCTCCTCTACCCTGCCTAGTTCTTATACAAGTCAGAAAGCTTAGTGCATGAAAGTCCACAAGACGCAAAGTTAGACTCTTCCCTGATCATGAACTTTGCAGGAGATGTCTTCATTCTTTTGCCTAACCTAGAAGCTGAAAATGTACTATGAAAAGTAATTAGTCACTGTTACAGTTCCAAATACATCTTGGAAGTAAGTAGTTACAAATAACATGTTAACTGTAACCAGTTCCTTCCCCAGCAAAAAGTTCCTGTATTAGTTTCTAAATACTTTTAAAAGTAACTTCCCATACTTCCATTCTAGAAGATATTTTAATAATTGTCCTAATTCATATATTTATTAATATACACTTGATGTAATGAGTGCTCATTTCATACCGTCTGAAAATATGGAGAAGGAAGAACAGAGTGAAATAGGGAGTAATTAGGAGCCCATGGAAATCAATAAAATTTGGCTGCCAAAAAAGGATGCAAGAATGGGAGCTTGAGGTTTCCTTCAGATGTTGCCAGAACAGTTACTTAGCCCTGCTGTTTGTCCAGGGCTTGGAAAATCAGCACCGTGGACTGTATATGTGACCCCATGCATCCAGTATTCCAGTACTTTCCATTTTGGGCTGTGTGGGTGCAGCTGCACCTGTTAAAGTTGCTCACCTCTGCCATAACTGTTATAACTACAGGTGTTGAAAACTGTTGTTGCCTACTGTTACAACTGTTCTTGACACAGATATTGCCCACATCAATAGTTTTTTCCATAGCACTTTTTACTGCCTTCCATGTTAGACACTACACAGTCACAGCAGTGTCTTCTGATATTAATACATCTATTCACTGCCCCCCCTTTCTGATAGTAATAAATACATGAATGTCAGTGGGGTGGTGAATCCATTCTAAGTTTTAATCTGGTGGCCACCCCCCCAAAAAAAAAAAAATCTTTTAAAGCAAGGCATCCAGAAAGCATCAGCTTGTTTTCAAACTGAATAGTAGACCTTGAAGTCTCCTGGAAGTGGAGGTCACCTTGATTTCAGTGGTGCAGCCACATATGGGTAAGTGGGTAGAATGTGGTCCCCATTGGATTCAGAAGGGGCCCAGTGTGCTTCCTAACCTGATGTTGCCCACTCCTGGTCCAAAGGAGTGCTCACTTTACATGTGTATATATGGATCAATTATTGTGCTTTCTGAACATACTGTTTAAAGTCATGAATTTGAATAAAGGAACACAATTAAAACTATGGAAATTTTCAGATGGGGATAAATATAGTGTCCCTGTCTCACTATCTTCTCTCCCACCCCACTCCTGTCCCTGTATCAGTTTAATTTTTTTTTCAGACATACCTTGATCGTGGAAGAGAAACTGTGCCCCCTCCCCGCTGGCAGCCCAGAAGTGAATACAGCTCTCACAGAGCTGCATTCACTTCCGGGAAAGAAAATCCCAGCCGTTCTCGCGAGAGGACGATCATGTGGGAAATTCAAAAATAAAAGGTAAAAATTGACAGCAAGCACAAAAACACACTTTAAAAAAACCAAAAATAACAATAAAACAGTTTTTTAAAAGTAACCCAGGGAGGGTGAAAAAAAGTGTGTCACTTACCTCATCCTGATCGTACCCGGAAGTGTTTGGGATGGACCTCCCAGTGACATGGGCATCACGCCAGTATAATGGGGCACCTTTTTGCTCATCCATTGTTCCGTTACAGAAATGGAACAAGTCAATTCACAGCTTAGCCCATGATAAACAGTGGAACGGAAGTAGCACGGGAGCATAGTAACACAGGGATGATGTCATTTGAAAGGGAAGCCCTTTCATGATCTCCTGGTGTCCCTGTAGTGGGATATTTAGGTCATCTGATAATCTCATATCTATCTACAAAATGGTTGAAGAGAAGGTTAAGAGGAAACATAATAACCCTTTAAAAATAACCATATTTGAAGGGATGTCATACTGAGTATGAATCAAGCTTGTTTTCTGCTGCTCCAGAGACTAGGACACGGAGCAATGGACTCAAACTGCAGGTAAAGAGATTCCATCTAAACATTATGAAGAACTTCCTGACAATAAGAGCTGTTTGGCAGTGGAATGTATTGCCTCAGTGTGGTGGAGTATCCTTCTTTGGAGGTTTTTAAAGAGAGGCTGGATGGCCATCTGTTGGGAATGCTTTGACTGTGTATCCCTGCATGGCAGAAGGTTGGACTAGATGTCCCTTGTGGTTTCTTCCAACTCTATGATTCTATGCATATCCTTTGACTATTTAACATACTTTTCCTTTTGTCTCTTCTCACTAGGAGGAGTTTTTAAAACTTTCTCCTTCACACTGCAGTGTTTCTTTGTCTTTTTTGGTCTAATTTTAAAGATGTACTCCTGATATTGTTCTTTTTATAATTTTCCACTCACCCTTACAGCCTGGATTTCTTTCATCCATTCATTGCCAAAGTTTATTCTCCTCTGCTAGGTCAAGACATCACCCCACTCTGACACCATGTAGTGAGTGTGAAAGAAAGAGTAGCAGCCATCTTGAAATGAAAACTGGAGTGCCTGTCCTCAAAAAAGCCCCTCCTTTATGCATTTCCACCTCTCCTTCCTTTCACTATTACATAATCATGTCAGAACTGTAGCCATGGTTCTAGAAGGTCATCATTCATGCATTCTGGGCTTTATCAAATGCATCAAATATGGTGTCATAATGATACCACATAACCACAAAAGGGCGTGCATATCAGACGATGTCGCCCTTTCATGGTTATGTCCCCTTAGAATCCTGTACTTTTTAATTGACAGCTTCAGTCGTCAATTGATCCCCTGCTGGTTTTTGTTTTTTGTTTTTGCTGGCACAGCCGGCATGTGAAACCTCGCGTCTCCCCCCTCCCCCGCACTTACCCCGTCAGTGGCCAGTCTGGCACAAACACTTCTGAGTGAGATCTCAACATCCAGTTAAGTACCACACTTCTTATGACCCCCCCCCGGTTACTTGTAAGTTTTTAAGTGTATTTTTGTGCTTTTAAAAACTGTTTTATTGTTATTTTTTGTTTGATTTTTTAATTTTCTGTGCAATGAAGTCTCAGGATATTTCGCAGGATTTCAAAGGAGGAACTGAATGGAGCTCTGTTCACTTCTTTCTTTGCCGGAACTGCCTTTGCTGGGATTGGAGGTAAATGTGGGTGGGTGGGAGGGGTCTTTTGCTGGCATAAAAATTGAATTTTTAAACTTTAAAGGGAATGTCTGATAAAGTCCTCTAGCAATCCTGTTGCAGAAAGGGACTAGAAAAAAGCAGGACCAATCATATGCCAAAAGGCACCATCTGGACACAAACTCTCCAATATTAGCCTTCTTAATCCGGACCACAATACATTTCAGAGAGTGAACAGGAGTATATGAAATGCACTGTTGATTCAGATTATTGAGGGATGGGGTCACTATTGCTTGTACCACTTCTATTGCTGACATGAATTTTTTGCAGCCTTGAACAGAGGGACTTCTATTTCTGCTTTATCTTCTTATGGGTTGTTTTTGAAGACAGGACTATCACGTTTCTCTGTATTCTTTGTCAGTTATAGAACGATAGCTCTTTTTGCAGCAAAAATACAGGAGTTTAATGAACAAGATACATAATTTATTTGTATAAAATGTGCATTTGTGGAGATTTTGAAAGGCAGGAATTTGAGATTAGTCCCTTTGGAAAAACCTCTTTTTTCCTATAATATTGGAGGCTAATTTAATTATACTCTGTTGGGTTCCATCCGATTATGCATCCAAAATTCTCACCTAAATTTCTCCTGGAATTTTAACATTTCAGATTACCTTCCCTTCATTTCCAAAATGGAACTGAACTGATGCATTAGGATTCCTTTTTTGTGTTTTTTAATTATTTTTTTTTAATTTCTAAAATGTTTAGAGTATTGTGTATCAATGCAAGTAACAACATCAAACAACGCCACATAGATATACTCTGGGAAAATGTATCCTAATGGCATATGAAGAAAAACCTGCATAATTTTGATTTGTGTATGGGTTGTTTTTTCTCCTAGTAGTCCAGGAGTGGAAGAAAGTTTTGCTTCAGAACACACTTATATATCCATTTACTTTGTTGCTTCAGAATGAACTTATATACCCATTTACTTTGGGTATTTTACCTCAGTAGGATTTAGATTTGAATGTATGAAATCCTGTATTAGTTCATACTGTCTCCCAGTCCAGAGACAAAAAGTAGAAATGCCACCCCCTCACCATCCCACTACCCTAGGATGACCCACTGTTTTTCAAAAAACAGCCATTATGACCACTCCGCATAGCTGTTACTCCCAATAATCCATATGCATATGCACAATCATATGCACATACATCTATCTAGAAACTCTGATGGTAACATAGGCCAGAATAGTGTATTAATTATTAATCCATGGAAGAGGGGACTTCCTGAATGCAAACAACACAAAAGAAAGAAAATAAAAGAAACAAAGCAAGAATATTGCCTGCTGTTGTAAATCTTCTTTGCATTTCTCTCAACTTGCTTTCTTTACTTTTGGCTTATGTATGATTTGATACATTCTCCCCGTGCACACGCACACGCGCACACACACACAAATCAGTTGCTGTGTCATTACTAAGGTTGGTTTCACCTCTTCCTCTGATGGTGTCACCTGGTACAGTTTTGCCTCCTTGCATCCCTCCCCCATGCTGCCACTGATCAGTTGCTGTATAGATTTTAACTCTCACTCTAGTATACCTGTTTGCAGCCTGATTGAACACTAAATTTGGTAACATGCCAGTGTTCACAACTGCCAGAGTTGTAAGGAAGTAAAAAAAATCCTTTTTGCGTGTTCCTTGTCTATTGTCTTTGTTGTATTTGTGAGAGAAGCATGTTCTTACTTGCTTTTCATCAATTACTCCTTCTCTGTCCTAGCCCTAATGGTGTGCAGAGCTGTTACCACCACCAGTAAGAGAGCCATCCATTCACCATGCTCTGTAACAGCTCCGCAGAATTTTGGCTAAGAAAAATAAGCCCAAAATAAAACAAAACTTTCCCAACTACAGAAACCTGGGACTTCAGAAGACATTGCTATCACCTACTTTACCTCTTTTGGACTGTTTTCTTCTATGCTGCATTTCCTTTCTATTGTTTCTTTCCTTTCCTCATCTTTCATTTTCTTATTTCCTCTCTTAAGTCTGTTGCTTGTTTCCTCCTTGTCTCTTCTGGGTGAGTACTCAAGTGAACAGTGTCTGCATATGACATCAAAAGTAGGCACTAGTTCTTGCAGGAATATTTACATAGACTGGGGTTGTTTTCAAATTGTTTAAGGGCAGGATTAAATGAAAAAGATTCTTTTCTCCCCCAAGGGTCATTGAAATGGGGGGGGGGAATCAACTAGAAGTGGACTTGTGGGTGAAAGAACAATGAGCTTAGTTCTAATACCCAAACCAAATTCCTAACTGAGTGTGTGTATCTTTTTTATTCATTCTGCCTATTTTCATTTAGGACTTGTTGGTGGGTCCTGGGAAGGTAGATTCTGTAATCCTGCCCATCCTTGATCTAGAGTTTGCAAAGGAAACAACAAAAAATGACCCTGTGGTTTAATCTGCAAAATTGCAACTATTAGAATAACACTTTCCATGTTTCCATGTTGAATTGTGCTAGTAATTTGGTCTAATTCAATCTGAGATCCCATTTGAAGCGGATGGAGCAGAACATTCCTCCAGCATACTTACGTGGAGGTCTTGGCACTGAAGACCAAGGATGAAAGCAGCTAATCTGGCAAAAACACAGCTTCCTTGTGCTGCCTCATGGCCAATCAGTGACCATTTGGGTTGGGGTGTGGCTCTATGCTTGCATGGTGTCCAGCAGCTGTTGCTCTACAAAAGTAGATCCACTAATGTAACTAATGATTAAACTACCATAAAGCCCAAAGAGGTTTCCAGCTCTACACATTCCTGTCTCTTAGCAATGCAGTTTTTTCAGCTGCCATCAGTTTTGAGGAAGGATCCAAGCTGTTCAATAAGATGTATTTAAATTGTTAGTAGTGAACATTGTTAACACGGAATCACTTTTTAAAAAAAATTATATCAGGGAGATATCCTAAATTTTGGTTCCTGCTGTGAGATTTCATAGTCCCTATTTGCCAACTGTGAGCCATTAAAGAATACACGGGGAAGATACATAGGGAGCACTTTCCTCTACATTAAATACTCTCTTACATTTTATTGATATTAATGACTAATTTTTTACTGTGGTGATGAATATTGAATGCCCACAGGAAAATAGGATTAATTAAACTTTGCAGTGACTCTTGGACAACTAGTACCATTTGCCTATGGATCAACAGGTGGGTTCCTACTTTCCGAAGGAAGAAAACATTATTGAAGAAGGTTGCATTCCTGGAGCTGATCAAGTTGTGCTTTCCAAAAATAAAAGAAGTCAGCTGGTGGTCTTGCTTTTAATTATGAAAGACTGTGAGAGTTGCAATGACACATTTGTTTCATTTACGAAGAAGATGTTCTTTTATTTTATTAAGTCTTTTGAAGAACATCTGTAACATGCAGATAAGATTTTCTTTTATATCATGGATAGCACAGTACAGTTCAACTCCAGCAATTACTGAGTCTCAATATGTTTACTGAAGACTTTTGCCTCTGAAGTCAAAATTCACCAAGAGCTCCTGTATAGGTAGAATGCAGCCCTATCCATTTATTTTTGGAGATTTTTTTTTTCAGGCACAGAGCACTCCTCTAAATTTTGGAAAGTCCTTGAAGGTCCTTTCCGCCCAATGAATCTGAATTAAATTAGAGCTAAAGCAAAAATACAACTGAAAAGAAAGTCTTTAAAAGAGAAAATTGGTAATCTTTCCACCAGTATTTCTCCCCTATGGGGGTGCTGCAGAGTACATACAGCTGTGGGGCCTCCCTTCCCAGATGGCAATCAAGCAGCGGCTCCATTTTGGGCCTTGGTATAGACATGGCTGAGTGTAGCTTTGGCACCATTTTTTCATGTCCTTCTTCCTAGTAAGATTGTCCTTCATCTTGATGATGTTGCCAACTGTGAGCCCATCATATTTGGACATTAATGATGTCACTGGTAGCAAATGAAGCTAGTTAAATGTGAGAGCAATGCTTCCTGAATATTCTTGGTGATTTGTTTATTAATATTTTTGTTCATTGCCTTTCAGTCTGCCAGTCCCACTCTGTAGCAACTCAAACTGGCAAGACTTTTGAATATATATATATATATACACACACACACACACACACACACACACACATCATATCCAGAATTATATAGGGCTATTGATGGAAAGGTACATCGCGCAGAATCATATAAACCAGAGTGTCCATTGTGCCGTTAGAATTTAGTTCCTCAGACTCAACCATGTTTTAGTGTGTGTGTGTGTGTGTGTGTGTGTGGTTTGTTTTTGTTTTTGTTTAGATTGCCACCAATAAATTTCTCAGAATTTGAAAGAATCAAAAATATAGATTTCTGTACAGTAGTTCTCCTCCTGCTTCTCCTCTACTCTTCTTCTACTTCAAACTCTAGTACACCTCTACCTCTACCTCCTCCTCCTCCTTGGCTTTTTTGGCAGTCTGGTCATCAGAGGGATCCCAGGCAGAAACCTGACCCCACCCAACTCACTACAATTCACCACCCCTCTTTTAGAGAGTGCTGTGATTTAATAATGTTTATTGGGGGTGCAGTATATTTACTCTGTGGAATTTAAAAAATCTTACAATTGAATTATTTTAGTAACAGTAAATCTGTTGCTTTAGGGTGTAACCTATAAACACCATGGGGTTAAATCCATTGAGCTCTATAGGATTTACTTCTGAATGTAGATATGTAGAATCACAGTGTTAAATTGCATTTAATTTTTTTTTTTTTGTATTTTTAGCATACATTGTTTTGGGGGGAAAGGCACAAAATTTTCTTTAAATAAATAAATGGGAGTATTAAAACCTGGCACAGAACTCACTTGAGACAATTCTACTTTTACCGTCTATTTTATGCTCAGCAAGAAAACATGGATTCCCTTAGAAGTTTAGGAAACATTAGGAAATATACTCATATCAGGTCCAGGTCTCTAACTGCATCACCAAGAATGCTTCTGGGGTTTTGCCTCAGAGGAATAAAAGATTGTTTCTTCTAGATCAGACCAAAGGTTCATTACATCCAGTAGTTTGTTTCTAGCAGTATATGAAAAGTAAAGAAAATAAGAGAACCTCCCTCTTGCTAGTTTTTTTTTTTTTTAAACAGTGGTATTTGGAAACACATTGCCATTCATCATAGCAAACCCAATTGGTAGTCCCAACTAGAGTAGATGCACTGAATCAATAGGACCTTAGTAAATCAACACTTACATAAGTTCCAGTGATTTAATGGAGCTACTCGTTACATTGGATTTAGGCCAGAGGTTCTGTTTATTGGTTCCACTAAGTCTAGTAGTACATCTCAGATGAGATCATTCAAAGCCCTTCTCATTCTCACCTCCACAAGAAGTATCAGTTTTCACAAAAATAAAATAAAAGCAATTTTGTGGAACCCTTATCCTGGCAAGGTTCACCATGCTGATAGTTATCTTTTCATGTATATCAATTGCAGGCCAATTGCAGGAATAATGAGACCACACACATGAAATGGGGTGAAATAAAGTATTTTATTAAATTCAACCTATTTAATATCCTCTAAGATCTTCAGCAGGGGGAGTAACCTGGTGAGGGATCAGCTGAGGCAGTAGGTTATGCTAGACCACATACCTCAGCCTTCCCGGGCAAACACCTGGGTCTTGGAGAGGAATCCCAGTTGCCTGGGGTTGCTCACCAGCTGGCCTTCATCTGGAAGGTCAACCCCAAAGTCCCTCACCCAAGCCACACGGATTGAGGTGAAGGATTATCTTTTAGACCAATCCCAAGATGGGTCTCCTTCTGTTCCCTTAGGCCACACGACCTAAAGTGGCCCTTCCTTCACCGAAATTGGTGCCAAGGTGCCCACCGAAACTACGCCTCCCTCTTCCCTGCCACAGAAAGGGGCAAACATCTGCTTAGTCCCTTTCCCCCACCAGCTCTTCCAAAAGGTCCCTAACCCCTTGCTGAAGATTGCCCAAGAGTATCAAATTTCCAGTGTCTGAGAGGTGCACCCCATCTGCTCTGTAGAGCTCAGGCCTCTTGGACACAATGTCTGGAAGTGACAGGTAATATCCCAACTCCTTATGCATTGCATTTTTGATTTCCTGATTAGCAGCCCTCCAGGCCTTCTCAATTAAATGGGGATCACCATCCCCTCACCAAAGCCTTCTAGGCAACATGGCTGACCATATGACGGTAACCTCAGGCCGCCGAGACCTGATTACCCACATGTCATGGATCACCTGCAAAACCAGTGCCTTCCCTTTTAAAAGTCCCAAATCATTCCCACCCAAATATATGATACGAACATCTGGTGGAGGCCCTTGGTGCACCTCAAAAAGCAATGGCATGAAGCCATGCCAACAAAGACCCCTCTGCCCCAACTGTTCCACTGTTGCTCTGTTCCCCAGACTCAGGTGAGGCCCAAAATGGCACAACCGGGCCTGTCAGGCCACCCAGTAAACCATACTGTGGCCACAAATCAGTACCTGCAGCCTCACCGTTGTCAACCTAAAATCTGAGAAACAACAGGTTAATATCTGAGTGGATAAACATAGCACCAATAGGAGGAGGACCTCCACTGGCCAGTACCTTGGATTGCTGTCACTGGTATTCCCAACGCAGAAGCTGTAGAGGCGGCTCCTATATGGAAGAAATGGGTAGTAAAACAGACCCCATGAAGGCCCAACTTACCTAATGCCCTGGACGTCAATGTCCAAAATTAGTACTTGGTCAATGGAGAAAAGTTAGCATGTACAAAAGGTGGGCCTGGCTGAGGCCCCCGAACTCCCAAGAATTGCTGCAAAGCCCAAACTGGACATAACTCTGGGTCACTACACATTAACAACCAGCATTGTTTGCCCCTCCCTTACTGATCCATTTTGGAAAAACGCAGGTTCAAAACAACCTGGCGCTCTTCGAAGAAAATATCCGTCAACTTCAAAGCTCTGTTGGACACATCTGTCTTGGGTACCTGCAGCAACTCACTAATCCGCAAGGCGCCAAAGAAGGCTGTGAGCACCACCTCACGAAAAAGCAGCACCTCATAAGGCAACATGCAAATGTCTACCCAAACCTTGGCAAGCCTTTTCAGAATGGCTGAGGAAGGGGGGAGGTCCTACTATCAACCCTCTGTCCACTTTCCCTGGACCAGCCTTCAAGGGCTTTCCAAATGTGGAAATCCCCTGTAGTATCTGAAGCTCCTTGGGCTTTAAGCCAAAAAGCAATAGATGAGAGTCTAATCCTTATGGAATGAGGAGACAAGCACTTTCAGTATAGAAAAATACAGAATTGGAAAAGCTGTTCAAATTGGACAGGAATGTCTTGCTTGAAGCCTGCTTGCTCCTTAAACTGAAAAAAATCCTGTAAGGCTCTGGTGTATCCCTTTTTGGTACTTGGCGCTATGGACATACCTAGTGCCCTCACGAGTTCAGCCTCCCAAGCCTCCACAGGTTGCTGGCATCAGGTCGCCCTCGGGTGCAGCGTCTGGCGCCAACTCTCTGAAGTGCTCCATCTGCATTTAGGAAAGAGCGTCAGCAATACCATTGTTAACACCCGCCACATGCTGGGCAACAAACAGAATATTAAACTTCAAACATTAAAACATGAAGGCCCTGATGAACACCATCACCCTAGGGGATTTTGAGGTAAGGGAGTTTATTACTTGCATGGTTGCCAAATTATCGCACCAAGAATGTACAGACAAATTCAACAAATCATCTGCCCAAATGGTGGCCGCCAACAGGATTGGAAAAAATTCCAAAAATGTCAAATCAGACACTATGTCTGAGGCTGCCCAATCAGGAGGCCACCTACTTGCACACCAGCGGCCACCAAAATAAACTCCAAACCCCGTAGAACCCGCTGCGTCTGATGATTGCTCTGGCAGAAGAGGAGGAGGCGAGGGGCGCCAGGGCCTTATATGGCCTCTGGCCCCACCCCTCTCCTCCCATCACAGGTGACAGCGCCTGTTTGGCGGCAAAGGTGGCTCCCTTCCGAAACGGCTCTGCTGATGCAGGGGGAGCCAGATAAGATTAATAAACAGTCTTCATTACATCACACTTTACACTGGGGGGCTAATAATGAAAGTTTACATTGCCATATGATGAGATAATAGTTTTTCATCCTACAAGCAGACATCTAAATAAAAGCAGAGATAAACCATTCTTGGTTTATATCTATGTCACTTCTTAACCTTCTCTTCTCCAGGCTAAACATACCCAGCTCCCTAAGCTGCTCTTCATAGGGAGCAGTACCACACTGCTGCTTCATATCCAACTCATCATCAACAATAATCCCAAGGTCCTTTTCACATATAGTACTGCTGAGCAAAGTATCCCGCCTCCATCCTATACCTGTGCATCTGGGTTTTGTGGCCTAAACATAGAATTTTGCTTTTGTCTCTGTTGAGTTTCACCTTCTTTATTTCAGCCCAGTTTCAAGTTTATTAAGGTCCTTTTGAATTCTGTTTCTATCTTATAATGTGTTAACTACTCCTCCCAGTTTTGTATGATCTGCAAATTGGATAAGGATTCCCTCCACTCCATCATCTAAATCTTTGATAAAAGTATTGAAAAATGTTAGCTCAGAACAGAACTCTGCAGCACTCCACTTGAGGCCTCCTTCCAGTCTGAAGCACAGCCACTGATGACAACACTTTGAGCACAGTTTTCCAGCCAATTATGGATCCATCTGATGGTGCATCCATTTATTCCATATTTAGTCAGTTTATCAAATGCTTCTCTGAAATCCAGATAAATAGTAACCATAGCATTCCCATTACCTACTGAACTAGTGACCTAATCCAAGGCCAAGCTGACTGGCCTATAGTTTCCTGAACCTTCTTTTTTGCCTTTTTTGAAGAGAAGGAGAATATGCTCATCTCCATTCCTCTGGCACTTCACCCATTTTCCAACATTTCTAAAAATGATATCAAGTGGTTTTGCGAGTATGTCAGTAAGTTCCTTCAGTTCTCTGGGATGCAGTTCATCTGGCCCTGCAGATTTCAACTCATTCAGGTTAACTAGGTGATTCCTGACTAGCTCCTTATCAATCTTGATTTGCAACCCAGATTCCTTGCCAAAATCTCTATTGATACTGTATATGGAAGCACACAGTCCTTTTTTTGGTGTGTGGGAATGCTGAACTAAAATAGGTATTGAGCAGCTCTGCCTTTTCATTGTGATCTGGTTGCATTTTACCTTGCCGAGCAGTGACCCCACCATTTCTTTGTCATTCTCTTGCTTTGAACATATTTGAAAAACCCGTTTTTGTTGCTCCATGCTTGCCTAGCTCATGTTGAGCTTTAGCTTTCCTTACCCATTCCTGCAAGCTTGGGCTACACATCTATTCTTCCTCAGTGATTCATCCTCCCTTCCATTCTTTATGCATGCTCTTTTTTCTTTTCACTTTCTCAAGTTTACTGTGTAGCCACATTGGCTTTTTCAGATGTTTACCAGTTTTCTTCTTTCATGGAATTATTTGTGATAGTGCTTTAAGCAGTTCCTTCTTAATGAAATCCCACCCATGCTGGGTGTCTTTTTCCTTTACCATCTCTATCCATGGGATTCTGCCCAGTATCCCTGAGCTTGATAAAATCCACTTTCCTGAAATCCCAAGTTTATGTTTGACTATACTCTTCTTCGGCCTATCCTACAATCATGAATTTTAGTATATTGTGGTCACTCCCCCTCTCAATGTACTAATTGCTTTGATTCCAGTGGCCAGCTCCTCCCAATTGGTTAGGCTCAAGTCCAGGATTTCTTCCTCCATAGCTAAAACATGTTCACAAAAAAGAATGGAAAATAATATATATAGCTCACTTCTTTATGCTGTTTATTTAACCCACTCAGTCTTTCCAGAAGTTAAGGCTAAGTGACTACAGTGTTTCAATTTGCCTATGTCTTTCATTAAAGTATCATTGTTCTTTTTGGGGTGTGGGAGGAAGGGTGATACTTGTTTGAAATCATGTTCCAAATCCTGGTGAAAAAGCTGATATACATACAACATGTTTGGACAATTATTAATGAGGTAAAATTAATTAGGATTATTCTTCTCCTAGTGGTGGGTTCCACAGATAATTACAGTTAACAGCTTGCTGCTTGCTGTGTGTATTTCTTGTCAAGTTAATGCATATGAATTTGTCTCTCTGATATCTTTTGTTTATTAAATATATAAGATTAAATTTAATTAACCAATAAATAGGAGTGTAGGCTTAAAACATCTCATTGCAAGTAACATGCACTTTCCGCCCTAGAATAAGTTGTTGAACTTAATGAAGAGAATTTGAGTCTGTAATTTAGAAGCAAAAATTATAGCAGTTGATAGAGAAGTGTATTCCAAAGCAATTTTTCTATTCTATATCTCATATACAATATTAAACTCATTCTCTAAACATGGATTCTTTCGGAGCAAAATGGTACCTTATGCACAGACGGGGGAAGACGGGGGAAGTACGAACAGCCTAGGGTTTGCAGAAGTATGCAAATGATAGGCTAAAAACTAAAACTAAAATGGGAGGTAAAAACAAAAGCAACTATAGAGGATTGAACATGTTAGATAAGAGCCATGCTGAGTCAGAGGAAAGTCCTGTCTTTTTCTGCATTCTGTTCATACAATGGTCAATCAATTGCTTAAGCAGTTCCACAAGCAGAAAAGGAATGCAACAGCATGGAACACTAAGCTATGGAAGTGGGGTGCAGGAGAAGTAGGAGCCAAGAGGAGGGAAACAGAATGGTGGATCCTGGAGGAAAACTCAGCTGCATGGCTGGAATTTGTAGTGCAATATTGGTTCTCATCCTTTCATACTTCAAATCACACTACTCATTTATCAAAGAAGCTGGGTTCCAAACAATTTTTCCAAAAATGGCATTTATATATTTACAAGCAGTCTGTTATTATATTTACTATTTTGTATGACTACTTTTGTACTACCCATTGTTTTAACTGTATCTTGTATTACGTCAAATTTTGAGCCATCTTGAGTCTCTTATTTGGAAAAAGGCGGTACAATATATAAACTAAGAAAGAAAGAAAGAAAGAAAGAAAGAAAGAAAGAAAGAAAGAAAGAATAATGACAGAACACCAGTGGTAGCAAAAGAATATTATTTTATTCTAACTTGCTTTTAACCTGACTTAAGTGGGGAGCAATCTTTGTGAAAAAGAAAGCTTCTACCAGCTAGACCAGGTTCCCAACAGCACCAGCCTATGTACATCTGATCAGAAGTAAGT
This sequence comes from Gambelia wislizenii, assembly GCA_030847615.1. Classification (NCBI taxonomy): domain Eukaryota; kingdom Metazoa; phylum Chordata; class Lepidosauria; order Squamata; family Crotaphytidae; genus Gambelia; species Gambelia wislizenii. The sequence continues at coordinate 302,890,603 of JAUMIR010000004.1, forward strand.
CCATTGAGGACTGTAGTCTAGTTTGTCTTTCTGACTGGTACTGAAAAGCAAAGGGAAAATATAACTCTTGAAATGGCTTTATTAAGAAATGAAGTATAGTTTTTTAGATTAACTAAACAAATGTCTATGTATATGATAAGTGCATGGATTCAAATGTTCACCTTATAGATCCTTAAAGTTCATAAAATCATTTGAAAAATCATTTAATATCTTCCAAGTTAATGCTTGAAAAGTGCAGTATAAGGGTTTGGACACATAAATCATTAAATTATCACCCCCTGAAACACACTGGAAATCCAATATGGTCAGAAAATTCCCCAGAATTCATTCAGTGTAAGTTGCTTTTCAAATCCATATGGATGCATACGGTTTGTAAGCATTAAGCATATGTATTAAGGAATCAAGGTGTTTTAATCAGGGTGTTTTCATTAGCTTACTCTAGGCTTCAGACTTTTGCAAAGAAATCATATACTTTTAGCACAGGATAAACATATGCCAACATAGTTATGCTGGATGCCACAGTTATGCAACCAGTTCTTTAGCTGCCAACTCTCCAAGTCAAAAGTGAGAGAGAGGCTGTGGGTACTTCTGAAGTGAGTAACTGTACTAAGGAGTGAACTTATGAAACCTCTGAGAAAGTATAATTTCTTGTACAGCTATTTTTATGTTAGCAGTGCTTCAACAGGATGATGACCAAAGTCTCAAACTGCAAATTGTTTTTGAAAACTGCATAGTTTTTGATGACTTTCATGCAGCAAAGAGGAAAATAGTGACAGCATTTGTTTCGGCCTGCAAAAATGAAATTTATGAAGATTTACATCCCTCCTCCAAAGTCTTTCAAAAATTCATCTGGAAAAAAAAAACTATTTTAAGGTCCTGTAGACAGTTGATTTGGAGAACATTAAACATTTTCTTAAAAGTTGAGCTCTTAGGCTCTGACCAAGGCATTTCCTTAAGATTCTTCCTGGTTATTTCAAAATGTGTCAGTTTTCATTTCTCTAGCTTCTTTCTTTTCCCTTTTATTGATTTCTTCCAGAGTGTTCTTTTCTAAAGTGATATTTCAATAATTGCATGTCCCCTGTTATGCACCCAAAATAGTAAATAAAGGCTATGTAATTCCAACCCCTTCCCAAAAAGTCAAAAAGAGATCTACCTATGTAGAACAATTGTGCTTGCCATTTGCTGAAGAGGGTTCTTTGTTTTCAGGAGTGGGAACTACAATAAGCAAAACATCCAGTTCTATGCATGTTTCTCTCTAGTACATGCATCTCTTCTTTCTCTCACTCTTTGTTTCCCTCTTTCCTGAGACCAATTTTCATTTTAAAATTAAGCATCCTGTGTTGACCTTCAGCATTGCAACTACAGTAGATTCTCTGTAGAATAATGCGCAAATTATGCATAAATTACACCAGCTGTATACAGTTACAAAGCAATCTAGAATTCAGCACTACTTTAAAGAAGCTAGCTCCTTGATTGTAACTGCAGCCAGCTGCATGGAAATTAATGGGGTGCTTTTTAGCACTAGAATTCTAGCATATGATCTTGTATGACCGATAAAAACAAACAAACAAACAAATAAAAACACATGGTAGAATCATTTGCTACATTGCTTGCAGTACCTGTACTGCAATTTTGGTTCATCTCTCCTTTGCTTCTTATTACATTGTTCAGACTGGAACACTGCTGTATTTGGTTATGCCTTAACTGCCTTTCCATTCTGCTGTACATGTTTGTATTTTATAGCATTTTAGAATGAACATGGTATTAAAGCCATAAAGAGAGTTGCAAAGGAAACACCTTATTCTTCTTCAGAACTCAAAGCAATACCTAAACTTTTCTTGCTGGCTACAGAATAAATGCTGCCTGAATGAGTAATGATTAGAAAGCTTTTGGAACTGTATTACCATAGGTGACAGCTCTGAGGAGATAGGCAGGTAATGTTAAGAGGTAAGGATAAGAGGCTATGACATTATGTCTGGAGGGTTAAGGACTCACAGTCAAAGCTTGAACTGCTATTACTGGATCAATACTTCTCAGTTCAACACTTATCTTGACTACTGGTTAGAGGCTTTTGTAGATATGAACACTGAGAGAGCAAAATAAAAGTGAAAAAAATGATTGTTGCTGTTCACTTACATGTGGATTGCTGAAGTTATTTAGGTTTCAGATCCACAGTTCCTCTTTTTTTCCCCCATGGGGCAAACTGCTGATGACCTGAAAACAGGATAAAACCAACAAGTTACAAATTAGTGTTAAGATTTGTGTGTGTGTGTCTTTCCCCTTCGTTTTCTACCAAAAGGAAGCAAGGGGTGGGGGTGTGGGGAATCTTTCTTCCTCATACCATTCTCTTCTAAATCCCATTTTTCTTCAACACAGAGTTTCTTTTTTCTTTTTTTTTACCCTTTGCAAAACAATTATCGTCTCTGAAATTATTATACCTTTTAACATTTAGTGCCCTCAGAGGCCAGCAAACATCAGAAAAACAGGCCATAATGTAGTTAGTATTTTCCCAGGAGGCCAAAAAGGTGAGAAACATATTTTATAACCCTGAGGACTGAATTAAAAAGCTACAATCCATCCCCCCGCCCCAAAAAGTATGTGTTTTGGTGGCACATATATCGATTCATAGCCTCAGCTGCATCTTACTCTTTGTCAAGCACTCACTCTATCTGACACTCACCATTTCTGTAGTTTATAGCTTACATGCACTTCCTGTGAGTACACCGTCCTCCCCAGCCACTTTATATGATTGGTCAAAGTGAACACTTGCTTTGATAGCCCAATTTATTCAAAATTAGAATTTCTTGATAAACTTGGTAGTT